>CM071955.1:21615000-21887500 GCA_036784905.1 Acrossocheilus fasciatus | reverse complement strand
CACAAGAAATAGACAGAAAATGTGAAGATTGAAAGAGTAATTGTAAAACATTTATACATTTTTAGTCATACAAATAATCTATCTTTTTTTTGTTTACTTCTCATCTATACATTAATGCCGTGTTTTGGGAGATATGAAGTACTTTTGTACCTGTTTACCACAAAAATCCTCAACTACACCATTAGCTTGGATGTGAAATATTACATTTTTATGAATAAATCTCTTAAATGATGATCTAAATTTAATTTAAACTGTTTCTGGATATTGATCTCGGTGTTAGGTGTACAATACTGCCATCTGGTGGTTAGAGAAAAACTTGTAGAAATCAGTTTTTGAAAGAATAGTGTAATGACCATATATATAGATTTATGCAGAATTTATTGATTTTATTTGCCAATTTCTATAAAAATGCTCTTTGTTGCAGTCACACATGTGTGTTTTTGTATGTGTGTGTGCGCATCTTTTCTACATTGCATTTGTGATCTAGTACCAGGCCTTCATTTCTGTGTGAAAATTTTCAGACCTATGCTGGATTTATTATTATTTTTTGACAAATTAAAAAAAATATATATATAGATTTTTTTTGTATTTCCCATTCATTTTCAATTGGGGTCATATTGACCCCAAAGACCATATTAGTAAAAAAAACAAAAACAAAAACATATCTTCAGAACAACCGAATCAAGCCCTATTTTTTATGTGAATACAGATAGAAAATGTTGAAAAGTCACAAAATTTTATTCCACTGAGATGAAGGGAAACATTTTTTAACTAAAGAAAGTTGATTGGGGTCATACTGATCCAATACTATTTCTAATCCATTCAAACTCATCTATCTAATGTTTCTTATCTATCTATCTATCTATCTATCTATCTATCTATCTATCTATCTATCTATCTATCTATCTATCTATCTATCTATCTATCTATCTATCAGACTTCCCTTCTATGTACTATTTCTAACCCAATCAAACTCATCTATCTATCTATCTATCTATCTATCTATCTATCTATCTATCTATCTATCTAAAGGACGTTCACTCTCTATTCATTCTTTATCTAACACACACACACACACACACACACACACAAGCAAACATACTTTCCCTATTTAACACACACAAACACACGCACACAAGAAATAGACAGAAAATGTGAAGATTGAAAGAGTAATTGTAAAACATTTATACATTTTTAATCATACAAATAATATATCATTTTTTGTTTTGTTTACTTCTCATCTATACATTAATGCTGTGTTTTTGAGATATGAAGTACTTTTGTACCTGTTTACCACAAAAATCCTCAACTACACCATTAGCTTGGATGTGAAATATTACATTTTTATGAATAAATATCTTAAATGATGATCTAAATTTATTTTAAACTGTTTCTGGATATTGATCTAGGTGTTAGGTGTACAATACTGCCATCTGGTGGTTAGAGAAAAACTTGTAGAAATCACAGTTTTTGAAAGAATAGTGTAATGACCATATATATAGATTTATGCAAAATTTATTGATTTTATTTGCCAATTTCTATAAAAATGCTCTTTGTTGCAGTCACACATGTGTGTTTTTGTATGTGTGTGTGCGCGCGTCTTTTCTACATTGCATTTGTGATCTAGTACCAGGCCTTCATTTCTGTGTGAAAATTTTCAGACCTATGCTGGATTTATTATTATTTTTTGACAAATTAAAAAAAAAAAAAAAAAAAAAAAAAAAAAAAAAAAATATATATATATATATATATATATATATATATATATATATATATATATATATATATATATATATATATATATATATATATATATATATATATATATATATATTTATTTATTTATTTTTTTTTTTTTTTCATATTTCCCATTCATTTTCAATTGGGGTCATATTGACCCCAAAGACCATATTAGTAAAAAACAAAAACAAAAACATATCTTCAGAACAACCGAATCAAGCCCTATTTTTTATGTGAATACAGATAGAAAATGTTGAAAAGTCACAAAATCTTATTCCACTGAGATGAAGGGAAACATTTTTTAACTAAAGAAAGTTGATTGGGGTCATACTGATCCAATACTATTTCTAATCCATTCAAACTCATCTATCTAATGTTTCTTATCTATCTATCTATCTATCTATCTATCTATCTATCTATCTATCTATCTATCTATCTATCTATCTATCTATCTATCTATCTATCTATCTACCTATCTATCTATCTATCTATCTATCAAACTTTAAGCTTTTAAAACTACTTTAAACTTCAAACTATTTCAGACTGAAATCAATCAAACTTAAAACGTTTAACATTTTTCAAACTTAAACTTTTTAAACTTCTTAAACTTTTTTAAAACTTTTCTAACTTTCTGGTCCGGCTTTCTCAAGCCAACTTAAAGTTTGTCTCGACGAACTTTTTTATCTAGTTATTATTATTAAGTTGGCTTGAGAAAGCCAACTTACTGAAATCCTATTTAAACTTATTATTATTATTATTATTATTATTATTATTATTATTATTATTATTATTATTAAGTTGGCTTGAGAAAGCCAACTTACTGAAATCCTATTTAAACTTCTTCTTATTATTATTATTATTAAGTTGGCTTGAGAAAGCCAACTTACTGAAATCCTATTTAAACTTCTTCTTCTTCTTCTTCTTCTTCTTCTTCTTCTTATTATTATTCTTCTGAGACTAAACTTCTGACTGCTACTCCTCCTAGAGCTTTAACTCTACAGACTCCAAACTCAGCCCAGATCTTCAGACTGATCTCGCCGGGTGTGCTATATCTTTTCTAAGCGATCGGGCGTACGATAATCGTACAGTGGGCGAAAAATCAGCCGAAAAATCCCATAGACTTAACATTGCGGCAAACTTTGACGAGTCGTAGCTCAGAGCAAGAATTTCGTAGAAACATATGAATCACCACATTTAGAGAGGCTATCAAGCTGTGCGAGAACATACCCTGCAATGGGGTATAAGCGCCCCAAAATTGCCCCATTGACATAACATGGTGAGGGACGGCCCATGAAACAGCACACGATTTTCCTACTATGGTAATTTACATTGGAATTTTGCATTGAACATAACTCTGCATCACAATATCATAGAGACATGGGGGTGGGCTCATTTTACTCAGCCAACCAATCATATTCTCAGGATCATTATGAAGCTATCAAGCCACGCCCTAGCAACCATTTAGAGCACCCTAGCAACTGATCCCATAGACTGCCATGTTAAAAGCCCAAATGGATATCTTCGGATCACAGTGTCATTGGCCACGTACACACTGCAAGTTTCAGGAGTGACAACCGCATTTAAATGCGGGAGTGAGTCCCGTAAATTATCGTTCCATGTGTGTACGGAACAGCAGTCACTCCCGCATTTGTAACCATAGCAACATTCTGTCGTCTTGCCGGAGTGAATAAAAGTTTAGCCGTTTGTTATGTGCCATTTTTTGACTAAAGACTTTTTATGAAGGTAAATTTGGTGCAAAACAACTGAGCGTCTGTGACAGTGGAATTTGTAGTTGTAGAGAATGAGTCACATGTGTATCAGCATGGGCGTCGCTAGGCCATTTTTAGGGGGGCTTTAGCACCCCTAAATTTCTGCTCAGCCCCCCTAAAAATCTTGCGATTCTTTCCCTTTAAATTTCAAATGAAAACGGCAGCAGACTTCGGCTCCTCCGCATCTTTCTGCGCGATCTTCAATCCACAGACTGCGGTGGCGCAGAGGAGAGGACAAGGTGTGTGTTTATCGATAGATTGTTATAACATCTATATTTATGCAGTTCTTTGTCATAAATACAGTTTACAAAAAGTCATGGGAGAGCAATCGGTTTCCAATCTACTGTAAAATTTTCGCTGCATTCTCCACTCATCACACCACAGCTGTTTCCTTCAGCGAAAGCCCTTAACACACATGAACGCATACTTTATAAAACGATCACGTTATTGCTATTTTCATTTGAAAATTTAGCTTTCAATATAGAACATAATAATAGAGTGCATGTGGCATTAACTACCATACAGTTATACACAGAAATTATTAAAGACAGTGACAGACAGCACTCAATCAGTACACTCATTTTAATTGCATATCAGAGTGATTGACAGAGATTGAAACGCGCGTGTGTTCTGTATTAATTTAAAAATAATAATTTTTATTGTTTGAATTGAATTTATGTAGAACGGTTCTAAAAAATTTGAGGCCACAGACAAAAGTTGCAAACTTGTAGATTTTTTTTCTCTTTCCCACAAACACAACACAACTGTTACACCTTCTCGAATCCTTCATTGCAGATACACAAATCCTATTCTACGGATCACAAGTCAAGAAACTCGTACACTCACGTTTTGCTACTATTGCTGCAGCGAATATGGTGCAAAACACACTCGCACACCTGCATCAAAAATGTGAAGTCGGGGACAAATTTTGTACATCAGTATTTGAATCCTTGCAATGAGATCTGCACACTTGTAGAATGTTTTCTTACAGATGCACAAATCACTTTTGCACCATTTGTCACACAGATATGTGGTGCAAAAGTGCGCGAAACTTGTCATTTGCAAGTGAAAAACAGCATCTGAGACTGGTAGCAGCAGATTCAAGCCGTTTCCGTTTTGTACTTGTGTATGTGCTAGAAAAAGCATCCAAGAAAAAAAAATATATATGTAAGAAAACATTCTACAAGTGTGCAAATCTCATTGCAAGGATTCAAATACTGATGTACAAAATTTGTCCCCGACTTCACATTTTTGATGCAGGTGTGCGAGTTGATTTTTGACTTTTTGTCCGTAGATTTTAACTAAACTACCGCTGATAGACGTGCTGTGTGTTGTTTATGCTCAGGAGGCTGCTTTAGAGAGCGCTGTCTTGCAATGTTGCCATGTCCTCATATTTACAAGTGTTTTTAGGCATGTTGTTTGGTCTTAGCTCATAAAGATAGGCACTTTATGAAGTTAATAAAGTGGTCTGTCACGGATATGAGATATGATTTTTTTTTTTTTTTTTTTTTTGGTGTTCTAAAACAAAGCATTTGGGTGTTTTTTTGTTTGTTTTTTTTGTGCTTGTCTGTTTGTTTTGTTTTTCTATGAAGATCTGGCAACACTCACTTTACCGTGTGCAGCTAGCACCGTGCTAAGTTAAGACTTTTTTAACTGTTTTCTTGCATCTCAAATACAGACGAAGGCACTGATGCACGTTCAAAGACGTCATTAACAACTAGTTGTTCAGTTCGGTTCCGTACACACTGTGTAGAATTTCTGTAAATGCGGTTGTCACTACCTGTATTTTTCGGGAGTTAATGCGGTTGTCACTCCCATATTTTAGTGAATTATGTGTGTACAGAACGCGATTAAGGAGTAAAAGGTGAACTGACAACCGAATTTAGCTGTAGTGTGTACGTGGCCATAGAGACATGGGGGTGGACTCATTTGACTCGGGGCAGCAAACAGCCAATCATGAATCACCATAGACACTTCCTAGCCACGCCCTAGCAACCATTATCAAGCACCCTAGCAACCCAAACCCCAACGGCCATATCTTTCAATCTGAATATCACAGAGACATGGGGGTGGGCTCGTTTGACTCGGGGCAGCAAACAGCCAATCATGAATCACCATAGACACTTCCTAGCCACGCCCTAGCAACCATTATCAAGCACCCTAGCAACCCAAACCCAAACAGGCATATCTTCAAATCTGAATGTCATAGAGACATGGGGGTGGGCTCGTTTGACTCGGGGCAGCAAACAGTCAACAATGAATCACCATAGACACTTCCTACCCACTCCCTAGCAACCAATGTCGAGCACCCTAGCAACCCAAACTCAAACAGGCATATCTTCAAATCTGAACGTCATACAGACATGGGGGTTAGTTTATATTATTCATACTGGCAAACAGCCTTTGGAGCATTATCATTGGCAGCTGCCAAGCCACTTCCTAACAACCAAACAGAGTACCCTAGCAACCATTTATCAAGTCCTATATCTTTGCATCAGAATGTCGTATAGACTTGGGAGTTGGTTCTTTTGACTCATGCTAACACATAGGACTTCCAAACATGTTACACATGCTAGCGGTGAATAGCAACATGCTAATAGTGATTAGCTAAGTGCTAATTCAAACTAAGAACTCTATAAAACTTCATAGTAACGATCTGTGACAACTAGTTACTGCCTAGCAACACCCTAGCAACCATCCTGGGTACCCTACCAACCACCCTGAATACCCTAGCAACCGTATAGCAACACCTTAGCAACCACCCTGGGTACCTTAGCAACCACATAGCAACACCCTAGCAACCACCCCAAGTACCCTAGCAACCGCGTAGCAACACCTTAGCAACCACTCCGGGTACCCTAGCAACCGCATAGCAACACCTTAGCAACAACTCCAAGTACCCTAGCAACACCTTAGCAACCACCCTGGGTACCTTAGCAACCGCATAGCAACACCCTAGCAACCACCCCAAGTACCCTAGCAACCGCATAGCAACACCTTACCAACCACCCTGGGAACCCTAGCAACCGCATAGCAACACCTTAGCAATACCTTAGCAACCACTCCAAGTACCCTAGCAACACCATAGCAACCACCCCCTGGGTACCTTAGCAACCGCATAGCAACACCCTAGCAACCACCCCAAGTACCCTAGCAACTGCGTAGCAACACCTTAGCAACCACTCTGGGTACCCTAGCAACCGCATAGCAACACCTTAGCAACCACCCCGGGTACCTTACCAACCACATAGCAGCACCCTAGCAACCACCCCAAGTACCCTAGCAACTGCATAGCAACACCTTAGCAACCACCCTGGGAACCCTAGCAACCGCATAGCAACACCTTAGCAACCACTCCAAGTACCCTAGCAACACCTTAGCAACCACCCTGGGTACCTTAGCAACCGCATAGCAACACCCTAGCAACCACCCCAAGTACCCTAGCAACCGCGTAGCAACACCTTAGCAACCACTCCGGGTACCCTAGCAACCGCATAGCAACACCTTAGCAACCACTCCAAGTACCCTAGCAACACCCTAGCAACCACCCCAAGTACCCTAGCAACTGCATAGCAACACCTTAGCAACCACTCCGGGTACCCTAGCAACCGCATAGCAACACTTTAGATACCACCCCCAAGTACCCTAGTAACCGCATAGCAACACCTTAGCAACCACCCTGGGAACCCTAGCAACCGCATAGCAACACCTTAGCAACCACTCCAAGTACCCTAGCAACACCATAGCAACACCTTAGCAACCACCACAAGTACCCTAGCAACACCTTAGCAACCACCGCAAGTACCCTAGCAACCGCATAGCAACACCTTAGCAACCACCCTGATTACCCTAGCAACCGCATAGCAACACATTAGCAACCACTCCGGGTACCTTAGCAACCGCATAGCATCACCCTAGCAACCACCCCGGGTACCTTAGAAACCGCATAGCAACCCCCTAGCAACCACCCTTGGTACCTTAGAAACCGCATAGCAAGACCTTAGTAACCACACTCGGTACCTTAGCAACCACATAGCAACACCCTAGAAACCACCAGAGTTAGCCTAGCAACCATCATAGCAACCACTCTAAGTACCCTAGCAACCACTCTGAGGTCCTTAGAATCTGTCTATCTATCTATCTATCTATCTATCTATCTATCTAAAGTCTATCTGTCTTTCTGTTTATCTATCTATCTATCTATCTAAAGTCTATCTGTCTTTCTGTTCATCCATCTATCTATCTATCTATCTATCTATCTATCTATCTATCTATCTATCAAACTTTAAGCTTTTAAAACTACTTTAAACTTCAAACTATTTCAGACTGAAATCCATCAAACTTAAAACGTTTAACATTTTTCAAACTTAAACTTTTTAAACTTCTTAAACTTTTTTTAAACTTTTCAAACTTTTCTAACTTTCTGGTCCGGCTTTCTCAAGCCAACTTAAAGTTTGTCTCGACAAACTTTTTTATCTAGTTATTATTATTCTTCTTCTGAGACTAAACTTCTGACTGCTACTCCTCCTAGAGCTTTAACTCTACAGACTCCAAACTCAGCCCAGATCTTCAGACTGATCTCGCCGGGTGTGCTATATCTTTTCTAAGCGATCGGGCGTACGATAATCGTACAGTGGGCGAAAAATCAGCCGAAAAATCCCATAGATTTAACATTGCGGCAAACTTTGACGAGTCGTAGCTCAGAGCAAGAATTTCGTAGAAACATATGAATCACCACATTTAGAGAGGCTATCAAGCTGTGCGAGAACATACCCTGCAATGGGGTATAAGTTGTACCCCTGGGGCACAAGAGCGCCCCAAAATTGCCCCATTGACATAACATGGTGAGGGACGGCCCATGAAACAGCACGCGTTTTTCCTACTATGGTAATTTACATTGGAATTTTGCATTGAACATAACTCTGCATCACAATATCATAGAGACATGGGGGTGGGCTCATTTTACTCAGCCAACCAATCATATTCTCAGGATCATTATGAAGCTATCAAGCCACGCCCTAGCAACCATTTAGAGCACCCTAGCAACTGATCCCATAGACTGCCATGTTAAAAGCCCAAATGGATATCTTCGGATCACAGTGTCATAGAGACATGGGGGTGGACTCATTTGACTCGGGGCAGCAAACAGCCAATCATGAATCACCATAGACACTTCCTAGCCACGCCCTAGCAACCATTATCAAGCACCCTAGCAACCCAAACCCCAACGGCCATATCTTTCAATCTGAATGTCATAGAGACATGGGGGTGGGCTCGTTTGACTCGGGGCAGCAAACAGTCAACCATGAATCACCATAGACACTTCCTACCCACTCCCTAGCAACCAATGTCGAGCACCCTAGCAACCCAAACTCAAACAGGCATATCTTCAAATCTGAATGTCATACAGACATGGGGGTTAGTTTATATTATTCATACTGGCAAACAGTCTTTGGAGCATTATCATTGGCAGCTGCCAAGCCACTTCCTAACAACCAAACAGAGTACCCTAGCAACCATTTTTCAAGTCCTATATCTTTGCATCAGAATGTCGTATAGACTTGGGAGTTGGTTCTTTTGACTCATGCTAACAAATAGGACTTCCAAACATGTTACACATGCTAGCGGTGAATAGCTACATGCTAATAGTGATTAGCTAAGTGCTAATTCAAACTAAGAACTCTATAAAACTTCATAGTAACGATCTGTGACAACTAGTAACTGCCTAGCAACACCCTAGCAACCATCCTGGGTACCCTACCAACCACCCTGAATACCCTAGCAACCGTATAGCAACACCTTAGCAACCACCCTGGGAACCCTAGCAACCGCATAGCAACACCTTAGCAACCACTCCAAGTACCCTAGCAACACCTTAGCAACTACCCTGGGTACCTTAGCAACCGCATAGCAACACCCTAGCAACCACCCAGAGTACCCTAGCAACCGCGTAGCAACACCTTAGCAACCACTCCGGGTACCCTAGCAACCGCATAGCAACACCTTAGCAACCACTCCAAGTACCCTAGCAACACCTTAGCAACCACCCTGGGTACCTTAGCAACCGCATAGCAACACCCTAGCAACCACCCCAAGTACCCTAGCAACTGCATAGCAACACCTTAGCAACCACTCCGGGTACCCTAGCAACCGCATAGCAACACTTTAGATACCACCCCAAGTACCCTAGCAACCGCATAGCAACACCTTAGCAACCACCCTGGGAACCCTAGCAACCGCATAGCAACACCTTAGCAACCACTCCAAGTACCCTAGCAACACCATAGCAAACACCCCCTGGGTACCTTAGCAACCGCATAGCAACACCCTAGCAACCACCCCAAGTACCCTAGCAACTGCGTAGCAACACCTTAGCAACCACTCTGGGTACCCTAGCAACCGCATAGCAACACCTTAGCAACCACCCCGGGTACCTTAGAAACCACATAGCAACACCCTAGCAACCACCCCAAGTACCCTAGCAACTGCATAGCAACACCTTAGCAACCACTCCGGGTACCCTAGCAACCACATAGCAACACCTTAGCAACCACCACAAGTACCCTAGCAACACCTTAGCAACCACCGCAAGTACCCTAGCAACCGCATAGCAACACCTTAGCAACCACCCTGATTACCCTAGCAACCGCATAGCAACACATTAGCAACCACTCCGGGTACCTTAGCAACCGCATAGCATCACCCTAGCAACCACCCCGGGTACCTTAGAAACCGCATAGCAACCCCCTAGCAACCACCCTTGGTACCTTAGAAACCGCATAGCAAGACCTTAGTAACCACACTCGGTACCTTAGCAACCACATAGTAACATCCTAGCAACCACCCTGGCTACCCTAGCAACCACATAGTAACATCCTAGCAACCACCCCAAGTACCTTAGAAACCACCCCAAGTGCCCTAGCAACATGCTGAAGGCTCTACTGATGGCCTAGTGCCGAGTTTTGCCACTGCAAGCACCACTCACATTTTCTTCAGGAAATGTACATTCTAGTTTGGTTCTGTTCCTGTCCTCATTTGGTTAATTATCGTTTGATTGTCCCCACCTGAGTTTGATTATGTTGTTTGCTCTCTTGTCCCTGTCTCCTTTATAAGCATTCAGTTTGGTTCTCTCCTTTGTCGAGTCTCATTAATGTTATTTGATGTTAGTCTATATAATGTTTCTTATATGAGTTTATGTTGGATACTTATCTTCATTAACCTTGTCAGGATCCATGCGAACCCCCTCCGGCGACACTATGAACCCCAGAAAAGGAACTGACTGTGCGTGAAACGCACACTTCTCCGCCTTGACAAAAAGCCCATTCTCTAGCAGAATTAAAGCACTGAATAAAAGCACTGCTCCTCTGCCGCGCGAGACCCAGAGAGAGAAAGAGAGAAAGGTGCGCGCAAGTGCTGGGAGAGCAGTACCAGCGATTCTCAGAAACTAAATAAGGTTTGGCCGCTTTTTTGAAGGGAAAAAACACTGCACTGCACTTCACCCCGGACTACAGTTCCCATCATCCATTGCACTGATGACACACACACATCTGATTCCCATCAGACTTGCTACTTAAGCCTGGACATTTTCATTCAGATTGCTGAGTACTGTATAGCATATATCACTCTCCTAGCGATACCTACTCTACGGAGCCCACTTAGTTGTCATAGTCTTGCCTTGCCTGTTTTCTCGTGTTTTGGTTCTTGCCTGTGTTTCCTGGATTAACCCTTTGCCTTGCCGTTGGGACTCTGTTTGTAATTCGCTTGGACTATTGCTTGTGTTCCTGGATTATCTCTCTGCCTTGCCCTGTTGGATATTGTTTGCTGATCGAAGACCCACACTTGCCCTAGGATTACTCTTTGTCTTGCCTTAGTTGTACCTGTTTGCCATTGCATGAACCCTGCTTGTTTTGTGACCACGTCCCTGAATAAAAGCCTTGCAAATGGATCCGCATGCCTCTCATCTCGTCGGCTCCGTAACACAATTATTGGTTACATTTTGATATTCATTTATATTCGCTGTTTCCCTTCATTTTGATCTCTTTACTTAACGTTCTGAACTGTAAATAACTCTGCCTACTGTAAATTCTCAACATGCCAATAAAGCTTGTATTATGCTGACTGGAATTTTTACTGGAATGCAATTTAAATTTAACATAGGCTATATTTAATTTTATTTCTGCAAATTGATAGACCATAATTATAAATAATATAATGTTTCATTGAGGAATTAATTATTCACAGTTTAATTTGTAAATGAAAACACAACACACTCATTTATCATCACACACTCATAAATACAATCATAGTTGTCAAGTGTTCACAGTATTTGCTAAATATATGGTAAGCTAGCAAATACTAGCATAATTACATAAAAAGTTAACTAGGTAACGTGATACACAAATTGAAAGGAGAAATAAGCATATATGACGATACATATAAAAATATAGCCAAGTTAATTGTTAATGTAATAATAATAATAATATACAAATATTAAATTAAATGTTTACTGTTAATAAAAATGTTTTATCTGATATTGTCTGATATCTGCTAATCCCGGTGTTACGGGGCTGACGAGACGTGAGACGTGCGGATCCATATGCAGACTTTTATTGACGTGGTCCCACCAGGACGGAGCCAACGGAACACGAGCCCACCAGGGCAGAGCAGAAGACCACCAGAGCCAGACAGCAGACCACCACGGCAGCACAGACAGAACAGGTGGAGCAGAAGACCACCAGAGTGGAGCAGACGGACCTGAAGACCACCACGGTGGAGCAGATAGAGCAGGAGCCCACCATGACGTATCAGGAACCCACAGCAGAGTCTGGGACCTAGACAGAACTGACACATAAAAAGGAGACAGAACATGCACAGACACAAAGACTAAGGTAGGGAACATGGGAAGTCTATTAACGTTTTCTCTGGTGGCAACTGAACAGGCAGGTGGTTCACAACCAACCACCATGGCTGGTTCAGAACGGGGAAAATATTCAAAGATGGCCTCCTCGGCCGGTTCAAAGCAGGGCCAATGTTCAAAAACGGCCGCCGTGGCCATGACAGGACAGCACGAGAGTTCCGGGGCAGCCCTTCTGGCTGTGACAGGCCATGCAGAGAATTCACAGGCGGCCTCCATAGCCGTGACAGGACAGAACGAGAGTTCATTGACGGCCTCCATAGCCGTGACAGGACAGAACGAGAGTTCATTGACGGATACCGCTGATACCTCTGGAGGTTCTGCGGTGATTGCTGCCACCTCTGGAGGTTCTACAGTGGTAAACACAGGACACAGGGAGAGTTCAGTAATGGTCTCTTCGACCGCAACACAACAGGTTGAGAGTACATTACTGGGTGCCACCATACAAGGGGCTGAGGTGAGCCCTGCCGCATCTGAAGGTTCTGCAGCATGTGCCACCACCTCTGGAGAAGCTGTGGCAGCTGCCGCCACCTCAGACAGTTCTGCGGTGGTGTACGCAGCCCAAACACAACATAAAGCGATTCCCATCAGGGGAAGCATTTCGGACAGGGGAATAGGAACAGGAGTGTTACAGTGAGCTGGTTTAGGGATACCAGCCATGCGTGCAGACACCAGCGGTACATCCCTCACACTAGACATCAAACTGGGATAATGGGCGACTGACCTTGATGATCTGGGTGTGTCAGCCCGGACGTGATGTGACTCTGGACGGTCAGCGGAGGCGTGATGTGACTCTGGACGGTCAGCCGTGACGTGCTGTGACTCTGGGAGATCAGCCGTGATGTTCTGTGACTCTGGACAGACAGCCGTGACTTGGTTTGACTCGTGAAGATCAACTGTGACTTGACTGGGCTCTTTAACATCAACTGTGACTTGACTTAGCTCATGAAGATCAACTGTGACTTGACTTGACTCTTTGATATCAACTGTGACTTGACTTGGCTCATGAAGATCAGCTTTGACTTGGCTTGATTCGTGACGATCAACTGTGACTTGACTTAGCTCATGAAGATCAGCAGTGACTTGAAGATCAGCGGTGACTTGGCTTGACTCATGAAGATCAGCTGTGACTTGGCTTGACTCATGAAGATCAGCGGTGACTTGGCTTGACTCATGAAGATCAATGGTGACTTGACTTGACTCTCTGACATCAACTGTGACTTGACTTGGTTCTTTAAGATCAACTGTGGCTTGATTTGGCTCTTTGCCATTAACTGTGACTTGACTTGGCTCATGACTGACATCGATGACAAGACGGGGTGTTGTTGTGGCCACCATTTTGCGAACGGGCTTCGCTGTCGCTGCCACTTTTTGTGTCTGCTCCAGTGTGGCTGCTATCCAACGAGAGAGTGCGGTGTCGCGTTCCTCCACGACACCCACAGTGAAAGCTGAACCAACAGACCACAGAACATAATCCAAGAAACTACTCAATGATGAACGTGGACCCTTATGAATTACTTCTGTTTTTAAAGGCTGATTAAGGCCATCACAGAAAAAGTCTATCAACATGCTGTCCGGTAATTCTGTGCCATTCACCAAAGCCAAATATTCCACAATGTAATCCTCTAGTGATCGGGTGCTCTGCTTGAGGGCTAGCAACAAGATCGCTGTGTCCATACCTGGCCATGATCCACTTGAACAGCCGCTGGATCCTTGTTCGGCCGAGTATTCTGTTACGGGGCTGACGAGACGTGAGACGTGCGGGTCCATATGCAGACTTTTATTGACAAGAGACGTGGTCATAACAGGCAGGGTCGAGCAGTTGCAAACAGGTACAACATGGGTGAGACAAAGAGTAAACAAAGACAAGCGTGGGTCAACGATCGGCGAACAGTATCCAAAGGGGCTAGACAGGAGAGGTAGTCCAAAACATCAGCGATAGTCCAGGCAGGGGAAAACACAATCCGACAAAGGCTAGGCGAGGCTAGACTAGACTAGACTAGACTAGACTAGACTAGACTAGACTAGACTAGACTAGACTAGGGAAACTAACGGGGCTCTGTAGGGCAGCGATAATGCATACAATACTCGGCCGTCAGGGAGAGAAAGTCCATGGCTTAAATAGAGTGTGTGATTGGTTACAGCTGTGTGCGCGTGATCAGGTGAGTGTGTGATTAGTGAGATGGCTGATGGGAAACGCAGTCCATTGTGATGTGTGGTGTGAAAGTCAATATGATGGCAGGGCGACCTCTTGTGGCAGTCATACAGAAGAGCAGGCCCAGGATTCATGACACCCGGGTTGCTATGGTCACGCAGGTTAGTTTACGTATTGAACTCGTGGCCATGAGAAAAATATGTAGTTTCTGAAAACATAAGAAGTCGTGGCTACGAGAAATGGATGTCGTTCCCTCAACATAGCATCTCGAGGCCGTGACATAAGGATGTCGTTACCTTGACAAAATGATCTTGTAGCCACGACATATCATGTTCCCATGAGTTAATATGATGTTCCCACAAATTAATATGACGTTCCCACAAATTAATATCTCGTGGCCACGACAAACCGACCATGTCACCTCGCGGGCAAAGCATTGTAACAAGTTTTTGTTCCAAATATATTAAACAAAAACAATTAAAAAAATAAAAAGTAATGTTTAAAAAAACAACAACACATTACCTTTTCTGTATTTGGTTGACTGCATTTACAGTAATTGATGATGAAAGTATGTGATGTTAAGTTAGCAATGCAAGAACTGTTGTTTGTGTGTGAAGTGCTGGCATGATCATGATCTTTTAGCATGGCAGGTGAAACAACTTAAAGGGATAGTTCACCCAAAAATGAAAATTCGGTCATCGTTTACTCACCCTCAAGTAGTTCCAAACCTGTATACATGTCTTTGTTCTACTGAACACAAAGGAAGATATTCTGAAGAATGTGGGAAACGTAGCAGTTCTAGGGCACCATTGACTTCCATAGTATTTTTTTTTTTCCTACTATGGAAGTCAATGGTGCCCCAAAACAGCCTGGTTACAAACTTTCTTCAAAATATCTTCCTTTGTGTTTGGCAGAACAAAGAAATTCATACAAGTTTGGACCTACTTGAGGGTGAGTAAATGATGACAGAATTTTCATTTTTGGGTGAACTATCCCTTTAATACTCTGTCATTTATGGTCACACAGATAACAGCAAGACATAATTAACGTTAAAGTGTCTTTCCGGAACACATCACAAAATTGTTCCAAAACACAGCAAATATATGATGCACAGACATGTGAAATACCTATATCTATAGGAAAATGTAAGTGTCTATGTTTTGATTTTTTGGCATTAAATGCATTAGGCCTATATAATTCACTTTGGAATAAAAATCACAGTGTGTTTCAGACAGAAAAAGCATGATTTTATAGATGTTATAGTCTTGAAATATAATTAATAATAATAATAATAATAATAATAATAATAATAATAATAATTAATTTGCATGCCTGGCTATTGGTTGAGGACCCCACTTTGAGAACCCTTGGGTCTATTTTACTAATATTCTGTTTGTCTCTATACATTGTCTAAATTAAAATGTCTAGATCTATGCTGTCATTACGGCTGCTTTTCATGTTTATTCTTTTCTCAATAGGCCTTGTTAATAGGATTTATTTTCATACATTTACCCATATTTGTTTTTGTGCAGGGCATGGATGGCAGATGGGAGTTTTACTTACTCAAACATGTTCTGAGGGCAGAAAGGAAAATGATTGGTTCACAGATTCAACCAATGAAATTGAAGCAGAGGCGGGATCAGGAAATTTGAACGTGCGTGTGTGTGGAGGAGGGAATACATCAGACAGATACCTTACTGACACTTCGAGGGAGGCATTTATAACAAGGTAAGTGAATTTACCATGTATTTTAATGAAATAAACAAACAAACAAACAAAAAAAAAAACCCATCTCAAACCTTTAGTGAGATAATTAGCGAACAAAGATGCACAGAGCAAATAATCATCGACTAAATATATCATATAGCATGCATTTTCATTAGACTGCTTCATCAGTCGATCGCACCAAAGTTGCTAATGAAAACATGCTTTTCCAATGCTACCAAGCTCTCTGTGAAACCGATACGAGCGACAACATAACTAGTTCAAATCTCCGTGACATTTCATCAGTCAGTTAGCGTTAGCATTAGCATTAGTACTGTTCTCAGGGCAGGAGTACTCAATGTTCATATTACTGTTCTTTTTACTGAACTATGTGCTGCTCTCAGGGCAGGAGTACTCAATAGGTCCCTATTACTATGCTTTTTACTGAACTATGTGCTGCTCTCAGGGCAGGAGTACTCAATAGGTCCCTATTACTGTTCTTTTTACTGAACTATGTGCTGCTCTCAGGGCAGGAGTACTTAATATTCATATTATTTTTGACTGAACTATGTGCTGCTCTCAGTGCAGGAGTACTCAATATTCATATTCTTATTACTGAACTATGCGTTGCTCTCAGGGCAGGAGTACTCAATAGGTCCCTATTACTATGCTTTTTACTGAACTATGTGCTGCTCTCAGGGCAGGAGTACCCAATAGGTCCCTATTACTGTTCTTTTTACTGAACTATGCGCTGCTCTCGGGGCAGGAGTACTCAATAGGTCCCTATTACTATGCTTTTTACTGAACTATGTGCTGCTCTCAAGGCAGGAGTACTCAATAGGTCCCTATTACTGTTCTTTTTACTGAACTATGCACTGCTCTCGGGGCAGGAGTACTCAATAGGTCCCTATTACTGTTCTTTTTACTGAACTATGTGCTGCTCTCAGGGCAGGAGTACCCAATAGGTCCCTATTACTGTTCTTTTTACTGAACTATGCGCTGCTCTCGGGGCAGGAGTACTCAATAGGTCCCTATTACTATTCTTTTTACTGAACTATGTGCTGCTCTCAGGGCAGGAGTACTTAATATTCATATTTTTTACTGAACTATGTGCTGTTCTCAGGGCAGGAGTACTCAATAGGTCCCTATTAATGTTCTTTTTACTGAACTATGTGCTGCTCTCGGGGCAGGAGTACTCAATAGGTCCCTATTACTGTTCTTTTTACTGAACTATGTGCTGCTCTCAGGGCAGGAGTACTCAATATTCATATTATTATTGCTGAACTATGCGCTGCTCTCGGGGCAGGAGTACTCAATAGGTCCCTATTACTGTTCTTTTTACTGAACTATGTGCTGCTCTCAGGGCAGGAGTACTCAATATTCATATTATTATTATTACTGAACTATGCACTGCTCTCGGGGCAGGAGTACTCAATAGGTCCCTATTACTGTTCTTTTTACTGAACTATGTGCTGCTCTCAGGGCAGGAGTACTTAATATTCATATTATTTTTGACTGAACTATGTGCTGCTCTCAGTGCAGGAATACTCAATATTCATATTATTATTACTGAACTATGTGCTGCTCTCGGGGCAGGAGTACTCAATATTCATATTACTGTTATTTTTACTGGACTATGTGCTGCTCTCAGGGCAGGAGTACTCAATATTCATATTACTGTTATTTTTATTGAACTATGTGCTGCTCTCAGGGCAGGAGTACTCAATATTCATATTACTGTTATTTTTACTGAATTATGTGCTGCTCTCAGGGCAGGAGTAACGTTACTCAATATTCATATTACTGTTATTTTTACAGAACTATGCGCTGCTCTCAGGACAGAAGTACTCAATATTCATATTACTGTTATTTTTATTGAACTATGCCAGGAGTAACATTACTTATTATTCATATTACTGTTATTTTTACTGAACTATGTGCTGCTCTCAGGGCAGGAGTACTCAATATTCATATTACTGTTATTTTTACTGAACTATGCTCTGCTCTCAGGGCAGAAGTACTCAATATTCATATCGCTGTTATTTTTACTGAACTATGCGCTGCTCTCAGGGCAGGAGTACTCAATATTCATATCGCTGTTATTTTTACTGAACTATGCGCTGCTCTCAGGGCAGGAGTACTCAATATTCATATTATTTTTACTGAACTATGCTCTGCTCGGAAACCGAGGCTCTGGAGCCATGGTTCTTTCAGTGAGTGCCTATGGGCCGACGGAAGGAAAAAATAAACTAAACAGTATTTTAAATATATTATATATTTTAGAATACTACATAATTCATCAATACCCGTTTGTCGTATAATAAACCAACCAATCATGATCTGGCACGAGAAGTTCAAATACCTGCAGTGGAGCGGTTATTTTCTGTTCTTATTCATAAATTGGTTGAAAATTACATGGGACAGACTTATTTGTGGAGTGGTCTGGATCCGTGGTTTGTCTCATTTTATAAATCACATTACATACAAATTACAAAATGTATGCTAAAAGCACTGCACAAAACCGTGCAGCGCTAAAACTCCAATAATGGTAATCAGTAGGCTATTCAATCCACTTATATTTATGTATGATATACACCGTTTACTATTTGATGAAACTATCATAGTTATTTAAGCCCAATTGCCACCTACAGGCCTATCATGTGAAGTTTAGGCTGACGAAATGGTGAGGTGAAAGGACTTTATTATATTACCATTTTTGATAATTATACAGCATTATGAAAGTGTCTTATGCTCATCAAGCCTGCATTTATTTGATCAAAAATACAGAAAAAAAACTGTAGCCTAATATTGTGAATGATTATTACAATTTAAAATAATGTTTTTCTATTTTAATATACATTTATACTATTTTAATAAAATCTAATTTATTTCTGTTATTCAAAGCTGAATTTTCAGCATCATTACTCCATTCTTCAATGCATGGTCCTTCAGAAATCATTCTAATACGCTGATTTATTATCAATGTTGGAAACAGTTGTGCTGCTTAATTTTTTTTTTTTTTTTAATTGGAATCTGTGATACTTTTTTGGGGTTCATTGATAAATAAAAAGTTTAAAAGAACAGCATTTATTCAAAATAGAGATTTTTTTTTTTTTTTTTAACAATGTCAATCTTTATCACTGTTTCTACCAATTTAACAAATCCTTGCTGATTAAAAACTAATTTCTTTAAAAAAAAAAAAATTAAAATAATACCGACCTTTATTGAGCTATATTGTTACAAAAGTTATATTTTAAATAAATGCTGCTCTTATTTAACTTTTTATTCGTCAAAGAATTCTGAAAAAAGTATCACAGGATTTCAACATCGCTAATAAGTCAGCATTGCATAAAATGCATTAAGTAAAGAAGTAAAATTTTGATCAAATAAATGCAGGCTTGTTGACTATAAGTGACTTCTTGCAAAAATATAAAATAGTAATGTATCCAATCTTTTGACCTATAATTTTTTTTTTCCTCATATTGCCTTTTTTACATTTGAGCCCCTGCCCCTGAGGAACTCTCTGCACGTCCCTGCTCTCAGGGCAGGAGTATTCAATATTCATATTACTGTTATTTTTACTGAACTATGTGCTTCTCTCAGGGCAGGAGTATTCAATATTCATATTACTGTTATTTTTACTGAACTATGCGCTGCTCTCAGGGCAGGAGTACTCAATAGGTTCATATCACTGTTATTTTTAGTGTACTATTCGCTACATTCATCAAAGTATTTCTGTATGACTATACTTTGCTTGGGCATTTAAGAATGACCTTAACTACATTTCAGATGCTGTGCAATAAGATTGGTCTGCTGGTTAGTCAGGTTATGCCGCCCTGTCGCACAAAGTTACATGACTTTTTTGATGTGCATAGAGGAATTTATACGGAAATTGCATTTCCAACTCACATTATTTGCATTTACTCTTGATCACACAAGCCAAAAACCACCTCAAGCATTTTGTTTTATTTATTTATTTATTTTTTCCTGGAGGCTCCCCAGTCGACAGCATTGCACATTTTGAAAGTTTTCCTTATTCCTTATATTACCTTGAGAGACTCTAGGAACAATTTTAAAACCTTTGGTTTAAACTAATCCTGTTCCTAGAGATCTACCTTCCTGCAAAGTTCAGCTTCAGCCATATGCCCTAAACACACTGCATGATTTTCGGCTGTCCCAGGCGAAAGATTGGCATCGTGAAACAATTGTGGCCAATCAGAAATCACCACGATTGCTTCACGAAGGCGGTCTTTCGTCTGGGACAGCCTAAAATCGTGCAGTGCGTTTCAGGCTTTAATCAAACAAACAAGAACCAGCTAATTAAGCTCTTCAAGAGAACTTTACAGACAGGTGTTTGATCAGGATTGGAGCTGAACTCTGCAGGAAGGTAGATCTCCAGGAACAGGACTGGGCACTCCTGGTTTAAACTGTATGTAGCTGAAAATACAGTAGTCTAAGAAAAAATGATTATAACTGATTTGTTGAATATAACTTGCCAGCTTTATATATTTATATATTTCAGGACAGAAAGACCAGCATTGGGAAGAAAAAAAAATATCTGGGCCATATTCCCTTTGTATCAGCAGCTTCCTGATGAGGTAAATTTAAAAAAAATAAAAATAATTGGTTTCTATTACAATTCATATTTGTACAACTTTCTTGACTTTTGCTAGGGTACTTTTTCCATATTATAAGCTCTATGTTTTCTAGTAGTATTTCTTAGTAGATGTATAGAGAGTATGGTACAACTATTGCAATGAAGTGCAGATGGTTTACCAAAAACTAAAGTGGACTGTATATTTGTTATCTTATTCAATATGCACTGGTAACTACACACATATAAAGGTATCTGTTTTCTGTATATTATTCATAATTGTTTCTGTCTATAATCCTGGAGAACTCACAAATGCACTGTAGATTCAACTACATTTTTTTTTTTAAATTTACATTTTCACATGCTTATAATGACAACAAACCTGTCATTGACTGTTTCATGTAGTTTTTTCTTCTCTTTGCAGAATAACATTCTTGAAAAAGCAGAAGCCATCATTGGCCCATACTTGGAGTAAGGGAATCTCTGGACTTTCTTTGTAAATTCCTCTAGATTTAGTTGAGAATATTGTTGATATTTGAAGTGCCCATATTTTTTCCCCCAAATATTACTTTTCATGCATTGTAAAATAGCTGTTTGTAAATGTAAAAGGTCTGCAAAAGTTTAAAGATCAAATTTCATGACAAATAAAGTTTTGTCTCCTAAAAGTAAGAATTGATTCTGAACTGCTGTGCTGAAGTGAGTGTCAGAAACTCCAGTCTCACTTCCTGTTAGCAATTACCTGTTAGGTTTGTCTGCATAATGCCAGCCTATGGACTTCATCAGCTGTCCCTCAGACGTCTACTCTAATCTGCCCTCTATCACTGTAGTTGTAGCTGAGGCCAGAGTACAGTAGGCTCTAGGAATGGCAGTGTTTAAGGATGTATTACATGTCATTTAAGGAATTGTCACATTTGAGGACGTTGAAAATCTGACTTTTATCTTTGATCTTATGATTTTACTAGTAATTATGTTTGTTTACATTGCTACATTTCAGATGCTGTGCAGTGAGCTGGTCAGTAATGTAATGTTCCTGATATGCAAGTTTGCTCCACAAAATAAAGTGGTCCAGGAAATATATGAAAATGAAGATGTTCATGATTCAATATCCTAAACTAAACACTTCAGGTAAAATACATTTGTTTTAATTTTTTTTTAATTAAATTCTTATTTTTTCATGACTATCAGTGTAAATTGAAACCAGATTCTTTATGCATTTCAAATGCAGGAAGACGTTCCAAACGCGTCTGGAGACTTTGAGAAGATATCTGGCAAGCCAACCTATGGCCTGGTTTAAAGGGAGCACATTCAAACTACAGCAGTTTAATGATACACCTGCTATACCTTTTTGTTGTGAAATGTTCCTGTGGATTATACATGCATTTAATTCTCTGGATTTGTTTGTAATTGTATAAAAATGGAAAGAAGTCATAATTATACTTGATTATTTTATTGTAATATTGGACCTGTAAACTGATTTTCAATCAAAATTTCTTTCATTTTGTTCTTGCACAAACAATTGAATTAAACAACATTAACAGCACGGAGAAGAAGAAAAAAACTAACTATTTTGGCTATTTTTTACATTACAAGCGCAACTGCAATAGACTATGAGAACATTAAGTGGTTGCACATACTGTTGATTGACACTGGGATCTTTTGCAATCACATTTAACACAAGTCAACTCACAAAAATAACATAAGTCAACTCTGTGACAGAAGACCTATCAGATGGTAATTGTTTCTCATGTGAACATATGTAAAAATATATTTACTCATGGATTTGATGCTTTTTTTTTTACAGTGGAGAAGCAAGATGTGTGATCATATGAACCTAGAAATGCACTGCTGACATGGCCAATCGCATGGTTGTCTGCTATAAATAAATAAAATGCCATATGCTTGGAATAATAAATAAATTTAAATGTAATATACTATTCATTATTTATTTACATCTCTGGTTTAAAAATAGGAAAATAGACCCACTATAGTTTAAATAGTTTTCTTAAATTTTGTCTCTCAAAATGATGGGTGTCATTAAAAATGTGGAGATTAGCAGAAATGCGTTGCAACCTCTTGTTTACATGAGGTAAACAAAGCTGCTTGGTTTACATTTTTATGTATGTACTTGTAGGGCTATACATATTTTAAAGTTGTATTGTATACCTGTTACTGCCATAATAATGACCCATTTCAAATGTTTGCATGCTTTCTGGTCTTTTTGTTCTTAACAGCACTCAATTGTTGAGGTGGAGCAGTTATGAAATATTGTTCTTGTAAATACTTTCTAGCATTTCAGTATTTTTTTTTCAGTAATATGCATGCAAAGTACAACAGTTAGTATATCATGTTAAACGGTGGTCAAAAAGGATTTAAACAGTTAGTTTTGAATCTATTTCTTATTCTATTTCTTAGAATAAGAAATAGAATCTATTTGAATCTATTTCTTAATCTCTATTTCTTGAGCTTTCCTATAGCTCAAATAGTAGAGCATGGCGCTAGCAACGCCAAGATCATGGGTTCGATTCCCAGGGAAAGCAAGAGCTGATAAAATGTAAAAACTGTAACTTGAATGCAATGTAAGTCGCTTTGGATAAAAGCGTCTGCTAAATACATAAATGTAAATGTAAAATGTAAATTTCTTCTTCTCAGAGATGTGGATTCAGACAGCAATTAAATTACCACATGACCTTATTAATTCGACCGGGGATTTTTACAGGGATGGTGGGAGAAAAACACTGACATTCTGGATTCGGATGGCAATAAAATCACAGACTAACCCCTGTAAATGCTGAAAATCGCTTACGTCCCCATGAGAACCAATTACCATCCAAATCTGGCTATTATGTGCTTTTATCAGGTGGAACCAAACATACACCATTTTTCATACATCTCCATTTTTGCACCATTTTGTACTAGGCAGCATCAGATGCCTCTTCAGTGGTAGCTCCTTTGATTTGTCGAATTTCTGCCAGCTCGTCCAGGTAACTGAAGAATAAAATAAAAGACAAATAATAATACAGTAATTGTCTACTGATTTATAAATGTAATGATTTAAAAAAAATAAATAAATTGAATACCCTTAAAAATATGCATACATTTACTAGACTAAAACTAGTAAAAATAAACAGGAAGGTTATGCCAAAATATCAATACTATATAGAAAAAAAATGAATATATATATCTATCTACGCAGTGTAGAATACAATATATATTATGGGACAACTTGCTGCAGTTTTACAACAGTCAAGAATGGCCAGGGAGCTAACAGCCATGTTTACTGAATGTTCTTCATGCTTGATATAATGTGTTGTTTAAAAGAATGAACAATGGTTAGACCATAGAGGATAGCACATAGTATACTAAAAAATAACAGTAACACTGACCTATTGAGTACTCCTGCCCTGAGAGCAGCGCATAGTTCAGTAAAAAGAACAGTGATATTAATACTGAGTACTCCTGCCCTGAGAGCAGCGCATAGTTCAGTAAAAAGAACAGTGATATTAATACTGAGTACTCCTGCCCTGAGAGCAGCGCATAGTTCAGTAAAAAGAACAGTGATATTAATACTGAGTACTCCTGCCCTGAGAGCAGCGCATAGTTCAGTAAAAAGAACAGTAATAGAGACCTATTGAGTACTCCTGCCCTGAGAGCAGCACATAGTTCAGTAAAAAGAACAGTAATAGGGACCTATTGAGTACTCCTGCCCCGAGAGCAACGCATAGTTCAGTAATAATAATATGAATATTAAGTACTCCTGCCCTGAGAGCAGCACATAGTTCAGTAAAAATAACAGTGATATTAATACTGAGTATTCCTGCCCTGAGAGCAGCACATAGTTCAGTAAATATAACAGTAATAGGGACCTATTGAGTACTCCTGCCCTGAGAGCAGCACATAGTTCAGTAAAAATAATATGAATATTAAGTACTCCTGCCCTGAGAGCAGCACATAGTTCAGTAAAAAGAACAGTAACAGGGACCTATTGAGTACTCCTGCCCTGAGAGCAGCACATAGTTCAGTAAAAAGAACAGTAATAGGGACCTATTGAGTACTCCTGCCCTGAGAGCAGCACATAGTTCAGTAATAATAATATGAATATTGAGTACTCCTGCCCTGAGAGAAGCACATAGTTCAGTAAAAAATAAAAGGAATGTGAATATGAAGCACTCCTGCCCTGAGAGCAGCACATAGTTCAGTAAAAATAACAGTGATATTAATACTCAGTACTCCTACCCTGAGAGCAGCACATAGTTCAGTAAAAAATAAAAGGAATATGAATATGATGCACTCCTGCCCTGAGAGCAGCACATAGTTCAGTAAAAATAACAGTGATATTAATACTCAGTACTCCTACCCTGAGAGCAGCACATAGTTCAGTAAAAAATAAAAGGAATATGAATATGAAGCACTCCTGCCCTGAGAGCAGCTCATAGTTCAGTAAAAAGAACAGTAATAGGGACCTATTGAGTACTCCTGCCCTGAGAGCAGCACATAGTTAAGTAAAAAGAACAGTAATAGGGACCTATTGAGTACTCCTGCCCTGAGAGCAGCACATAGTTCAGTAAAAATAAAAGGAATATGAATATTAAGTACTCCTGCCCTGAGAGCAACACATAGTTCAGTAAAAATAAAAGGAATATGAATATTGTGTACTCCTGCCCTGAGAGCAGCACATAGTTCAGTAATAATAATATAAATATGAAGTACTCCTGCCCTGAGAGCAGCACATAGTTCAGTAAAAATAACAGTAATAGGGACCTATTGAGTACTCCTGCCCTGAGAGCAGCACATAGTTCAGTAATAATAATATGAATATTGAGTACGCCTGCCCTGAGAGCAGCACATAGTTCAGTAAAAAGAACAGTGATATTAATACTGAGTACTCCTGCCCTGAGAGCAGCACATAGTTCAGTAAAAAGAACAGTAATAGGGACCTATTGAGTACTCCTGCCCTGAGAGCAGCACATAGTTCAGTAATAATAATATAAATATGAAGTACTCCTGCCCTGAGAGCAGCACATAGTTCAGTAAAAAGAACAGTAACAGGGACCTATTGAGTACTCCTGCCCTGAGAGCAGCACATAGTTAAGTAAAAAGAACAGTAATAGGGACCTATTGAGTACTCCTGCCCTGAGAGCAGCACATAGTTCAGTAAAAATAAAAGGAATATGAATATTAAGTACTCCTGCCCTGAGAGCAACACATAGTTCAGTAAAAATACAAGGAATATGAATATTGTGTACTCCTGCCCTGAGAGCAGCACATAGTTCAGTAATAATAATATAAATATGATGTACTCCTGCCCTGAGAGCAGCACATAGTTCAGTAAAAATAACAGTAATAGGGACCTATTGAGTACTCCTGCCCTGAGAGCAGCACATAGTTCAGTAATAATAATATGAATATTGAGTACGCCTGCCCTGAGAGCAGCACATAGTTCAGTAAAAAGAACAGTGATATTAATACTGAGTACTCCTGCCCTGAGAGCAGCACATAGTTCAGTAAAAAGAACAGTAATGGGGACCTATTGAGTACTCCTGCCCTGAGAGCAGCACATAGTTCAGTAAAAAGAACAGTAATAGGGACCTGTTGAGTACTCCTGCCCTGAGAGCAGCACATAGTTCAGTAAAAATAAAAGGAATATGAATATTGTGTACTCCTGCCCTGAGAGCAACACATAGTTCAGTAATAATAATATAAATATGAAGTACTCCTGCTCTGAGAGCAGCACATAGTTCAGTAAAAAGAACAGTAACAGGGACCTATTGAGTACTCCTGCCCTGAGAGCAGCTCATAGTTCAGTAAAAAGAACAGTGATATTAATACTGAGTACTCCTGCCCTGAGAGCAGCACATAGTTCAGTAAAAAGAACAGTAATAGGGACCTATTGAGTACTCCTGTCCCGAGAGCAGCACATAGTTCAGTAAAAATAACAGTGATATTAATACTGAGTACTCCTGCCCTGAGAGCAGCACATAGTTCAGTAAAAAGAACAGTTATAGGGACCTATTGAGTACTCCTGCCCCGAGAGCAGCACATAGTTCAGCAAAAATAAAAGTGATATTAATACTGAGTATTCCTGACCTGAGAGTAGCACATAGTTCAATAAAAAGAACAGTAATATGAATATTGAGTACTCCTGGCCTGGGAGCAGCACATAGTTCAGTAAAAAGAACAGTGATATTAATACTGAGTACTCCTGCCCTGAGAGCAGCACATAGTTCAGTAAAAAGAACAGTAATGCGGACCTATTGAGTACTCCTGCCCTGAGAGCAGCACATAGTTCAGTAAAAAATAATATGAATATTAAGTACTCCTGCCCTGAGAGCAGCACATAGTTCAGTAAAAAAAATAATATGAATATTGAGTACTCCTGCCCTGAGAGCAGCGCATAGTTCAGTAAAAATAACAGTGATATGAATATTGAGTACTCCTGCCCTGAGAGCAGTGCATAGTTCAGTAAAAATAACACCAATATGAATATTGAGTACTTCTGCCCTGAGAGCAGTACTAATGCTAATGCTAACGCTAACTGACTGATGAAATGTCACGGAGATTTGAACTAGTTATGTTGTCGCTCATATCGGTTTTACAGAGAGCGCGGTAGCATTGGAAAAGCATGTTTTACTCCAGTTACCTCTTTAGCAGCTTTGGTGCGATCGACTGATGAAGCAGTCTAATGAAAATGCATACTATTTGTTCTGTGCATCTTTGTTCGCTAATTATCTCACTAAAGGTTTGAGATGGGTTTTTTGTTTGTTTGTTTATTTCATTAAAATACATGGTAAATTCACTTACCTTGTTATAAATGCCTTCCACGAAGCGCCAGTAACGTATCTGTCTGATGTATTCCCTCCTCCACACACACGCGTGTTCAAATTTCCTGACCCCGCCTCTGCTTCAATTTCATTGGTTGAATCTGTGAACCAATCATTTTCCTTTCTGCCCTCAGAACATGTTTGAGTAAGTAAAACTCCCACCTGCGCATGGATGAAGCCTGCATCAGTGAGGACATTGCACTCTTAACCCAAATTCATTGACTTTACTAGAAAATGTGGAAACCCATTGCACTAAACCATTTTAGTTTTTACACAGGGTGAAACTAAACCGTTTAAGTTGTATTAACATGGAACCTTAAGTTCATGCAGTAGACAAATCAGGTTTACATTAGTAGTCTTTACTCAAAATCATTAGTTCACATCAGTTACTATTATTTGGAGTATAGGTTGTATAAAATAGCTATTTTGTCACGCCCCTGGACTTTTATTTGTGTTTTCACTCCCCATGTGTGACCTAGTTTCTGCCGTTTCCCCATTATGAGTTAATCACCTTCATTGTGTTCACCTGTCTGCCTCTCGTTATCCCCACTATATCAGTTGCTGTCCTTTTGAGTTCAAACGGTCGGTTATTGCTTATGTTACCCTGTGTGTGTGAACCTACTCTTCTCAAGTTTATTAAATACCTTATTCCCTTTATATCCTCGTCCTCGTTCGTCTTGTGTGTACACCGCACAAAAACCGTGACATATTTCAAGTTACAACTTCAAAAACATATTTATTAACAAATGTTTTTAAGTAATGATACATTTATGTAATGTCATGTAATTAGACAGATTTTGAGATTTATTGTATTAAACATTTAGTTTAAAATAAATTGGAAAAAAAGAAAAACAGATTTCAATGCACCAATGTTTTTTTTTTTTTATTTTGTTTTTTTTTGTTCACCAAAGAAATGGTAATATGAAAATATTTGTCAGCCACAAGACAAGTAAACTTTGGAACAGCTTATTAACAATTGTAACTATTTTATAGAAGAAACATGAACACACAGTATTCAAGAATATATGTGACCCTGGACCACAAAACCAGTCTTAAGTCGCTGGGGTATATTTGTAGCAATAGCCAAAAATACATAGTATGGGTCAAAATGATCAATTTTTCTTTTATGGCAAAAATCATTAGGATATTAAGTAAAGATCATGTTCCATGAAGATATTTTGTAAATTTATTACCGTAAATGTATAAAAAAAATCATTTTTGATTAGTAATATGCATTGCTAAGGAGTTCATTTGGACAACTTTAAAAGCGATTTTCTCAATATTTTGATTTTTTTTTGCACCCTCAGATTCCAGATATTCAAGTAGTTGTATCTCGGCCACATATTGTTCGTTCCTAACAAACCATACATCAATGGAAAGCTTATTTATTCAGCTTTCAGGTGATGTATAAATCTCATTTTAGAAAAATTGACCACTTTTGTGGTCCAGGGTCACATATGCTATATTCCTAGTGAATGCCTGGATGTGCATTAACAACTGGTCATAAATTAAAACAGAGGCAAGTCTCTGTAACTTTAAACTTGGCTGAAAAATTGTGTGAACACACATTAACAGCACTAACAGCACTAATATAATACACTTTAATGTCTTGAATGGCAGAACAAAAGTGACTTCTCGTGGAAGCTTCTCGCATTTCCTAACATTGTAAGACAATTTTTCAGAGTTTGCAACCTGGGTTTTAGTTCACTGTGGCCCAACATGAGAAGTACCTGTTGGATGATCTGGAATGTGTTCTTCATAGATTTAGGGTAGTTGAGATGCAGTGTGTAAGTCCATACAGAATGCACATAGCTTTTGACAAGTCTTCAATACTGTCCATCACAGAATTTCCTTCAATGATGATTTTCAATGAGGCTGGATTGAGATGGAGAGAGGATGAGAGCACATCACCTTTATGCTCAATGAGGATGATTCCAATGCCCAGGTGGTGGAATGAGTAATCGTCATCATAGTCCTAACAACAAAAGAGCACAATCATGAAATTTCTCATTATATAACCATAAATAACGTTAAGCAATTTGTTACAACTGCTGGAGTTAATTAAATGAATAGTCCACCAAAAAAATAAAATTATCTCTCCTCACAATGATTATTTAAATTTTGGTAGCATAGACTTTTAATGGAGGGACAGAAACCTATGATGTTCCATTAAAAAAAAGTTCACACAGAAACTCAAATCTGCTGTTAATTTACACACCCTCAGGCCATCCAAGGTATGGCTGAGTTTTTCTTCAGTAGAACATTAAAGATTTTACACTTGGAGTAAAAAAAAAAACAAACAAAAAAACTTGCATGTTTTTTAACTATCAGAAATGACGATTTCCATTGATTGCTTTATATCAATTACCAAGGACCACAGTTTCAGCTAAAAATCTTGTTTAAAGTTTAAATGTTACTTTAAAATTTCTATTTTGGGTGAACTATCCTCAAAATTGTATTTAAAAAATTAATTATAAAGGGTTTGTAACAACATGAGGTTGAGCAAATATTGGATGAACTAACCCTTTAAACAAACAGATCACCCAAAGAGGTTAAAAGAGCTATTGTATTAAGTTAATGGTTTAATCTTTATTCTCAGATGTTTTAAACACAGGAACTATCAATTAATGTTGAACTGATTATGTTTTATGTCCTGTTAGATATTCTGAGAGAAAACAGTGGTTACTTACAAAGCACACTTTGTAGAAATCTGTAGGGTTGTCGCAAAGGGCAAAAGGGAGCCCTCTGAGCACCAGAAACCTAGTATCAGTTGGCTCTTTAGTCTGTTGGGGAGCAAAATGAATCGATTAATAAAATGAAAGAAATGATCACAAGAAAGCAGGTCCAGTCAGGCACAATTTTAATTGTATTATACAACCAATATTGTAAACTTTTTCGAAACATTTTCATTAATTAAGCTGTGAAAAACAATGCAATGCAAGTCTATAATGGATATAGACCAACCTTGATTTGTTGTGACAGCTGTTAACAGCAGCCCAATATTCCCTCTTTAGACTGAAATATCTCAATGAGATGATTGCTTGAGTTCCCTGTCGATACTCCACTCGTACTGTGTCTCGATAAAGACGCATATGGGAAAAGCCTTTTTTCTCCTGAACTGAAGCCTTATTCAATCACGCAGTGAAACTGCACGACTATTGGTTTGTACAGTGTATAAAAAACAAACCAATGGGTCGGCAGCGGAGCTGCATGAGCCTATGGCGACGAAGCCCGCCAGAATGGGGGGAGCCATCTGGCCATATAAGCGGCCGTTTCGCCATAGGATCCTCAGATTTCTTCTCCTTCAGCGACGACGACTTTGTCTCCACTGATCCCAGAAGCCTACTCGCTGTTGAAACACCTCGTAGCTGGACCCAGCGACCTTATATCTGCTCGGCTGAGCTGCCGCCTTCCTCTCGCTCCAGAATCACAGCAGTTCCGGTCCTGTTTGCTGCCGCTATCCGGTGAGTGCTCTAAAAAGAGCAAATTTCTCGGCGTTGTTGCAAATGCCGCCACTGTGAGTGTGGCTCGTGCAGGGAAACCTGCACGATGCAGAAGAGCAGTGAGCGCGCCGCCTGTCTGGGTCAGGCCCACACAGAGACTGCGTGCTCACCGAGATGGACTGCTCATCAGAGTATGAGTCTCGCTCTTCCCCGCTCGCTGACCGTCTTCTATGAAGGCTGCTTCGCTCTCCCGTTTCTCCTCTCTCAGCAAAGCTCAGAGAATGAAACATTAGAGCTACGGAGCTCCCGCAGCGCTCTGATCCGCCGGTGTTCACACGTGAGAATCAGAGCTCCTCATTCACCGAGCGGCTCTATCCTCTTTGGCGGATCGGAGTGGAAAGCTCTGTGTGTATGTCGCTGAAGCTGCGCTCACACAGGCTGCCTGCTTTCAGCCGGACTCTGTCCTGATTCGCTCGTGGTCCTCTATGTAGACAGGCCCCACTTCCCCCGCTCTCACGTTCTCTTCTCCCAGTCACCTCGGAGACAGGAACGGCGAGCTCGCGAGGCTGAGCGATCAGGCTTGAGTGATCTATACGCCACCATATCCCGCGTGCTCACTTTGATCTGCCAGCGCGTGTGTTAACACGTGAGGATTAGTGCCCCTCATTACATGGAGTGGCTCAATCCTTTCGCGTGGATCGTAGAATGCTGCGCTGGCTGGCCCCGCCTCTCACGTTTCTTTTCTCCCCCCTCACCTCAGAGAAAGAGATGGTAAAATCGCGGGGCTGGGCGTTCAGACTTGAGTGATTTTTCGCACTGGCATAGCCCCGCCTGTATTTCACTCTGCACACAGCCTTTGATCTGCCAGTGTGTTTACATTAAGGATTAGCGCCTCTTGCAGCTCTTTGATCTGCCAGCGCTACTTTCATTATGGAAGCGTCAGTCTGTCCCTGCTGCGCTCGCAGTCCCACTTCAATCAAGGTGGCCCCGCCTCCCCTGCTCTAGTGTTTCTCCCCTCCCAGTTATCTCGGAGAAGAAACCACAAGCTTGAGGGTTTGAGCGATCAAGCTTTAGTGAATTTATGCCGGCGCAGCCCAGTGTTTCACTCTCCATTCAGCTGTTTAATCTGTCAGAGCGAGAGTTTGTGCTTTGCTCTGATTCGCTCATGGCTCACCAGCCTTCAATGAAGGTGGACCCTCCCCTCGGCCGCTATGAGTGGATCTGAGAGGATGCGCGCATCACTTTGGATCTGTCGGTGTGTTCACACACAATGATAATCAATACCCCTCTTCTAATGAGCGGTTTGATCTTTTTAGGCAGATCTAAAGAAAAGGCTGTCACTATCATTATAACTGACAGCTTCAGACTCCTGATGCTTCTGGGCCGTGCCACAGAGGCTGAATGCTCTCGTTACAAAGCATCGAGTCTAGCGCCCCCCAAACGGCCTCTGTCATGCCTCCAAGCACCCCGTTCAGCTCCGGGTGCCGACGGCAATGTGTTTGTGGTAAATACTGTTGTGTACACTGGGCCCGTTGAAATAGCGGCCACACAATTGATCGCTGGTATGGCGAGGAAAATAAATCACAAACATTTTCAAGAGAGAGTGCATTCCTCTCCCTCTTATCGCGAGCTTTAGGTCCCGGCCTGGTGGCCTGCCGCTCGAAACGATTAACCCTAGCCACTCGGGCCAAGGCCTGCCAGGCTATCCCTGGAGTGTAAGACTGGGTTATGGGGATAATAAAACGAGGTTGCTCACTGCAATTCGCGCAAAGACCCCCGCACTTTAGCGGCGTGGTACCCATCTCTGTTCAGAGCGAAAAGGCACATGTCCTGCTCTCCGAGGTGATGACTTTGCTGGTAAGGGGCGGCGTAGAACGGACCCTCCAGCCCAGAGTGAGTCAGGCTTCTACAGCCGTTACTTCCTCGTCCCCAAAAGGATGGCGGCCTCCGACCATCCTCAATCTCAGACACCTGAATCGTGCCCTCATGAAGAGGTCGTTCAGGATGATCATGCTGAAGCAGATCCTCTCGCAAATTGCCAAGGGAACTGTTTCCTTTCTCTGGACCTGAAAGACACATACTTTCGCATCCAGATAGCTCCCCATCACAGGCAACTATTGAGATTCGCCTTTGAGAGAGTGGCTTATCAGTACACGGTCCTTCCCTTGGACTGTTTCTGGCCCCGCACACTTTTACGAAGTGCATGGACGCGGCTCTTCCCCTCTAAGATAGACGGGAATCCGCATTCTCAACTACCTCAACAACTGGCTCATTCTGGCCCAGTCAGAGGTGGAGCTATCATTGCACAGAATCCTCGTCCTCAGCCACCTAGAGTGCCTGGGACTCAAGGTCAAATTCACCAAGAGCACACTGTTTTCCAGCCAGCGAATATGGTTCCTGGGTACAGTTCTCGACTCGACTCAAATGAGAGCCGTAGTCACACTAGATCATGCTCTGGCCATGAACTGACGACCTCCTTTGAGATCGGTGCAATCTGCCTTCTCAAGGTGTTTCAAAAGATGCTAGGCCTCATGGCCGCAGCATCGTCAGCGTTACAATTTGGTCTGCTTCGCATGCGACCTCTCCAGCGCTGGCTGAAACCACAAGTTCCATCACACGCGTGGCGTCATGGACGTCTGCGTATCAGGGTGAGCCAGGCCTGTATAACAGCCCTAGTCCCGTAGGAAGACCCTCACTGGAAGGGAAGGGTCGTGGCCATGGGAATGGTTTGCAGGAGAAAGGTTGTCACGACAGATGCCTCCAACACAGGATTTGGGGGCACTGTGCGAGGGCAGACCGACTTCCGGCCATTGGTCGAAAGCAGAGAAAAAGCTTATATCAACTGCTTGGAAATGCCAGCAGTATGTCGAGCCTGCCAGTTCTTCCTGCCAGACCTGAGGGGACACCGCGTGCTAATCCACTCGGACAGCATGTCTGTGGTGTCCTACATAAATCATCAGGGAGGCCTTTCCTCAAAGCGCCTTTGCCTATTGGCAGAACGCCTTCTGGAATGATCTGAACCCCATCTACACTCGCTGAGAGCAGTGCACATACCGGGCAAATGGAACCAGGGAGCAGACAGGTTATCTTGGAGCAATGTCCCCTCAGAGGAGTGGACGCTCCATCCGCAGAGGGTTCAGAGAAATTGGGAGATATTTTGGCGAGGCCGAGGTAGACCTCTTTGCCTCGAGAGACAACTCTCAATGCCTGACTTGTTATTCGAAGGTCGAGGATGTGTTGGCCCTCGAATGGCCCAACCTTCTTTATGCGTTCCCCCGATCACCCTGATTCCACAGGTTATCAGGCGAATCAAGGATTGGGGACACAGGGTCCTCTTGGTGGCCCCCCTGTGTAAAAATTCAACCTTGGTTGTCAGAATCAAGCAGCCCTGTGGCCCATTCCTTTGAGACGGGACCTCCTGTCTCAAGCGAACGGGACAATTTGGCATGCTCGGCCCGATCACTGGGCCCTGCACCTTTGGCCGCTTGACGGGAGCCCGCGAGCTTCTCAGAGAGTGTGCTGAATACCACTTCTGAGGCTAGAGCACCGTCTATGAGACTCCTCTATGCCCTTAAATGGTCCGTGTCCTCCATGTGGTGCCTAGACCGTGGTGAAAACCCGTCTACCTCTGACTTATCGGTGGTTCTGTCCTTCCTGCAAGAATTGCTGGATAAGGGACATTCCTCGTCCACACTCAAGGTTTATGTAGCAGCTATAGCGGCCTCACACGCCCCTATAGCAGGTCAATTGTTGGGCAGGAACACTTCTGTCGTCCGCTTCTTGAGGGGTGCCAAGAGGCTGAATCCGCCTCAGCCCCTCACAGTCCCTACATGGGACTTGCCCACGGTTTTGAGAACCCTGAAGGGCCCTCCCTTTGAGCCGCTACAGTCCACTACCCTTTGGTCACTATCGCTAAAAGACTGCTCTGCTCTTAGCACTAGCATCGGTCAAGCGAGTAGGAGACCTGCAGGTGCTCTTCACTAGCCCTGCCTGCCTGGAATTCAGGCCTAACGGCACTGAAACCAAGGCAGCGTTATGTGCCCAAGTGCTTTCCACTCCATTCAGAGCTCAGGTTATCACACTCTCCGCGCTTCCTCCCTCTGATGAGAACCGGGAGTTATCCTTGTTCTGCCCAGTTAGAGCCTTGAGAATCTACTTTGAGCAATCCACCCTTTTAGGAGGTCGTAACGACGGCTTCGCCGTCCACATTGCTAGGTTTCATAACCTGGATGCACCGGCCTTACAGGCCGGAGTCCTCTCTGCTTAAATGGGCATACTTGCGTATGGGAACAATACTAACAGAGAGTCCTTGACCGCACGCGCTCAAGCTCTCTGGTTGGTTGCTTGCATGCTTCGGTCCTGGGAGTACCGAATATGCAAGAGTCATCTGGAACGATCACCCAGGCCAGGCGTAACCTCTATGAGCTTAGCCCGTTTTAGCCTTGGAGTTTACTATTATGCTTCCCTATGGGCATTGAGTGCTTAAGGAGGTATATTTATGTAGTCGTTCCTCTACCATAGCACGGCGTGATTGAATTGAGTTCCCATATGCGTCTTTATCAAGACGCAGTACGAGTGGAGTATCAACAAGGAACGTACTCGGTTACTATCGTAACCTCGGTTCCCTGAGATACGGAATGAGTACTGCGTACTTTGCCGTGCTAGGTAGCTGCACAACTCAGTCGTCGCTTCAGTCGAAGTAACCTGAGGATCCTATGGCGAAACGGCCGCTTATATGGCCAGATGGCTCCGCCCATTCTGGCGGGCTTCCTCGCCATAGGCTCGTGCAGCTCCGCTGCCGACCCATTGGTTTGTTTTTTATACACTGCACAAACCAATAGTCGTGCAGTTTCACTGCGTGATTGAATAAGGTTTCAGTTCAGGAGAAAAAAGGCTTTTCCCATATGCGTCTTTATCAAGACGCAGTACTCGTTCCGTATCTCAGGGAACCGAGGTTACGACAGTAACCGAGTATGATTCTTGCCCACAAGCCTGTAGAACTCTATGAACACCTAAAACAGAGAGAGAAAAAAAGTTACATTTCAAGACTAACTGTAAATTTTAGCATACATGTTTAGTATATGCACATCACTTTAAGCTCAACAACTCAGTTGCAGTTATTATAAATAATAATAGTTACGAATATATATCTAAGAGACAAACTAGCGTTAACAAAAAGCTAATTCATGCACACGTGCTGATATTGAACGACTGAAGCTAAGACCGCGGTCAAGTGAGCCGTCATCTGGATTCTGCTGCACGTCTATTTGTGGAATTACGGTATGGAGACACGGAGCGGCCAAAAAGCTGACGAAGACCTATATTTCAGCGGTAATGAATTACATGTGCCTCAAAACACAAAAAAATATAAGATACAGTTATATTATGTTCAAATATATTATACTGTGGAGTTTTCCATAAAAATGAAGTCTGTTAAAATACATTATAGCACTGATTATTTTCTACTATTTTCTACATGCATTATTCAAATTAGTTAATACAAAATGTCAATAAATTATTTTTCTGAACGACCAAGTCTCTATCTGTGTCAGCTTTCCCTGGATTTTACTGTAGAATTTGGTAGAAAATGAATGGCAAAGTCTGCCACAATGCATTATAGCACACCTTCACATTTAGACAGGCATTATTCAAATTCCTTCAGAGTTAACATGCAATTCTCAATACATTCTTCTTCAGGACACCCAAGACTCTGTCTGTGTCAAGTTTCATGAGATGTTACTGTAGAATTTGGGAGATAATAAATGGCAAAGTCTGCCACAATGCATTATAGCACTGACCATTCCTTGACATTTAGACAGGCATTATTCTAATTCCTTCAGAGTTAACAAGAAAATTGGGTTACACTTTATATTAGGTGGCCTTAACTACTATGTACTTACATCAAAAAATAAGTACAATGTACTTATTGTGTTCATATTGTATTGCAAAACACTTTTGCTGCTATTGAGGTGGGATAGGGGTAAGGTTAGGGACAGGTTTGGTGGTATGGGTCGGTTTAAGGATGGGTTAAGGTGTAAGGGATGGGCCAACAGTGTAATTATAAATGTAATTACAGAAATTAATTACAGATATAAGTACATATGGTATTTTAAAAAAATATAAGTACAATGTAAAAACATGTATGTACACAGTAAGTGCATTGTATCAAATGATTAATTTAAAAGTAAGTACATAGTAGTTAAAGCCACCTAAAGTAAAGCTGGAACGAAAATTGGAATGAATTCTTATTCAGGACACCCAAGACTCTTTCTGTGTCTTTCATGAGATTTTACTGTAGAATTTGGGAGAAAATGAATGGCAAAGTGTGCCACAATCCAAGACTTTGTCTATGTCAACTTTCATGAGATTTTACTATAGAATGTGGGAGAAAATGAATGGCAAAGTCTGCTACAATGCATTATAGCACTGACAGGCATTATTCTAATTCCTTCAGAGTTAAAAAGAAATTTGGAATGAATTCTTCTTCAGGACACCCAAGACTCTGTCTGTGTCAACATTCATGAGATTTTACTGTAGAATTTGGGAGAAAATGAAAGGCAAAGTCTGCCACAATGCATTATAGCGCTGACCATTCCTTGACATTTAGACAGGCATTATTCTAATTCCTTCGGAGTTAACAAGAAAATTGGGTAACACTTTATTTTGATGATCCCTTTTGAACATTCTGTTGACACTAAGTAATGTTGCAACTACATGTCAACAAACTCTCATAAGAGTATTAGTAGACTGTCGGCTTCATATCTACTCACTCCTTATTGTGTTGGTCTCCCAACAGATATTCTACTGACTATAAGTAACTTTGCAAGAACGTGTCAACTTAATCTAACCCTAACCCTACCAGTCAACTAATACACTACTAACACTCTAATGAGAGTCAGGAGAAATGTAGGTGCAACATTACTTATAGTCAATAGAATGTGTTAAAGGGACCATCAAAATAAAGTGAAACCGTCATTTTTTCTCCTTACCTGAAGCTTTTTTTCAATCACACAGTGTAACTGCACGGCCATTGGTTCATGCAGTAGTTGAAACTAACCCTGCACGAGCCTATGGTGACAAAGCCCGCCAGAGCCTACCAGAATGGGCGGGGTCATCTGGCTATATAAGCGGACGCTTCACCACAAGATCCTCAGGTTACTTCAACTGAAGTGATGACCGAGTCATGCAGCTACATAGCACAGCTAGCAATGCAGTACTTGCTCTGTATCTCAGGGAACTGAGGTTATGTTAGCAACTGAGTATGTTCCCTATCGATACTTCACTCATACTGCGTCTGCTAAGACGTTATGCGGACCAGTACAATCAATCCGTGCTATGGTAGAGGAACGACTGCATAATTAGCTGTTTAAGTGTGTGCCCACTTAAGTAGAAAGGACTTTGGCCTGCAAGGAAGGAACGTCAAGGTTATAAAACTTAGCAAATGTGGACAGCAAGGCCCAGCCGGCTGCCGCACAGATCTCTGTGATGGACACACCGCTAGACCATGCTCAAGACAAGGCGACGCCTCTGGTGGAATGGGCTCGTACTCCAATGGGGCATTGCAGCCCCAAGGAAGAGTAAAAGGAAGAGTCAACTATCCACCTAGAAAGCCTCTGCTTCATGACCGGGTGCCTTTTGGTACAGTTACTGATGCTAGCACAGAGTTGTTCCGACTGGCTAAATGGGGAGGAACGCTCAATGTAAATCTTTAGAGCCCTGACAGGTCAGAGCAAAATTAACTTCTGGTCCTCCTCTGAGGGAGGAAGTGCAGAGAATGAAATGACCTGTGCTCTGAATAGAGTGGAGAGAACCTTGGGTGTATAACCATGCCTTGGTTTTAGGACGACCTTGGAGTCGTTGGGCCTGAATTCCAGGCAGGTGGGGCTTACAGAGAGTGCCTGCTGATCTCATATTCGCTTTGACTGATGCTAAAGCTAGAAGCAGAGCAGTCTTTAGCGACAGGGACTGAAGGTTAGCAGATTGTAGCGGTTCAAAGGGGAGGCCTTCGGGGCCCTCAGGACAGTTGGCAGATCCCATGTAAGGACAGTGAGTTGGCGATTCAGCCTCCTGGCCCCCCTCAAGAAACAAACAACTAAGTTGTCCCTGCACACCGATTGGCCTGCTATAGGGGCATGGGAGGCCGCTATAGCTGCTACATAGACCTTGAGTGTGGCTGGGGAGCATACCTTATCCAGAAGCTCTTGTAGGATGGACAAAACCACTGATAAGTCAGAGGTAGACGGGTCTTCTCTGCGATTCAGGCACCAAGCGGAGAAAACCGACCACTTATGGGCATAGAGGCGTCTTGTAGACGGGGCTCTAGCCGCCGAAATAGTGTTTAACACACGCTCTGGGAGGCTTGCAGGTTTGCACCGAGCGTCCAAAGGTTCTGTTCACCTGATTACCTGTGGGATCAGGACGATCGGGGGAAAAATGTAAAGGAGGAGGTTGAGCCAGTCATGGGTCAATGCATCCCTGTCCTTCAGAAAATATATTGGGCAATGAGAGTTGTGAGAGTTCTGAGGCGAAAATGTCAACCTCTGCCTTGCCGAAGATCTTCCAGATTCTTTGAACCGTTTGTGGGTGGGTCATCCACTCTTCTGAGGGGACCTTGCTCCGAGATTGAGCCCATTCCAAGAGGCTTTCTACCAAAATGAAGAGGTGCTTCGAGGAGAGAACGCCCTGGCAATTTATATAGGACACCGCCGTCATGCTGTCCAAGTGGACTAAAACGTGGTGTCCCCTTAGGTCTGACTGAAAGGTGTGAAGGCCTAAACATACTGTCAGCATTTCGAGGCAGTTGATGTGAAGTCCTGTTTTGACCGAAAGCTGGTTTGCCGTCACACAGCACTCCACAACCTGTGTTGGAAGCATCTGTCGAGACCACCACCTTTCTTCTGCAGACCATATCCAGGGGCATGCCCCATTCCATCCACTGAGGGGTTTCCAAGGGGACAGTTAAGACCTCGACTAAAATACAATACAACTAAAAATGTAATATATTTATACATTTAAAATTTTAATTAAAACATAATAATATTCAAATATGAAAAAAATGAATAAATACATTCTAAAGTAATAAATAGTATATATATACATACACACACAACATAAATAGATTAAATTAATTAAACTATAAATTTAAACTATAATAAACAAACAAATATATATTATAAAAATAGACCGAGAAACAATAACTGCATTAAACTATACATTACAATTATAGCAAATGAATAAATCATATAAATGAAAAACTTCAAATAATGAATAAAACATAAATATAACAAATACATTAAATTATAAATTAAAATGCTCCATCCGGACAAGACCATGGGAATCAGATAAGCCCTTTACACAATCTGACATGGCTGCAGTTGGAATTGAACTGCAGGTTTCGTCTGGCCAAAGGAGAACTGGCCCCCGACCCGACTGAGCCTGGTTTCTCCTAAGGTTTTTTTTTTTTTTTTTTCTCCATTCTGTCACAGAGGGAGTTTTGGTTCCTTGCCGCTGTCGCCTCTGGCTTGCTCAGTTGGGGACACTTAATTTCTAGCGATTATCGGCAATTTGACTGCACAGATACTATTTAAACTAAACTGAGCTAGACAATGACATCTCTGAATTCAATAATGAAATTCCTTTAACCCTCTGGGGTTTGAGGTCATTTTGGGGCCCTTGAGATGTTTTGACATGCCCTGATATTTGTGCTTATTTCAGCTACTTAAAACATACTATTGACCAACATATATATTTTTTTGTATTCAGCACAAACTGTGCTACAATAATATGTGACCAAGATGGATGTACATGTTTGCATTTTTTAGAAAAAAAAAATATTATGCGTGGTTAGTAAGTTTTGGGACTGAAAACTTAGCTGAAATAAGTCCTTAAAACGTATAATTAGAATATCATCAAAAAGTTGATTTATTTCACTAATTCCATTCAAAAAGTGAAACTTGTATATTATATTAATTCATTACACACAGACTGATATATTTCAAATGTTTATTTCTTTTCATTTTGATGATTAGAGCTTACAGCACATGAAAGTCAAAAATCAGTATCTCAAAATATTAGAATATTACTTAAGACCAATACAAAGAAAGGATTTTTAGAAATCTTGGCCAACTGAAAAGTATGAGAATGAAAAGTATGAGCATGTACAGCACTCAATACATAGTTGGGGCTCCTTTTGCCTGAATTACTGCAGCAATGTGGCGTGGAATGGAGTCAATCAGTCTGTGGCACTGCTCAGGTGTTATGAGAGCCCAGGTTGCTCTGATAGTGGCCTTCAGCTCATCTGCATTGTTGGGCCTGGTGTCTCTCATCTTCCTCTTGACAATACCCCATAGATTCTCTATGGGGTTCAGGTCAAGTGAGTTTGCTGGCCAATCAAGCACAGTAACACCATGGTCATTGAAATAGCTTTTGGTACCTTTGGCAGTGTGTGCAGGTGCCAAGTCCTGCTGGAAAATGAAATCAGCATCTTCATAAAGCTTATCAACAGAAGGAAGCATGAAGTGCTCTAAAATTTCCTGGTAGATGGCTGCGTTGACTGTGGACATCAGAAAACACAGTGGACCAACACCAGCAGATGACATGGCAGCCCAAATCATCACAGACTGTGGAAACTTCACACTGGACTTCAAGCAACATGGATTCTGTGCCTCTCCACTCTTCCTTCAGACTCTGGGACCTTGATTTCCAAATGAAATGTAAAATTTCTGACGCTTCTGACGTTGTCTCTGGTTCAGAAGTGGCTTGGTAGCCCTTTTCCTGAAGACGTCTGAGCGTGGTGACTCTTGATATACTGACTCCAGCTTCAGTTCACTCCTTGTGAAGCTCTCCCAAGTGTTTGAATCGGCTTTGCTTGACTGTATTCTCAAGCTTGCGGTCATCCCTGTTGCTTGTGCACCTTTTCCTACCCAAATTCTTCCTTCCAGTCAACTTTGCATTGAATATGCTTTGATACAACACTCTGTAAACAGCCACACCTTTCAGTAATGACCTTCTGTGACTTAACCTCTTTGTGGAGGGTGTCAATGTTCGTCTTCTGGATCATTGCCAAGTCAGCAGTTTTCCCCATTATTGTGGTTTCAAAGAACAAGAGATACACAGAATTTATACTGTAGGGGTGGTCATTTATTCAAACTCAAATGTAAATATTCTAATATTTTGAGATACTGATTTTTGATTTTCATGAGCTGTAAGCTCTAATCATCAAAATTAAAAGAAATAAACATTTGAAATATATCAAGCTGTGTGTAATGAATGAATATAATATACAAGTTTCACTTTTTGAATGGAATTAGTGAAATAAATCAACTTTTTGATGATATTCTAATTATATGACCAGCACCTGTATATAGGTTTTGTAGCCATAGACTCACACATGCTTTGTACTATCATAAAAAAAGAGAAAGAAATCTTTTATCTGAGAAACTAATTATTGTTTAGCACGTTATGAAAATCTATTTCTGAACAGAGTATGTTTATGTACTAAAGATACTTAGCCTCGTAGCATTCATCATGCAACAGTGTACACTCATATTACTTTTATTGTTTTATATAGAGCATGAAAACATCATCGCGCCATAAGAAATTTATCATATTAAAAATGTTTTACACGATTTCAAACACTGTAGTCAGGAATTGTAGTCTGGGAAAAACCCAACTAGGATTTTGTAGTCATATAGCATAGAATGTATGATTTTTATAGAAGCCTATGATATGATTCTGTAGTCACAGACTCAATCATGCTTTGTACAATAAAAGGATGTACTTTGTACTATAAAAAATGATATTTTATTTCTGAGAAACTAATTATTATTGTTTAGCATGCTATTAAAATCTATTTGTGAACAGAGTATTAATAATAAACATGGTCTAAACATTCTTAGACTCGTAGCATTCATTATGTTGTCATTTAGGAAAAACCCAAATAACTGTTAGTAAATCTGTTCAAGTTTATGTCACAATAAAATGGTAACTAATGCAAAAAAAAGAAACATTACTTACTCATCAGATTGATCTCCTCTTCTGGATGAAATCGTGTTCTTCTTTCGAGGGAAATCCTGCCTTTACTCAGCGCGAACAGTAACAGTAGCCACGATGAATCTCCTCACTCTTTGTTTGTTTTGGGCATTTGCACGTGCGCTCATCCCACGCGACTATTTACATATGAATGGTGCGAGGGCGGGATCACATTAGAGATAATGAGTCAGACAGGAAAGATTGAATATTGTGTTGGTTTCATACTGATTACTCCAATAATAATCAAGGAACTTTGCTGCTGTAACATGGCCGCAGCAGGCGCAGTGATATTACGCAGCGCCTGAAAGTAGTCCCCAGCTATATTATAACTAGTTACCTAGCTGGGGACTACTTTCAGGCGCTGCGTAATATCACTGCGCCTGCTGCCGCAGCAAAGTTCCTTGATTATTACGCCGGAATGAGAGTATAGTTCCTAGCCAAATCGGACTAGAAAATCGCAACTTTTCATTTTCCGCCGGTCTTAGTACACGATATAACTACAGAAGAGTCGAGTTTTAAATAGGAAAACTATCGAAACTCTTTGGTCATTTTTGAACGCGGTGCTACTGGTCTAATCGGATTCAATGATCTATGCTAAGCTATGCTAAAAGTGCTATCGCCAGACCCGGAGATCGGCTGAATGGATTCAAAAGCGGTAAAACTCAACTTATTAACTCTGGGGGAGTTGGAGAATGAGCCTGTTTCCAAAAAAAGTGGAGTGTTCCTTTAAAAGTATTGAATCTCTATTTAAGAAAGCCATGAAAACGTTTGATAAAAAGGCATTGTCATTCCACCATTGCGATATCTTAGAAATACATAAATTTTTAAGTTTTGACAATTTCAAACGTCTCAAGTATGCTTGTTTGCTATATAAAGTGTTACATAATCTTGCCCCTCCTCCGCTGCATGGCTTTTTCCAAAGACTTGAAAGCGGCGGTAGGACACGGGCCTCTGTAAACGGGGACTGTGTGATACCATTTAGGCGTACCACTTTCGGACAAAATGTATTGTCAATAATAGGTGGTAAACTCTGGAATAGTTTGCCCCTCCCAATAAGAGAGTGTCCTACATTCAGCACCTCTAAAACTCACTTAAAACAGTGGCTTCTAGATAACCAGAGATGTAATCATTTTTAACTGTCACACATTTATCACTCATACACTTTCACTGTTAAATTGAATGCAGTATAGAGGTGTTTGAACAATGTTTTTTCCGTTATGTTTTTTTTTTTTGTTGTTGTTGTCAATGTATATGTCGTCACTATGTGTACTTTTTCATTTATAGCGAATGACTGTAGTATTGTTGGTTGTCTTTATGTTAGCTTTATGTTACCTGCCTAGGGACTGCAGATGAAAAGTAGTTATTGTTACTAATTCTGGCATATTTACATGGTGTTTTTTTTTTTTTTTATACAACAATGTTCATGTCATGTCATGTCACCTTTATTTATATAGCGCTTTTACCAATACAGATTGTGTCAAAGCACTTAACAGTATCAAATTGGAGGACAGAGTGTCAGTAATATATAATAAGATTAAACATTCAATTTTCAGTCAAAGGCATTTCATTATTGAATTCAGAGATGTCATTGTCTAGCTCAGTTTAGTTTAAATAGTATATGAGCAATCAAATCGGCGATAATCGCTAGAAATTAGGTGTTCCCAACTGAGCAAGCCAGAGGCGACAGCGGCAAGGAACCAAAACTCCCTCTGTGACAGAATGGAGAAAAAACCTTGGGAGAAACCAGGCTCAGTCGGGGGGCCAGTTCTCCTCTGACCAGACGACACCCACAGTTCAAAAGTTTCAGGTTCTAACAATAGTAGTATTATGTAGTTAGGTATTTTATTATATTTTTAGTTATATTTTTTAGTTTTAATGTATTTTAATCGAGGTCTCCGGGGGTCATCTGGGTGTCCTGGTCTCCGATGACGATCAGGGCTGCAGACATCATCTCTTGGTGCTGATCTACCATCTGATCATAGGAAAGAAACAGACAAATATTGGCGTAGATGCCATTCTACTTACGATGTAACGAGTACACCGTGTGTTGTGGGAAGTGTTCCCGGTTCCGGTTGATCTAATTAATGGAGCCTAACAATCCTTTAACGAATTTGAATAATAGAAGCGTAGTAGTGTGTTATGTGTACGCCAGGGTAAAGAGATGGGTCTTTAATCTAGATTTAAATATGAATATGCATGGTCCCTATTAAATAAACCAATAAATAAATAAATAAAATGCATTATGAAGAAGAATTGGACCTGTTATGTAGGTGCATTAGAGCTAACATTAGTATCATGCTTCATAAAACAATTTATGAGATTAATAGTACACTTTTACTCAGAACTCACTTCAAACCACCATCGAATGTTTGCAACAACTTCCCTTTGCGATCACATGTGGAATTTGGTCGTTTACTGTTGTTAAAATATGCTATTTATAGCCTTTTATATTGCTGCACAAATTAGCATTTCAGATGTACACATTCTCTCAAGAAAATCACACACAAATATCATATCGTAATCGTGTGTTTATTATCTTATATAATCTATAGTGGCTGTTGTAGTGTTTATTTCTGCTGTGTAAAAGCCTTAACATGTATGCGCTGGCTGAAACTCACGTTGTTTGATGTTACAACCGCCTCTCCATTCTTAAGTTGCCAGGGATACATTCCAAGTATAATAATATACATTAGTAAAAGGATCTATTTTAATTTTTATTTGTCTATATACACCTTGGGCGGCCGTGGTATATTATAAAAGTAGCCCAAAAAAATGCAACCCACGGCTCTGTAATTTTTCCTGCGACTATATTTTCAAAATGGCCCACTTGTGCCGCTGCCCTGGCAACACTGGTTCGCTGTGCCCTCATCACACAATGATAGATACCCTTCCGTGCTGCAATGACAGGAAGAAGTTGGGGTCAAACTTTATCGACTAATTTGCATTAAAAAAACGACTATATAGATCTCTCTCTCTCTCTCTCTCTCTCTCTCTCTCTCTCTCTCTCTCTCTCTCTCTCTATATATATATATATATATATATATATATATATATATATATATTTATTTATTTAATGCTTAAAGTATTTAAAACATTCTGGAACATGCTCTTTACTTTTTTTCAATATTTTGGGTTGTTTGCACCCTCAGATTCCAGATTTTCATATAGCTGTATCTCGGCCAAATATTGTCCTATCATAACTAACCATACATAGCTTATTTCCATAAATCTAAATTTAAAATAAAAAACCCTTATAACAGGTTTTGTGGCCCAGGGTCACATATATATGGGCATTTATTCATCTAGGGGGACTTTTAGCCTTGTGAAGTTGAATAAAAAAAACTTGTTCAAAAGTCACGTAACATAGTCTCATAAGTTTAAATACTTTGTTTAGTGTTAAGGTCTGTAAGAGGACAAACTTAGATTACAAGAGAATGAACAAATGTCATTTCCACCACATCTCAATATACAGCTGTTATTTAAAAATAGAGTAACTTATGCTACTCAAGAATTGTCTAAGATCATTTTTGTAACTAGTTTTACCAGTTGTTGGAAATGACAATGAATTAATGTGAATGTAGAGAAACAGTAGATATATTTATTAGAAAAAAAGTCTTAAACTCATCATACTCATTAAACTCAATTCACAAATTCATTAAACATATCAATTGTACTTTGTAACTATAAATGTCTGACTGTGGTGGAAATGCAATTTCTGTAGTTTTGTTGTGAAAAAATGGAAGAAGGCTTCACTGATTAGCTTTGAATTAATACTTATCATTTCATGTATGCAAAATACTCTTATTTAACTTAAAATTTTTAGCTTTTTAAAAACACCCTTGAAGGTAAAGCATGTTTGGAAATGACGTAGAATAAATATATTATCTGATCAAGCAATATTTACCTTGATTTTTCTTTATTTGTTGTTGATGAAAATTTAAATTCCATCCATGTCTAACATGTGCTCTGATGTCACTGAACATTTCCATAGAAACCACCTAAACGATCTTTCACACAAACTTTTTAAAGGGACATTACAATGTCGTGGTGGAAATGACACCAATACTGTGCGACAGCTATATTTTGCATAAAAAGTAATATTGGTAGTGGTCTCGCTTTAAATACTATAATGTATTTTAATTTTTTTTTCTAGGGCTTAATTCAGGTACATTAATAGTTACCAGATAAGTCATATTTATAAGTTTAAAAGTCTGGGTGTGCGACAAGGCGAAAAAAGTGATTTTGATACCTATAAGGAGATTGAAAAGTATGAAAATATCATAATAGAAAGGTAGTAAAAAGTTTTTAAGGTGGTTTTATTGTTAGTTTGACAAAGAAAGAAGAATTTGTCCAAAATTATATGTATTTTTAAAAATATGACCAAAGAACATAAAAGTGCCCATAGTCTAAGAATCACCCATATATATATATATATATATATATATATATATATATATATTTTTTTTTTTTTTTTGAGGGATATTATAAATACGAAAATACAACAATTATGAAAATTGTTAGATTTTTATTTTTTATTTTTAGATTATTGATTTTTATACTTATATTTAAATTTAAATTTATGCATTTAGCAGAAGCAACTTATATTGCATTCATGTTACAGTTTCTACATTTTATCAGCTCTTGCTTTCCCTGGGAATCGAATCCATGATCTTGACGTTGCTAGTGCCATGTTCCACTATTTGAGCTACAGGAAAGTTGTGGCTAAAGTTATCAAAGCTTACTTGGGGACATGGCAGTTTAGCCTTCTTGCACTAAAATAGGAGCAATTTTTTTTAAATTAATATTAATTAAGTATTAATTAGTATTAATTAATTTTGGGTCCATATTTATTGTGTTGTATGTTGTGTTGTAGAGTGGCAGTAACTTTGTAAGATGAGCATTTAGAAACAAGTATTAACCCATTTTTACTGAAAATATACCACATTATATCATGGGGACTAAAATGGTACCAAATGCTAGGAATGACCCAGCCGTACATGATGGATAACTTCAGAAAATGTTATAAAAGGTAAACTTTCCATAAAATGTAAACATTACGAGATACACAGTAGTTACAGTAGCTAATGTCTACAAATATAAAAGTAAAAATACCTTTTCGACCGACGAGTTATGTCACTCGAAAATTTGCTCATTTGATCAACACTTTTTGTTAGTTTGTTATATTTGATCGACACTTTCTTGTAGCCTGTGCGGCTATATTACATTTTCCCTTTTTTTAATAACTAATAACTAAAATAATACGTTTCCTAAATAATTTGTCGACTTACCAACAGTGATATGTAAATGGGTAGAATTAATTTATTTGTCTTACCTATGTTTTTTTTCACACTTTCTTTTCAATTCGTCATGTTTTCCTTGGCTGCATTCATCAGTTGACACAAACATTCTTTTAGAGCTCCTGGGATTCGACCTTAGTTTCTTCATGCATGGGGCACACATAGGGCAGGTGTGGACTGGGCATCGGGAGAACCGGGACAATTCCGATTTGGCCTGCTGCCCTGTTTATCATTATTATCATTATTATTATTATTATTATTATTATTATTATTATATAATTGGCTGCCGAATTATTATTTAGGAATTCGCCATTTGCTAGTAAATCTCTAATACATCATGAATCTGTTAGTCTTGTTAGCTTCAGCTCGTGAGTGCTCTGCACCTCTGTCAAATGGTTTCGATCAGAGTAATCAATGAGAGAGTTTGAGAATGGAGTGGAAGCGCCCAGGAGCAGAGAAGCAAAACTACTGTTCAGACTTTCAAGTGCAGGTCAGATTCATCTGTACATATGCTATTGTATTTTTTTTTTTTTTTTACTTAGTTAAGCAGTAACATTAGCAGCCAATTACTCATCACTCAAAATACCGTATACTAAAGGACATCATTATCTATTGTAAAGTTACAGTAGTAATTTAGCAGATAAATAATCATATCGTATTATAATAGATTTAGAGGGAGCTAGGGCAGCAGACAACACAACCTGATTTTACTATAAATCCAAAGACAATGGTTGTTAAACCATGGCAACCACGAATTAAACATGGTTTTGCTACCCTAACCATAGGGTTCACCATGGAATTTGTAGTAAAAATAAATTCAAATGGTAATCCATTTGCCAAAAAAACATGGTTACTGTATGTTTACTATAATAAAATCATGGTTAATTTTTGTAAGGGAAAAATATGACTCGTGATCAGGATTAGGATTTTTCTATAAAGATATTGTAATGATGTAGTTACAGTTCTACTAATTTTGACGTTTAGGCAATTTAGAAAGTATAGTTTTGTTAAATCTTGAGTATTAAAGTCATGTGAGAGAGAGAGATATCAGAGCAAAAAAAAAAAAAAAAAGAGACTGAAAAGGAAAATGGAAGTGAAGGCGCAGTTTAGGAGCTTTTAATTATTGTGCATGTCCCCAGCCTAAAAATGTAAACCTTTTTTATGTGATGGCCAAACATAAAATAGGGTTGTTCATGTTTCAGAATTTTTTGTGGGTGTATGGGATGGCCTGGATGAGTGCGAGATTTCCGGGCCAGTCCTCCCCTGCCTGTCACAGCCCATAAACAAAGTCCAGCAATTAATGCATCAATCATTCCACATGAAAGTCTGGGAGATGTTTCTCTGCACAAGTCAGGAGGCAAGTCCTTGGCTGAGTGACAGGAATATGGATGCTGTTGGCAGTAAATGAGCTATGACAGTTCCTTGTGGTCTCGTTGCATGGTCCGCCCAGCATGCCATCCTGATCCTGGACTGCTGATAGAATTAGGGAGCTCTTGAACCATGTTGCTCTCGCTTCCGGAAACAATTACTATGAACCAGTGGGGCCACCAAGCCTGATGAGACTAATGTTTTGAACAGTAGGAGTGTCAGGGATGTTTAAAGAGAGACGAGCGGGGTGCATCCCTGCCACCCACGCATGTAAGGGCTAAGGAAACAGCTTTCGGAGACCTGGTGAGGAGATTTTCTCTTTTTTTCCATTGTTTGTTTTTTCTTTTAGAAAGGTCCACAGTGAGGAACTGTGATGGGTGGAACATAGATTTTTTTATATTAAGAATTACTGACTTTGTGTGTAAGGTCAGAAAATATTACATTGTAGAGCAATGTCTTAGTTCAAACTACTACTACAAAGTTACGTGTTGTGTAAGCAGAGAAACATAACAGAGAGTTGAGAATGAATGAATGAATGAATGAATGAATGAATGAATGAATGAATGGATGAATTAATTGGCAACTGTCTTTTATGAGCAAATGTTTTTGATGTGTTTTGATAAATAATTGCAACAATTAAACATTTGTTCAAATAAAAGACTAAAGCAAAACAATCAAAGACAAAACAACAGATTTTGTTCTGTAACTTGGTTGCATCAATTTCAATTCACCTATCTAGCATGGTCAGAGTGCTTGAGATCCATTTATCAAGTCTAATCCATGTGAATAAGAACATCATATCTCAGTTTATTTGCCAGATGGGCTGTCTAAATTTAGTGCCAAAATCGCAAGCATTTCTAACAGTTCTATGACAAAAAAAAAAAAAAAGTTGGAGTTTTCCCCATGGAAGACCACCAATGTCCTGCGTAAGGCTGTGGGTGCAGCACCAGAGTTTGGGTCAAAGGTCTGAGGAACCTACTAATTTCAAGCTGCCCTGGCGCCTGCCGACAGAACCCTCAATTTGTAAAAGCCATTCTCTGACCTCTGGGGCTTCCCTGGCAAAACACAAGACTTAAACACTACCAGCCATTCCAAGACATCAGGCCAGCTTTTAAAAAACCCTCAAAAAGAAGAATTACCTCACAATTTGCCAGCATAGACCCTAATAAACAAAATTATCTCTCTAAAAAGAGAGCCCAGCCAACAGGCCATAACATAAATAATTGTTTCTCCCTGAGTAGCAGTGCAGTTAGCAGACCTTATTAGGAGGAATAAGGCTGTAGTTCTTCACCTCATTACTTAGATTGATGTGGGCTGCTATAGCCTGGAAAGGGTGGCACAATCAGGTACTTAACATCCATCACAACCTCTATTGGATGTAGGAAAATCAATAAAAAGGACAATGAACATGGCTATATATATATATATATATATATATATATATATATATATATATATATATATATATATATATATATATGTATGTATATATATATATAAAAGGGCTTGTCGCATTCAAGTGCTTTGTAGTCTGAAACAATAAAATGTAATATTCCATTGGTTGATGACCATAAACATTCACCACGCTAGATAGTAAGCTTGCTGACGGTTCTGGAATTTCGGTCAAATACATGCTTATTTCACTGTTTATAAAACTACTTTAATGACAAGACAAGATGATGTAGTTGTTATTGAAAAAAAGCTCATAAAAAATAGCACTGACAGCAGCAATCGTCATCCATTCCACCATGTTTAGTTTATGGCCCGCCAAACTCAGAAACTCGAGAATCAAAATATTGCTGCATTCACACCATGTTTTAATTATTGTAATTTCAAGATGAAAACAAGTGAAGTTCTACTTGTAGCTGTTCATACCCTTGGTCTTGGAACTTTGCTATAGTATACATTACCTCCTATCCAATAATGACACTAAGATTTGACTTTTGTTATTTTCGATAAGAAACAAAGTATCATCTTTAAGTTTTATCAGGAAATTAAACATATTCATTATATATTTTCACTAAATATGTTGGTGATGTCTTAATTAGTGTACGTTTTAAATTTGCAAACAAAGTAGAAACATACTTTTATAATTGCATTTAGATATTTAAAACTGCTTATGTGCAATTTACGTTTACATTATTTATTTATTTATTTATTTGGAGTGTTGATTATTTTATTATTAAATTTAATTTAATAGTTTAGGCTCTGTTGTTAATTGTAGCCTTTGATATTTTTGCAACGTGCAAGTAAAAGTGCTCCCTATTTTATAGAATATGTTGAGATAGATTTTTTTTTCATCCTTAAGAAAATTGTAATTATAATTGAATTAATTTAAAGACAGAGCCACAAATTGTTCAGTAAACCACTGTTTAATAACAATGAAAAAGTAGCAGTTTTATGTTTTATCCCCCTGTTGCACAGAAGTCAGTTAATTCTCAGCACATAGAGACTCTTTCACCTAGATATCACACTATAGAGACTGTGTCTGTTCCCCGAACTAGAAAATACAGAAAACGTCCAAACCAAAGTAAGAGTTACAATTTAATTGATGTTCAACAAGTAAAAAACTGATTTAATAGAGATAAACAAATGATAAAGCTTAGCTTATTGAACATTAGATCCCTTTCTACAGAATAACTTTTTGTAAATGATATGATCACAGACCATAAACTAGATGTGCTTTGTTTGACAGAAACCTGGCTAAAACCAGATGGCTACATTAACTTAACCGGAGTGTCTATTTACACTAAGTGCAAATAGCCCATCTTGTTGGCAAAGGCTATTTACACTAACTCCACCCACTAAAGTGTGATTGAGTTAGTCAACACTAAAAAAAGACACAAAATTACCATCAGTTTCAGTGGTGTGGATGGTAAAACACATGCTTTTTGACGCGATCGACCCAAGTTCAAGCCCGCCTTTTGCCGAACTTTTTTTCTATCTTTTCATATCTCATATTGCATCAGAAAGGCATTGATTTTAAGTAGAAATGAAGGAAATAATCAAAAAGTTGAAAATAAGAGTATTGGGTAGGGTTAGGGTAGGTGTAGGGAGGGCTTTATTATCCCAGTAAGGTGGCATCCAGTTAATAATTTGAATTAAAACTATAATTTACACTCAATACGTTATTATTGCGTACTGCAGTACTACAATACTGTGCAGATAATTGCCACTATTTGCAATAAGTAGTATAAATAGCAGAAAAGCTTGCTATTATAACAGTGTAAATAAAATATATAGCTATTTGCACTTAGTGTAAATAGCATAGCTTTAAAAAATACTGCTATTTTCGCTTGGTGTAAATAGAATCCATTACTATTTGCAATTAGTGTAAATAGCATCTATCGCTAAAAAAAAATATGGGTAACACTTTATTTTGATGGTCCCTTTTGAACATTCTGTTGACACTAAGTAATGTTGCAACTACATGTCAACAAACTCTCATAAGAGTATTAGTAGACTGTCTGCTTCATATCTACTAACTCCTTATTGTGTTGGTCTCCCAACAGATATTCTACTGACTATAAGTAACTTTGCAAGAACGTGTCAACTTAATCAAACCCTAACCCTACCAGTCAACTAATACACTATTAACACTCTAATGAGAGTCAGTAGAAATGTAGGTGCAACATTACTTATAGTCAATAGAATGTGTTAAAGGGACCATCAAAATAAAGTGAAACCAAAATATGCTATTTGCACTTAGTGTAAATAGTGCAAATAGCATATTTTTTAGCGATAGATACTATTTACACTAAGTGCAAATAGCATATTTTTTTTTTTAGTGATAGATGCTATTTACACTAAGTGCAAATAGCCGCTGCCTTACTTTAAACGAGTCTAACCCCCGAGATTACTGTTACAAACATGAGCCGCGTCCAGAAGGTAAAAGGGGAGGTGTTGCTAAAATGTATAGCAATATTTTCAGTATTTCTCAGAGGTCGGGTTTCAAGTATAATCCATTTGAAGTGCTTCATATTACGTTATCCAAAGAAACAAGTGTTAATGATAAATCCCCTGTGATGTTTGTTTGCACGCTCCCTCAAAACTTGCGACATCTGTGGCATTGTGCTGTGTGATAAAACTGCACATTTTAGAGTGGCCTTTTATTGTGACCAGCCTAAGTCACATCTGTGCAATAACCATGCAGTCTAATCAGCATCTTGATATGCCACACCTGTGAGGTGGATGGAGTATCTCGGCAAAGGATAAGTGCTCAATAACACAGATTTAGACAGATCTGTGAATAATATTTGAGAGAAATAGGCCTTTTGTGTACAAATCTATATGTGAGGATTTCCAGTCAGGTTTTAGACCGTATCATAGTACTGAGACTGCTCTCATTAGAGTTACAAATGACCTGATCTTATCATCTGATCGTGGTTGTATTTCTCTATTAGTGCTACTGGATCTTAGAGCCACGTTTGACACTATTGACCACAACATTCTTTTAAATTGACTAGAAAATTATGTTGGCATTAGAGGAAGTGCACTGGTTTGGTTCAAACCGTACTTATCTGACCGCCATCAATGCGTGGCAGTAAATGAAGAGGTATCATACCAATCACAAGTGCAGTATGGAGTACCTCAAGGTTGAGTACTAGGCCCTTTACTTTTCACACTTTACATGTTATCCTTGGGAGATATCATTAGGAAACATGGTGTTAGTTTTCACTGTTATGCTGATGATACTCAGCTCTATATTTCTTCGCAACCCGATGAAACATACCGATGACACTTTATTTTGATGGTCCCTTTTGAACATTCTGTTCAACACACTAAGTAATGTTGCAACTACATGTCAACAAACTCTCATAAGAGTATTAGTAGACTGTCTGCTTCATATCTATATCATATCATAGTGTCGCTCACAGTAACAAAGCAAACGTACCAGTTTTTCACTAAAAATGAACTTGAGTAAGAGTAAAACTACCCATCTTTAAATATACTCTAAAAGTATTAGTTACCCAAAAAAAATTACTCAAGTAAATGTAACTCGTTACTACCCACATCTGGATTTAAACTGCTGATTTTGTCTGGCCAGAGGAGAATGACACTATTATGACACACTATTTCCCCGTCTAAATACTGTAAAGCTTATGTAAAGCCACCCAGCTTTATTTCAAGTTGATGTAAAGCTGCTTTGACACAATTTGCATTGTTAAAAGCACTATACAAATAAAAGTGACTTGACTTGCACCAAAATGCATCAATCTGACTTCAAAACTGAAGTACTAAACCATTATTTTTGTGTATCATTACACCCTAATGTTTTCATTAATATTGTATATGTTATTAAGTATTATGTCTAAAAATACCCTGTTATTAGAGTAGCTAAAGTTTTCTTCTTTTAAAAAGGGCTACACAGCACCACTAGAAAACCATTCAGTTCCTTCTCCATCCAAATGCAGCCACATGACCTCTGCTCTTCCACTTTTTTACAAACCACCAAGAAACACCAAAAATCTGATTTAGATGAGCTGAATATGTATAAACATGTGTAATTGATAACTTTTTAAAGATGTGCCCCTCCAAGACAAGTCATGATATGATACATTGACAACTCATGAATTCATGTTAAGTTATAAGTAATTAATGATGAGTTAATAATATTGTGCCCCCCCAAGTAAAGCCATGACATTATGATACATTAACAAGTCATGAATTAATGTTAAGTTAATGATGAGTTAATAATAGTGTGCCCCCCCCCCCCCCCCAAGTAAAGTCATGACATTATGATACATTAACAAGTCATGAATTAATGTTAAGTTAATGATGAGTTAATAATATTGTGCCGCAGCCGCAACATAATTACGAAATGAAACAATTTTATTTGTGCGCTGTAATCCAGATCTTCAGAATCCATACGACTGCGAGAAAGACCCAAATCCAAGCCTTTATTCAACGATCTTCATCTCCATCCAGAGCAGCGAGTCCAGAGACCATAAACAGCAAAGCCCGCGCTGACTGACGCGTTCGTTACAAATTCAAATGTTGCCGTTTCAAATGACAGGTTTTACGACAGGATAATCGAACGCTCATTGGCTCTCGCCTGCCTTCGTCACAGATTGCGACATGCCGTGTTTCTGGTGAGGTGTGTATTTGAATGATGCTAGCAGCAGGCGTGCACCTTCACGAGTTCACTGAGAGGGAGAGGATCAGGAAAATAATCTTGATGATATTTTCAGCGATTAACAACATAAATTCTGCTCAAATGAAGATATCAATCTTTCATTTGAAAGCCATGTTTCTAGCATCTGTAAAACTGTGTTTTTCCATCTCAAAAATTTCCATCTCATATCTAAATTGCGACCTATGCTCTAAACGTCAAATGCAGAAATGCTAATTAATGCATTTATGACCTCAAGGTTAGACTATTGTAAATAAATTACTGTAATTGCATTTATCTAAACATTCACTGATGTTTGTGATATAGCTGCAGGTGGCAAATTTATAAACACTTTTATAAACAATTTTGCAGTGTGCCATTTTCATGAATCTTTCTTCTAGAGCATGTTTGATTTAGTTTACCCCAAAGTGTTAATTAATACATTAACTAACATGCAGGAACTAACATGTAATTAAGGTGGTGTTATTCATGTGGTAATTCATAAGACTCATGTTGTAGTTAAGTTAGTTCTTCATTAGTTCTTGATTAATGCATGTCTTAACTTTTCATTAATTCATAGTCAAGTAATTATTAATTAAGGTATTAGTACATGATCATTCATGTACTGTTATTGTAAAGTGTTACCGGTTCAGTTCTGGCTAAAAAAGATTTAGACCAGTACTGAGGTGGCAAAGTCACAACATCTACATTGCTTTCATGTATATTTATGCATATAAATATCCTTTTTATGTGTATGTATCGAACACAGAGAAAATAGCATTTATTTGACCAAAATTTAGAAATTTTCAGCCAGTTGAATATCTAGATAGTGCTGTGAATATTTACCATGGTTACCAATGATTACCAATGAATGGGATACTACATTGTATTCAAAACCTGTTGGATATTGACTAAATATCCAAGACACAGGCAAGAAGTCTACCATGATTTACATTTACATTTACATTTATGCATTTAGCAGACGCTTTTATCCAAAGCGACTTACATTGCATTCAAGTTACAGTTTTTACATTTTATCAGCTCTTGCTTTCCCTGGGAATCGAACCCATGATCTTGGCGTTGCTAGCGCCATGCTCTACTATTTGAGCTACAGGAAAGCCCATATAGTTATTTTGGGCTTTTGGTTATTTCCGGCAACAAAGCACTTAAACACAACAAATTCACAATTACTCATAATTACAACGTTTCTATGTCAACACGATTAACCCCTAAATAGGCTGAATCTGCGGTAGTCAGGTGACAAGTCGTAAGTCTTGTTTATCAGGTCTATAACATACATGAAATAACCCCCATATAGAATGCCTGAATCACCTCGTAGCAGATCTATACAGGTGGAGCTGGGGAAGGTGGAGGGTTTCTGAAGCATGCTGTGAACTGCTACAGCAAGCACAAGTCATATATTTGAATGTTCAGCAGCAAGCTCATTGGCTACCGATACAGGAGAGAACAAATCAGCTGTGCCATGTGATAAAGATGTCATTAGGTCAGATTAAGTTAGCTCTATCGGGCGGCGTCATCTAGGGTTTCATGCCAGAACACTGTATTTATTGTTTGAATTTCTTTAAAAAAATGACAACATTTGATAGCTAAGACTTTGTCTCACACCAGAAGTAACCTGCTCTGTCTTGTCTGTCGGCACATTGTCAGTCTCCTCTTTGCTCTGCAATGTATTTTTCACTACGTTAAAACAGTATGCACACATCCGCTTGTCGGACATAGCAACAGTAACTAAGGGAGGAGGGTGTTTGCGAAGGGTCAATTAAATATATGTATAGCCATGTAACCATTGTAATTATAATTTAAATATGGTAGTAAATACGGTAGAATACTGTGGTCTTGCAAGGACGTACATTTTTGGCAGGAGTAAGAACATATAAGGTATAGGTGTATAAAACATACATGCACAGTTCAGTTGAATGACTAAGTTTACCCTCTTTAACTTTAATAATGTTAGCTGAAATGACAAAAAAACAAACAAACAAACAAACAAAAAAAGCATGTGATTTATCTGTCAGTCAGATGTGCATGAAAGCTGGGACATTCTATAATGCTTAACGTGAAAAGAAAAAAAAAAAAGAAAAAAAAACAATGCTTAGCATGGCTTAATGTTTAAGACCGTGATACTGGAGGACCAAATTCAGTTAACACTTAATTAATAAGGCATACTATGTACAGATAAGCAGAACAGCCCAGAATATGAAAGGAACGTGCAAAGTTTCACATTAAAAGCGTTTTCCTCCCACAGAAATGCTTAACGTGTCTTAATGCATTAAGATAATATTATTAAAAGACCAAATTAGGTATACAGTTTCTTAATAAATTGTACTAGTATGTACAGACAAAATGAAAAGGAGGTATGTTTGATTTTGACATTGGTGGGGACAATTCTTCTACTAAATTATACACCCCTGCAAAAAGATGTGGCCAGAATATGGACACAATGCACAAAGTTTCACATGAAGCATTTTCTCCCATAACCCATTAGAAAGAAAACGTTTAATGTGCAATTTAGCAAGTTGAGTTCATATTCTGGGTTTATCTACTTGCCTAGGACATTAGGACATTGTTCTAGGACATTAATGTTAACGATAAATTAACGCTAGCATTAACTTTAAGTTATGTTTGTTACTATAGAAACAGTAGGGTCTTGGATGAGTTTTCTTTCAGAGTTATCATTCATTCAATTCATTTTTAATATATACAGTGATGTACTGTCTTATTAAGACATCCATCACTATAATGCTGCTGTAATGCTGTTGGTGTATATAATCAAAATTGTGTAATTATTGTCTTATTGAACATACTAACATAAAAAAAAAATAAAAATAAAAATAAAAATAAAATAAAACCTCTTTTTATGAATTGTGAGTAAGTTGGCTACCATTGTCCCCACCAATGTCAAAATCAAACCTATTACCTTGCTGCTTTGCATGCAGTAATCTATATCTGCGCTATAGTCCATATCTGGGGCACCAAGTGCTGGCGGTGTTGGAGGTCTGTTTGAATCAGTCAGTGCTTCATCCATCACATAAGTCTGTTGTAGTCAGATAACTCATCTAATAAAGGCTTTGGCTGACTGACAGACAGACCAATGTGATTTCGTGAAGTGGCTAGTTTTTTTTTTTTTTTTTTTTTTTTTTTTTTTTTATTTAATCTTCTCAAACATGTCAGCTACAGTGTCACTACAGTCTGTCTACTACCATGTTCTATTCTGCTCCAAATACAAGGTATTAGAGAGCAGTTATCACCAGCAATGGACCAATACCTGTAATTATAGTTGAGTTTAATAAGATCTGCACCCTATTCTGTCTCTCGTTTAGAGCGAGTATATTCAAAGCAGAAAGGAAAAGGACAGGTTTCTGAAGTACTTGGGCCCCCCAGGTCCCCCTGTATTTCTGACAGGGGCCTCCCTTCTCTCTGCTTTGTGCTTTTGGTGGACTGGGTCCTGGGCCCTGATTTGGCCCAGCTGGAGAGAAGGAGTGATCAGAACTGGATTGATGCAGACAGAGCTAAAGTAAACAGTTGTGGTGGCCGGGCAGGCAGTTAGCAGCCCTTGGACAGATGATCAGGGGGCCTATGCAGACCACACACGCAGGCATGCAATGAAGGACCACACATGGGCTCTGCTGAAGGGGGAAGAATGGGGCCCTCAGCGCACAAATGCATGGCCCATCGACAGGGCACTCCTACGGGCAAAGGCAAGCTCCGGGTCAGGGACAGGCCTGAGGAGAGTGTGAGGTGTTCAAAACATGCCATCTGTGTGCATACAAGACTGCAGAAGAAGACAAACAGGTGTTTCTCTTTGTTGTGGCGGAAGTAAACTTTCAATGTGAAGAGGTCTAAGTAAACACAAACAGGAAGCAGTTCATAAAGACGTCATTTTCCACTGTCATTTTCCTCTATGATGAGGCAGTGTACACCTAAATAAAACCAGGACAACTGAAAAAAATAAAAATGTCAAACTAAAGCGGGGGGAAATCGTAGAATATGCCATTTAGAAGCAACACACTGTAAGATATTTTAATATTTCAAACAAAACAAGTTTAATCAGTCATGTTTTAAACTTTTGAATTAGATCATTTGTGTAATTTCAGTTAGTTTTTTTTTTGTTTGTTTTTTTTCAACATTTCAGCATATTTTCAACAATGTTAGTACAAAACACAATCACAAGTTACAAAAAAATGTATATATTTTTCATATTACTGTATATTTCATACAGATTATATGAATATGAAGCAGAGAGAGTAATGTGACTAGTAATGTGAATAATATAATTTATATGAATACGGTGTTATATGAATGTTACATAAATATGAAGCAGAGAGAGATATGTTTCATATAACTGTTCATAAAAACTCCCTTTCATAATGCTGTTAATGTCAAACATTTTATTTGCATATCTTCTCATTCAGAGAGAGAGAGAGAGAGAGAGAGAGAAGGAAAAGAAAACAATGAATGAAGCCCATCAGATTGATCAGAGACACATCAGAAGAGGGAGACACGTGGCAAGTAACTGCTGTATCCAATCCAGGCATTTTACATTACATTATTCTGTGTGATAATGTAAACAGGTTTTAGTATTGAACAGACCGACAAATTACTGTAAGTCACCCTTAATTTATAAGGTCAGTCAACATTATGTAAATTCAGTCAATGCAGAGCATATGAGTGGAGAGGAATTGAAGTTGAGTTATTTTTGAAAGTTTGAATTTGGTCGCCACAGCCCTTCCTCTTACATACACTGTTACAGTGAGAAAGTTTGCTGTATCAAAAGGTGTGAAAAATACAAGATACAGCCATGAGGTTTCCCAGATAGCAAAATTCCTGATGCCCAGATCTGGCCCACATACCGTGTGGAATGATGGCATTTGAGCGGTCCACTCCTGTTTGCCAGATTTGGGCCACAAGCAAGCCAAAGGAAGGCCCAATGTCAGCCATGAATAAACCAAATAAAGCAGAACTGGCCCAAATCTGGGACACATTGATTTTAATTCTGGCCCAGATCCGACACCTTGCTCCGGCCCACATACTGTGAAGAATGATGGCACTTGGGCGGTCCGCTCCTGTTTGCCAAATTTGGGCCACAAGTAAGCCAAAGGAAGGCCCAATGTCAGCCATGAATAAACCAAATAAAGCAGAAATGATTTGCTACGATTGCTTCGTTTCACGATGCCAATCTTTTGTCTGGGACAGCCGAAAATCATGCAGCGTGTTTAGGGCTTAAGACCAGACAAACTCAAAGTGAACATAAAGGAACTTGAGTATTCAGACCAAACAAGGATAATTAACTAGGCACACCTGAACAGAATAATAAAATCAACACAACAAGGGAAATGGTGCAAAAGGAAAAAGAAAATCCAAATTAACAGTAAATAGTAAATAATAATTTGCTGCATATGTAGCGTTCTTAAGATTCATATCCAGATCATCCTGCATCACTTAACTGTTTTGCATCCTACTAAAAGTAGCCAAATTATATTAGGCCATATCGTAGAATATATATACACTGATTAGCCAATGCTGACTGTGCCGTCTATTTTCCAAAAGTGGCCCAAATTGTTATTATTTGGGCAATATTTGTCATTTTATATGCGGGCCACTTTAGACTCACAGCCACATTAGCCAGTGCTCACTGTGCCATATTTGCCAAAACTGGTCCAGATACGTTTTAGGATAACTGGGACACATTTGCTGAAACATATGTGGAACACATTTGCTTTACATCCTGATTAGCCTTTGTCAATTGTGCCACATTTTTGCCAAAGGTGGACCACATTTGTTTGGCACTATTTGTTATTATGATACATTTGGGCCATTTTTGCTATTTTACATGTGGGTCACTTCAGGCTTACATCCATTTTGCATTGGCCATGAGAAGGCCAACAGTGCCGTATCATTGTCCCTTAGTGGCCCACATCCGCATGCTATCTGGGTTTTATGCTAGGACAGAGTTTGCTACTCATGGCTGTATCATATATTGTTCACAACTTTTGATAACACACTGGATAGATGCTATTATATACTTTTTTTTTTCAGTTGCTAGGATCCATTTTACATCACTTTTTCAAAACTCCACACAGTGAGCATAAAAGCAGTCTATAGCCCTATTCGGACGGTAATTGTTTCTCAGGGGCACGTAAGTGATTTTCTACATTTACAGGGGGTAGTTGGTGATTTTAATGCCATCCAAATCCAGGATGTCTGTGTTTATCTCTCACCACCCGTGTAAAAATCCCAGGCCAAATTACCTACTGTTTTTTTAACAAACACCAAGGTCGTGTGGTAATTTAATTGCCATCCGAATCCACATTTCTGAGTTTACGAGAAGAAATTGATTTAAAATTCTGTGTTTAAACTAATTTTGAGCACTCCCGAACACCATAAGGTAACGTTGAACTTGAGTGTAATTTGCATACATATTTATTTCTGAAATGCTGGAAAGTATTTAAAATAATAATACTTCATAACTGCTCCACCACAGCGACTGGGAGCAGAAAGAGAAGAAAAACATGTAAACATTCGAAATGGGTCTTTATTATGGCAGCAGCAGGTATGCAATACAATTTTAAAATGTATATTATAAACAGATATATATCGCGTATAATTATATACAACTATAGTGCGTCTATTTTCCTATTTTTAAACAGGAGATTTAAATAATCAAATAATAAATAGGATTACACATTATAAAATATGTTTAGAATAATAAGAATACATTTTACATAATAATAAGTATTTTAAAATACATTTTACACAATAATAAGAATAAATTTGTAAATAAAATTCATTTTATTTACAATTCAGTGCATAATTTTGCACTGAAATGTAAACATGAACCATGTAACATATATTGCAGTGAATTCTAAACAGTAAACAGCTGTCATTCTTGCTACCTGTTGTTAGTGTTTTATTTTGTCATTATTTTATGAGTAACAAAGTGTGTTTGTTGGTTGACAACATTTGCTAGTGTTTTGGAAGAATGACTTGATTGAGACATGTAGGAAGTGTTTTGGTAATTTTATTAATTCTGATTGTTAAATTGGACTAACAGATAATCAGTCATGGAATCACCCTGGATGGATGGTAAGTCAGCCACACACACATATATTAGTGCCAGGAGAACAGTGCAGGTCATCAGTGTGTGTGTTTATCTGGACAGTGTCAGCTTGACCTGAGGGGAGTAAATGCTCTTAATCACACTTAGTTTTCAACTGCCACTTACCAAAGAGAGAGCATGCTTGATTCAACACCAGTGCTGCAGATAAACAGCATTTCCTACTAACACTACATATGCACTTGAGAAAGTACAGCTGGATCATTGAGTCATACTCACAAAAATACAGATACATACACACACTTATGAAATGCCTTTAACTGAAAATTGAGTGTTTAATCTTGTCATTTTACATTATTGACACACTATTTTCCTATTTTGATATTGGAAAGTTGTTTTGACACTATCTGTATTGTTAAAAGCACTATAAATAAATAAATTTCACTCACAGCAATGTTGCACATCATGTTTAATTTTTATTTATCCCAGGAGAAAACTACAAGTGCCATCCAAATCCTGTAGAAATGCATGGAGTTTTTTTGTGTGTGGGGTAGGGGGGTGTTATTACATACAGTACATCAGCAGAAAGCCCAGCGAACAAACCTATCACCAGAAATACCATTACAATTCATGCTTTCCCATGATTCTACAGGTCTACATCAGGATGAAGATACTAGTGTGTGAGAGGGTTTCGAGGGTCATCATGCAGTGCTAAAATCTGTCTTAGAGAAAACAGCAACACAGACTTGCTGTTTCCTGCAGGGCTCTGAGAGTGTATGGGACCCTGCTGGGCGACACCGGGGTCATGACCCATTCACGCAGGGAAACTGTTTTTCACATATGCATGCACGCACACACAGCATGGGAACCACTGTGGAGCCTGAAAGACGTGGGTGTGTGTGTGCACAGCATTTCTACATATGCACAAATATAAACACATGACTTATCAGACAGATACAGTAAGTTCACAGCACATCACATGCACACAATCAACTACACTTTCATACTTCTGTAGAAACACATATTTTGTAAAGAAAATTTAAGATCATTATTAGCACGAGAGAGAGAGAGAGAGAGAGAGAGAGAGAGAATAGCTCAAAGAGTTATTCTCAATGACATCAAGAAATCAGGCACTTAATGAGAGAATCTTCTCATAATCAAGTGTCATCAAATCGACTATTATATTACCTGAATACATTCATTCATTGTTCTGCACTTTCAAAAGATAAAATAACAATAATAATCAGTGGTGGAAATGGCCAGAATTCACTGGGGGGGGGGGGGGGGGGATAATGGTAATAAATAATGGTAATAATGGTAATTTTAGATGACCTTTTGGATGTATTTAATTATAAAACACTTATAATTAAATAACATTTATTTAACATTTAACATTTATAATTTAATAACATTTATTAACAACGTATATAATATTTTCTCTAAACTTTCAAGTTTAGACAAGCACGTGCAATTCTGGCCAAATTAAATATACATTGTGTGTGAATTTGCACATATTACGTTGCAAAAACATTTGCAGTTAGTTTTTAATATTACATTCTTGAGGACTCTATGCTTACATTTCTTTTCAGGAGCACTAGTGCTCCTACTTAAAATAAATAAATAAAACATTCTTCTGATCAATGACAGAGGGTCATTCCTGGGACTCGGTAACATTTCAACTTGGAATATACATGTTTTTCAACTACATGTGATTCAACTTCTAAATACCCCACATCATTAGGCACATATCAAACCTCCAAAAAATATTCATCATATTTTAATATATCATATTCAAAATATCATATTTTCCCACCTCAGGGATTAAAGACCTTTTATCGATTTGAGTTTTTTTCCAGCTTTTTTTTTTCTTTCTGCTGCAAATGTGGGCACAATTTCTGATGTATGATGCGTGTCCACGTTTAAGTGGACATATTATGTCAAAAATTCTATTTAAAACAAAAATATGAGCCATGATTTTGGAGTATATATATTTACTGAAACCATAGCTATTTTACATTTTTTCATTAAAATTATTAATAAATGAACAACCCTGTGAACAACAATGGGTAATGTGATGGGGTTGAGTGTGACGGGGTTGTAGCCACTGCTGCTTATGTATCATAGGAGAGTAGACCATATATGGCAGCAATAAAATAAACACATTGTATATACTTATGAATGAAAATGAAATGTTGTAAAATTAATAATTTTACATCTTAATTTTATATGACTAGGTTGAGTTGTTAAGCTTGACAGTACCCTCCCTGACCATAACATGCCTCAAAAATATGAATAAAAAGTATGATACCACTAACCATTTTCTGCACCACTATTAAAGAGACCTGAATGAAGTCACATATGAGTGGAGACTAAATTATTATGGGCGAAGAAGGGGTGTTAGTGTGACGGGGTTGAGTTCAGACTGAGAGATGTAACTTTACAGTCTGTTTTTTTTTTTTTTTATCAAATATTTTGCATTTTTTTTTAGAAAAATATTTTTTACAAAAAAGGAACACAAGTAAATGCTTACATTGTTGCCAAAAATCACAGACACTATGCACATTTTGTTAATAATTTTCTAAGTACAAACTCAGGGACATTACAAAATGCTTGGTTCAAGATAGATAAAAGACATTTTATGCTAAAAATATAAAAATGCAATAATTATTTTTATTAATTATAATGGGCATCCCAAAGTTTTGTGAAAAGCTTCTAACAATTTTTGGTGAACCACCACTTTGGAAACTCTGGGGGACTGAAATATTGCCGAATCCCAGGAATGACCCAGAAATTAACCTTCCTATTGATATTTGACTCCTTAAAGGTTTTTTATTTTTTATTTTTTTTAAACCTTTGTAATGCCACTTTTCTTTCTTTATTAAATGTATGCCATCTTTTGTGTGTATATATATATATATATATAATTTTTTATCAAAATATTTTAACTACACAGTAAATTCAATTAAAATAATAAGATATAACAATTACAATCAGGTATAATAAGTTTCCAGTCAAATGAAATAAGCATCAACAATTCATCTTTGCATGGCATAGAAGAGCACAAATGTGGCATTAAGGAATATTTACAGAATTTAAGAATTTTTTGACAAGACTCAGAGGTGACATTAATGCATCTCAAAATAACAATGTTATGAGATGAATGTTTTTGTTGTTGTTGTTGTTGTTTTATTTTTATAGCGCTTTTTACAATACAGATTGTGTCAGAGCACTTAACAGTATCAAATTGGACAGAGTGTCAGTAATGTATAATGATAAGATTAAACACTCAATTTTCAGTTAAAGGCATTTCATTATTGAATTCAGAGATGTCATTGTCTAGCTCAGTTTAGTTTAAATAGTATCTGTGCAATCAAATCGGCGATAATCGCTAGAAATTAAGTGTCCCCAACTGAGCAAGCCAGAGGCGACAGCGGCAAGGAACCAAAACTCCCTCTGTGACAGAATGGAGAAAAAAAAACCTTGGGAGAATCCAGGCTCAGTCGGGGGGCCAGTTCTCCTCTGACCAGATGAACCAGCAGTTCAAAAGTTTGTTTGTTGCCATTTCTAACAATAGTAGTATTGTGTAGTTAGGTATTTTATTATATTTTTAGTTATTTTGTTATATTTTTTTGTTTTATTTGTTTTAAAATATAATTTTGTTTTAAATATATAAATTTCAATGAATTAAATGACTCAATTTATACTTTCAAAATTAAACAGAAACTGCCAGTAGGTGGCATCAAGTCACTGTCTTTGTCACTGAATCATTCATTCAGTTGATTCGTTCAAATGGCTGATTCATTTAGGAATGAAGCAAATGACTCTGCCTGCATCCCAATGTGCATACCACCCATCCTAAATTCTATGTGATATAAGTAATTTTCAATATTATTTAGGGCAGATAGGGTGGATAGTATGCACATTGGGACGCAGGGTCTCTTTATGAATGGATCATTGAATCATTGACTCACTAGATTTGTTCAAAGGCAAAGATTCATTCATAAACGAAACAGCGCTGTGTCTGCGCAGAGGCTCAGCTGTGACTTTTTTTTTTTAACTATATTTTTGTTGACGAAATAGAGCAAAATAGACAGTGTTCCTAAAATGTAAGTCACTTAATATTAACTTTTGTATAAAATCAAAAATGTATACAGTACACTGCTGTATAAATTAAATTTCACATTTGCAAACTCTCTATAATCATTAAAAAGCTGTTACCCTCCGTTCATCGCTATCTCACAAACTTCCATTTTAGTGAAGCTCTCTACACCACACACTTAATATTATTTGCATCGTCTCTACACTTTGTTCGTTACAATGAATGACAAAAACTACAGTCTGCTTTCATGGTCTGTGCTGTGAGGAGCAGGACGCGCAGTGATAGAGGAGCATTTCTATTGGCTGCAGTCTGCAGGTATTAAATTAAACACAGTGCTACGTTTATATGCACAACTGGGATCGCTTTTGTAGTCTTTTGAACAGATAAAATATAGAAATCACTTTAATTTCCAAATAAACCTAACCAGTTGGAAATGAAACTACGTCCCCTCTTGAAATTCACTCCCCGGACTCCGTCCCCCCGCATCCCCCCCATTTCCAGCCCTGATAATAATAATAAATGTGGAACTTTGAGACACAGTTTCATAAATATGAAACATAAATATAAAACATAAATCCACCTGCACAGAAACTACGAACAGAGGAAGACTGTAGAAATGCAAATAGATCAATAAGTGGAGAAGATTTTAAAAAGAGAACGTGTCGTATGAGGTAACAATATAGTAGGCTATATATATATATATATATACATATATACTTTTTTTCTTTATATTTATATAGAAAGAGTTTATTTTATATTTAAACAATGCATTTATTTGAATGAATGAATGAGGCATTTATATAGCACTTTGTGTGTTGCTGTACATGCAAAGCGCTTTACAATCATGAGGGGGTCTCTCCTCAACCACCACCAGTGTGCAGCATCCATCTGCATGATGCGACGGCAGCCACAGAACAACGGCGCCAGTGCGCTCACCACACACCAGCTACAGGTGGAGAGAGAGAGAGAGAGGGAGCCAATTCCATTAATGGGGATAATTAGGAGGCCATGATTGACAAATACCAGTGGAGGGAATTTGGCCAGGACACGGGGGTTACACCACTACTTTTTCCGAGAAGTGCCATGGGATTTTTAATGACCACAGAGAGTCAGGACCTCGGTTTAACATCTCATCCGAAGGACGGTGCTTGTTGACAGTACAGTGTCCCCATCACTATAATGGGGCATTAGGACCCACACAGACCACAGGGTGAGCACCCCCTGCTGACCTCACTAACACCTCTTCCAGCAGCAACCTAGTTTTGTCACGGGAAAAGAGACAAGATTCAGTAGCGGATGCAAAACAAACAGTTTATTGGATAATATCCAAAGAACACACAAACGGAGGGTTTACAGTAGTCCTCGCCGAGGGCTGACAAGTTTCTGTAGTGCAGTGATGCAATGGGCAGCTAACGGAAGTAGAATTCCCAGGAAGGGGCTGTGAAGACGACCAGGGAGCCAGACACTGGAGCAACAGAGTGACCAGGAATGCGAGGACAAACACCAAGGATCTGACAATACAAGACAAGGTTAGCACATCTAATATAGAGCCGAAAATGAGCCACACCTGGGAATGATTAGCTCGTAGTGGTAATCAAACACACCCACACACACACACACACACACACACCCAGACTAAGCACAGATGAGACAGTGACCCCATGAACCGTGACAGTACCCCTCCTCCTAAGAGCGCCTCCTGGTGTTCTCTGCAGATCTTATCTGTCGATTGTAATCAACAGTAAGTGAGTGATCCAATATGTCCCTGGCAGGAACCCAACTTCTCTCCTCCGGAGCGTAACTCTCCCAGTCCACCAAGTACTGGAATCCGCGTCCCCTCCGTCTTGAGTCCAGAATACGATTCACCAAATAGGTAGGTTCCCATCTATGAGATGCAGCGGTGGAGGAACCAGAGTAGGCGGATTAAGTCGTGAATGAAAAACTGGTTTAATCTTGGAAACATGGAACACGGGATGAATTCTCCGGTACGCTGGAGGAAGTTTGAGGCGGACTGCCACTGGGCTAAGAATCTTAGTCACAGCAAACGGGCCAATAAACCTGGGAGCAAGTTTATTACATACGGGGCGGAGCGGAATGTTCTTAGTAGAAATCCACACTCTTTGACCTACGATGTAGACAGAAGGCCTTGACCGGTGGCGATCGGCCTTGGCCTTGGTGCGTGCTCCCACCCGGAGAAGAGTCTCACGGGCTTTTCTCCAGGTGCGACAGCACCTCTGGATGAAGGCGTGAGCATAGGGGACTGCGACTTGAGATTCCAGACTGGGAAAAATAGGTGGCTGGTAACTTAAGCTACATTCAAAAGGCGAGAGGCCCGTAGACGACACTGGCAACGGGTTATGAGCGTACTCAACCCACGATTGGCTCCAGGAAGTGGGATTCTGTGTGACTAAACACCACAACACCTCTCAAGATCCTGGTTAGCCCGCTCAGTCTGACCATTGGTCTGAGGGTGAAACCCCGAAGACAGACTAACACTCGCCCCCAGCAAAAGACAAAACTCTTTCCAAAATTTGGATACGAACTGGGGCCCCCTGTCAGAAATCACGTCTACCGGAAGGCCATGAATACGAAAGACGTGATCTACAGTGGTAACTGCTGTCTCCTTGGCAGAGGGTAATTTGGGAAAGAGGATGAAATGAGCCGCCCTCGAGAACCGGTCCACTACGGTCAAAACAACCGTATTGCCCTGGGAGGGCAGTGACGAAATCGAGAGCAATGTGGTACCAGGGTCTCGAAGGGACAGACAGCGGTTGGAGTAGCCCCTCTGGTGTACGATTGGAAGTCTTACCCCGAGCTCAGACTGAACAGGCCAAGACAAAATCCCGGATGTCACGTGCCATGGAAGGCCACCAGAACCATTGTTTAACAAGAAAGCTAGTGCGACCAGTTTCTGGATGGCAAGCCACATTTGAGCAATGACCCCACCGAATAATGTCGGACCGTAATCTCTCCGGCACAAACATCCAGCTCGGAGGGCATCAGGGCAGAGGCGTTACCCCTTCCAAGGCTGTGTGAACCTTCAACTCGATCTCCCAAGTGAGTGTAGAGACAACAAGTCTCTCAGGTATTATGCACTCGGTAGAGGACGGCGTTCGGAATGGTCAAAATGCGACAGCGCGTCGGGTTTGGTGTTCTTAGAACCCGGCCGGTAAGAAAGGGTAAACTCGAAACGACCGAAAAATAATGCTCATCGAGCCTGCCTGGAGTTAAGGCGTTTAGGAAGTCGTGGCCTAATGGTTAGAGAGTTGGACTCGTAATCCAAAGGTTGCAAGTTCGAGTCTCGGGCCGGCAGGGATTGTAGGTGGGGAGTGACTGTCCAGCGCTCTCTCCACCTCAATGCCACGACTGAGGTGCCCTTGAGCAAGGCACCGAACCCCCAACTGTTCCCCGGGCGCTGCAGCATAAATGGCTGCCCACTGCTCCGGGTGTGTGTTCACAGTGTGTGTGTTCACTGCTGCTTCACTTCACTTCACTTCACTTCACTTTAGCAGATCTGATATACTCAAGGTTCTTATGATCGGTCCAGACAATAAAAGGAACCCCCGAACCCTCTAACCAATGACGCCATTCCTCCAAAGCCAACTCAACTTAACAACAACTCTCTGTTACCAATGTCATAGTTGCGTTCGGCGGGAGATAATCAATGAGAGAAAAACGTGCAGGGATGAACCCTGTCGTCCGAAGCAGCACGCTGAGATAACACCGCACCTACCCCCACCTCCAACGCGTCAACCTCCACCACGGATTGACGTGTGGGATCAGGGGCAACGAGAATGGGAGGCGAAATGAAGCGGCTCTTGAGGTTGGAGAATGCAGCTTCAGCTGCACTCGACCACCTGAATATCACTCTGGTGGAGGTCAAGGCAATCAGAGGAGCAGCTAGTTGACTGAAATTGCGAATAAAACGCCGGTAGAAATTGGCGAACCCCAGAAACCTCTGCAGGGCCTTACGGGAATCAGGGGTTGGCCAATCCACCACAGCCTTAACCTTATCGGGATCCATGCGTGTTCCCTCAGACGAGATGATGTAACCCAAAAACAGAAACCGACTGTGCATGAAACACACACTTCTCCGCCTTGACAGAAAGCCCATTCTCGAGCAGCCTTTGGAGCACTCGTCTGACATGCTGAACATGTTCCTGGAGAGAAAAAGAAAAAAATTAATATGTCATCCAGGTAGACATATATGAACTGATCGACCATGTCTCTCAGCACATCATTAACGAGCACCTGGAAGACCCCGGGGAAGTTGGATAGTCCAAACGGCATAACATGATATTCAAAATGCACCCTGGGGGTATTAAAAGCGGTCTTCCACTCATCTCCTTCTCTTATGCGGACCAAATGATAAGCATTACGCAAGTCCAACTTGGTGAAGAGGGAGGCGTCCTGCAACCACTCGAAAGCTGAAGATATCAACGGATAAGTATTCTTTACCGCGATGTTGTTCAAGCCTCGGTAGTCGCAAGGAGCCATCCTTCTTCACGACAAAAAAAAAAAAAAAAAACCCTGCCCCAGCTGGAGAAGAAGAAGGACGAATGAACTTGGCTGCCAGAGAATCAGAAATATATTTCTCCATGGCCCCCCCTTCTGGAACAGAATGTGAGTATAATCTGCCTTTAGGCGGAGACGTACCTGGAACTAGGTCTATAGCACAGTCATAGGGACGGTGTGGATGGAGAGAAGCAGCCCTGGACTTACTGAACACCTCCGTCAGGTCATGGTACTCTGTGGGCATGTTTGACAGGTTCACCGCCTCATCCTGCAACGGAGAACAAGACACAGAGGAACAGGCAGACACAAGACAAGAAGCATAACATGACTCGCTCCAAGTGGACACGGAGTTCTGGCCCCAATCCACCCTGGGATTGTGTTTAGTGAGCCACAGATGGCCCAACACGACTGGTGCTAGGGGTGAGTCTGTGAGGAAAAAAATAAACCTTTCAGTGTGATTGTCAGACGTGACGAGGGCAGGGGTGTCAGCATTTTATTTTAAAAATAGATCGGTTCAATTGTGCCAAGGTCTGCCCCCGACTAAAGATTTTTCTAGTCAACTAGTCGCACATTTATATTAAATTGATTTGTATAATGACCTAAACCATCCTTTAATATAGGCATTTAGGTGTATTATAGCCTATTGCTCAAGCGCATTTGAATTTTCCTTCTTTTCCTCGCTTTCATTCAGTTTTATATCAATTGTAAAAGCTCTGTGTACATTTTACTTTCACTTTCAAATTTGCAGCAATTCGGCATCAAGCAGTTGTTTGTTTTTAGTTTGTTTGAGTTTTCCCACTTTCCTTTGCTTAAATAGTTTGTAAAAGCACAGTCCGCATTTTACTTTCACTTTTAAATTAGCAGGAAATTCGGAATCAATTGCTTGCATTCAATTCAAAATGCAAAGTTGGCAACACCAAAGCTCCAAAAGTATCAAATAAATTTATTTTTTTTTAAATTCGCTCGAAACCTAACATACTATGCGATTTAAAAAAATAAATAAATAAATAAAAAAAAATCTAGAATCACACAGTTTAAATAAAATAAAAATACTGCAGCAAATACTGTGGAACCAAATAAATGAGAACTGAATGTGAAAAAGAAAGAAAGAAAGAAAAACTTCCAATATCACCTTAGGCTAAATGGCAGGTCAACAGCCTTTTCCAAAATCCAAAATATATATTTTTTTAAAACAGGCGCTTTTACATTTCGTTTTGAAACTCTTCTGCCATCGTCTTGTCTGTCTCATCTCACTCTTCTTGACAGTCGGCTCGACTCACTCTCCTCACGTGATAAATGAAATCTGATATGTGATGCGCGCCTTTCATTCGTTCTGTGTGCTGCATTGAGCAGCCGCGTTCAGTTTTAATTGTTGTGTCTGTTCTCTAAACTGAACTAAAGTATTTTTATTGCTATTAAAAAGTAATATCACCGCCAACACCGTTGCAGCAAGCCTAATGCACCTATACTACATAATCAGAGAAGGTTGTCTGTGTGTGAAGCATTTAGGTTCTAACATGTGAAGAATTGTTTTTAAAGTCTTAGAATGTGTCTTTGAATATTTATCTGTGACATTTGAATTGCTTCTTGTGCAAAACTTGGGCTGGGATGATTTTACCAAGTAGAACACATTTCTGGAACTTATTTGAACATTTAGGAAAGACATTTTTAAATTTTTCAAGTCCGCGTCGACGTACAGTACACATACGGACCGATAGTCTGCAGTGTTCACGGGCATGTCGCTGGTGTAACCCGCAGTATCATGGACAAAGCCGAAGAAGAAGCGGCTCGTCGGAGAAGCTGTGACAGCGGCAATTAAATATCAAATCATTGCTTTAAATCGTTATTTAAAACTACAAAAAGGGGACAACAACGGAACAGGAGAAGATGGCATTCTTTCAATCTCCACAAGGACGCGTACCACGGCAGATCAACATTGTTTCTTGTGGACAACTACTGATGTATAATCCTGTAGTATAATAAATGATAAGACACTTGTTCTTTGCTTTGTTTTATTTTAAATATGAAGGTGTAATATTAAACTATATTACAGTGCTCATAAACGCACACAAAACACAAGTGCAGACCAATCACAGCGCTTACGGTCCGCGTAGAATTGAAACCGCTGTTAGATTTTTGGAGAGGTGCACGTCAGGTACGGCGTAGGTTACGGCGCAGGCCTGTGCGTCTCTGCGTAGGCTGCGTAGATCTGACGCAGTATAAATTGGGCTTTAGGCATTGTGTGGCCCAGATAATGTATATTTATGGTTTATTTAGTTCATTATTAGCTTAAATGTGGCTGTGCAGTGGCTTGCTTGTGGACCACTGCCAAAATGCCACCATTCCATGCAGCATCTGGGCCAAATGAGGAATGTGGGGAAGACCAGGATTAGAAAAAAAATCAGCTGTGGCCCTCGTTAGGACCAGCTTTGGTTTATTTGGTTGGCTTACTTGAGGCCCAAATATGGCAAACAGGACTGGTCCACCCAGATGCCATCATTCTTCACAATATGTGGGCTGGAGCAAGGTGTTGACTCTGGGCCAGAATTAAAATCAATGTGGCCCAGATTTGACAAGTTCTGCTTTATTTGGTTTATTCATGGCTGACATTGGGCCTTCCTTTTGGTTTTCTTGTGGCCCAAATCTGGCAAACAGGAGCGGACCGCCCAAGTTCCATCATTCCATGTGGTATGTGGGCCAGATGGAAGTGTCTGGTGTGGGCCTGATCTGGGTCTCAGGAATTTTGCTATCTGGGTAGAAAACATGATAAATACAATAAGCATGATCAGAGATTGAATAAAAGGAAAAAAATATATATATATTGTTATCAACTGTCAGAATGTTGTTGTACCATGTATGTGACGCATGTTTTTTAAATATCTACAAATAGACCTTCACCCACAGGGCACATTTCCATGTTTTACTTATGGTGTGTCTGTTACTGAGATAACATTTCACATGATGTAGGTATTCTACAATAAAATAATTTAAGTTAACATGTTTTGCATTGACAGTGTTAAAGCATGAGCATATATTTGCTATTGCTAATAAATAATTTTACATTAAATATTTGGGTCCCACTTTATATTAGGTGGCCTTAACTACTATGTACTTACATCTAAATTAATCATTTGACACAATGCACTTATTGTGTACATACATGTTTTTACATTGTACTTATATTGTTAATAATACCTTTATGTAATTACATCTGTAATTAATTTCTGTAATTACATTTATAATTACACCGTTGACGCATCCCTTACACCTTAACCCACCCTTAAACCTACCCAAACCACCAAACCTGTCCCTAACCTTACCCGTATCCCCCTCAGTAGCAGCAGGAGTTTTGCAATACAATATGAACACAATAAGTACATTGTAGTTCCCATGGACTTCCCATGAAAGACGTCATCTTGATGGCACTATATGTCTCTGTACAATCCCAGTATATGCCTCCATGTCAATGGCACCTTAACACATAAGCCTGTCACCCATGCTGTTTGCACTGCTGCACCCCCATACCATGACAGATGTGTGCTTTTGCTTCTGTCACTGATTAAAATCTGGATGGTCTTTGGGACTGAAAACTCAACATCCATTTTCCCAAGAAACAAGTTGTTTCTGAGCACAGCACACATGTCCACTGTCTTTTTAACTATCTGAGATGGTCTCTGGTCCTGAGAATCTGGTGCTATCACTACATACAATTGATAGCTTTCTCCTTGAGTAACAGAGATTCAAGTTGCATTTCTTGATGCAGCAGCAGGCTGTGTTAAGTGACAGCAGTTTTCTGAAATACTCCTGAGCCCTTGTGGCTATATTTAACACTGCAGCATGATGTTTTCTCATGCAATGCCATCTGAGGGCTCAAAAGTCATGCAAATTCACCTGAGGTTTCGTGCTTTGCCCTACATAGACTGAGATTTATCTGGATTCCCTGAATCTTTTCACAGTATGGTATTTGGTGAACGGCCTAAATTCTTTGCGATTTTGTATTGAGAAATGTGATTTTTGATTTGTTTAGCACAAAGTGATGAGCCATGACTGAGATGATCCTTCTATAGCCAAACATGATACCCTGGCCTAGTTCACTTTCTTACTGTGAACTGTTTCAAAATAGTTTAATTTGGAAATTATATAGCCTTTTCATTTTTATTTTGCCTCTGTCCCAACTTAATTGGAGTGTGTTGCAGTCATCAAAATAAAAATGTGTTTATATTTATAAAATGCATTTATGTTGGTCAGAAAAAAATATTGGAAATATCTTCTTTGTACTTCTGACAATTAAATACAACTTAAAGAGAACTAACAAATCACAGGTTCTTGATTTTATTGCATTTTACAAAACATTCCAACTTTTCTTAAATTGGGGGTGTACTTTGACGTATTTGTAAGCAAACTTTGAAATATTGTCACAGAATTTATGAAATATAGTAAAAGAGGGTTTATATTTCTTCCATTTGCTAGTGTAAATGTGGTTACACTTTTAACACTTTTAGGGGGAGGGGTATTTTTTTAAAACTAAGGGATAAATATTGTTATTTTTCACTGAAACTTATTGAAAACATATTACATACATATACATATACATATTACAGCAGTAAAAGGGTGTTCAAGAGTTCCAGGAACAGAAGAACAAACTAAAACCTTTTTTTTGTTGTTGTTGTTGTTTTTTTAAATGCCCCTGTGGTTGTATTCTAAACAGATTATTAAAATTAATATTATTATTATTATTATTATTATCAAGTCTCTTTAAATTTGGGGTAAGGTATAACAGATCTCAGCATCATTGAAAGTAATGAAAATCACCAGATTAAATTAATCTTATTGCACTTATTTTCAAATATTTCACTGTAAAAAAGTACTTCACTGTCTTATTTGATCAACTCAATGGATCCTTAAATTAACTTAATTTTTTTTAAAATCATAATGACCCCATATTGAATTTATTTAATACACGAGTTTCACAATTTGAGTTGAATTACTGAAATAAATGAACTTTTCCACTACATTCTAATTTATTGAGATGCACCTGTAAATATATATATATATATATACACACACATTTTTTTTCCCTCACATTCTTTCTCGTAGAAATTCCCTCTAAGTCACATACCTGACTCAATGACTCATTAATCAATATCATTATGTGGGTCTTTATCTTCTCAGCTGTGAATCACAGCATTATCCAGGATAGTTCACGCCCTCTCACATAGTCCCTTTCTACTCAAAATGTGTCTTAGGAAATTTAAATCAATATATTGTTTTATTTGAATGAGTAAGTAAGATTATTTTCAGATCATTTTGAAGCAAAAATTCTAGGCTACAAGATCCAGTTCACAAAAGTCTTGTGAACAAATGTTCTGAATGTGTTTTATGGCCTTATTTCAGTTACTTTAAAATTTTAGTTTTTCTCTAACCACGCATAAATGTTGTTTTCTCAAAAACACTATCACCTACATACATGCTGCTCACACATTATTGTAGCCCAGTTTGTGCTGAATGCAGTTGTAACATCTGCTTATGATCCTTGATGGTCGTTGGGACTTTATGTCTTAAGAGACCCTTTTAGCCTTTTTACATTTGCATATAATTCACAGCCTGGCCCCACATTCTACATTTATATAGGTGCTGAATTGCCAAGGGTTGTACCCCCACTGTCAAAAAGATGCTAAACAGATCGACTATCTTCTCTCTCCATCGGACTTCAAACACATTCCAAGAGAACTAAATGACCCTCGGTACCAGGTCTGGCTGACCAGTGGACTACCCCCACGATTACAAGATACATAACACACACACACAGAGGCATTTTCTTTATTTAGACCAAAATTAATCAGTTACAAATGTATCTGGTATATACATGTGTTGTTTGTATGTTTCCTTATTATATTAGCCTAGTTACCACTCGTTATTCGTATTAGTAAGCTCTAAACACTCATATTCAGGTGTGTGAATGTATCTCTGCTTTAATACCTTTTAGATATCTCTTTTTTTATATCAAAATGATCTACTCTTTATTCTTCAAACAATGATGTACACTATGTGATCGTGAAATGCATCATACTGTTTTTACTGTACTGTGGGAAAAATTACACAGATTCTCCAGATCATCATACAACATGCAAATGAGGTGTCAAGTGGGACAAAGAAACACTTTCCCGCTGAAACTATGTGCCTTGTTATTGTTCAAACTAATTAAAATGGGTGTTACAGGGAAACCAGATAAAACTTCTCCCACATCCAAAAGGCGATGTCTTCTCTTTACTTTCGGTGCCCTGGAGACACACTTATCACCTTGGAAATCTCACGACTCCCCTTCCGGGGGGAGTCCGAGCTTCTGGCAGTTTTAAGTTCAGTAACTTTGTCAATTCGCTTCAGACTAATCAACCCACGGCTGAAATGATGAAGCTTTCACTTCTAAAGAAATTCATCAGGAATCTACGCATTATACATGCACCAGGATGCTTTACTCAGCACCCACAAAACCCAGTTAACTATTTAGATGCGCTTCTAGGCTTCGACCCCTTTTAATTAAGGTGATGTGATTCTCTGATGGTTTTTAACAGGTTGTAGTAAGCTGATGTGTAAATCTTGCCATTACACTCTCTCTTGTGTGCGAGCGCTCCCTCTCTCTCTCTCTCTCTCTCTCTCTCTCTCTATGGAAGCATATGTGTAGCAAAATTCAATGTGCAATGTAATATGCAAAATGGCAATGCAATATTCAAAATGGCAATGCAATATTCAAAATGGCAATGTATTTCTGTATTTAAATTTACATTTTCCATTACCCCATATGTGCAAAGTTTGGTGCAGAAGGAAAATGAAAATGAAATTATAGTATTTACATTTGCCATTTCCAACAGTAGTCTTAATATGTAAAGTGCATACCATTTTAACGCTTTATAAGTAGCGAAATTAAAATGAAAATATATAACCCGAATTGATTTGATATGTGTAACATGTCCAAGCAGAAATGGTAGCAAAATTATCATTTAAATGTTATTTGTCCTAAATGCATTTAGACTAACAGTTAGGACACTTGCGATTGCATTTTCATCACAACTCGTGGGATATGTGTAGCAAAATTCAATGCGGCTTTGAAAATGCATTCCGAGCTAACCACGCCCACCCTCCGTCATTCATTGCGTCAAGGTGGGGATTGGCGGAAGCGTGTTACGTTTAGATCGCTCGAGACATGGCGGCTGGAGATCTGATAATATCGTTGAATTAATGGTATGATCGCCCGGAAAATATACCATGTTTTTACTATAGTAAATATAGTTTAACTATATCGTTTGTAATTAAACCACAGTAGCCCCAAATTTAGGCTAGTTGTCTGAGACTCAATGAAATGTACTTTACTATCACAAACCATAAAATGTAATCTACTTTTACTATAATATTCATTTTCATAAGTAAACAGAGGTCACAAGTTAACACGGGCACATTTCCTTGATTCAGCCATGTTGTAGAATGTCACGCCGAGAGTTAATTCAAAGCTGCTTGGTAGCTCAGTGCGCTCATTACTGGCATCCCCACATCGTGACTATTTTTAGCGCATGTTCGAAACCCGTGCCAAACAGACTTTTTTTTTTTTTTTTTCTGTAATTCAGCCACTACGGGTGATCATACCATTGATTTGTAATCATTACAAGAATACCAAAATCGTGTAATGAGCAAGTGTGCGTTTATTAGACAGTTTAATATCACGGCAGTTTGAGCTCGCAGAATCTGCAGCGGTCGTTCCATCACATCTGGAGCGGAGACCTGAACCAGCAAGTTGATCACCAGATAACACGGAAACCAGTTAAACCATAACACCGGTCGTCCCACTAGTTCTGTCACCTACATACGCGTAAAAATCTGCTGATCTCCGTTCACGCTCCACTTCATCTGCCAGTGAATTCAACGATATTATCAGATCTCCAGCCGCCATGTCTCGAGCGATCTAAACGTAACACGCTTCCGCCAATCCCCACCTTGACGCAATGAATGACGGAGGGTGGGCGTGGTTAGCTCGGAATGCATTTTCAAAACCGCATTGAATTTTGCTACACATATCCCACGAGTTGTGATGAAAATGCAATCGCAAGTGTCCTAACTGTTAGTCTAAATGCATTTAGGACAAATAACATTTAAATGATAATTTTGCTACCATTTCTGCTTGGACATGTTACACATATCAAATCAATTCGGGTTATATATTTTCATTTTAATTTCGCTACTTATAAAGCCTTAAAATGGTATGCTCTTTACATATTAAGACTACTGTTGGAAATGGCAAATGTAAATACTATAATTTCATTTTCATTTTCCTTCTGCACCAAACTTTGCACATATGGGGTAATGGAAAATGTAAATTTAAATACAGAAATACATTGCCATTTTGAATATTGCATTGCCATTTTGAATATTGCATTGCCATTTTGCACATTGAATTTTGTTACACATGCTTCCATATCTCTCTCTCTCTCTCTCTCTCTCTCTCTCTCTCTCTCCATGCCTTCCTTGCGTTGGCATCTATGTTTAATGTGTGTATGTTTGTGTATAGTTCCATGTTGCATGTTCCCCTGTAGTGTAGTTTAATAAACATCCAGAAATATTCACACTTGGTTGTCTGTGTCTGCTGCTCTCAGAACAAGGTCACTTTAATGTCCAGACTTGTTACATGCTCGGGGAGCAATGTTTCAGTAAGGAAATTATTTGTTGTGGCCAGAGAAATAATTTTCCTCAGAGTCAATAGACGGTCCGTACTGCAGACGAACCAATCATTTTATTGTACTATTAATGCCACAGTTAATTCCTGAAGATGGATATATAATTGATAACAACCCGTTATGATTAATTATGTTCATCTCACTTAGAGAAAATTTACTACACAGTGTTTTTAGATTTTAGCCATTATAATGTTTATAAGCAGCTGAAAAAAAACACAAATGTCAGGGCATGTCAAAACTTCTCCGGGGCCTCAAAACACCCTCAGACTCTCAGTGAGAGACAGAATAACAACAAAAAAATCCAGAAAAATGCATTTAAAAAAAAAAGTTATAAATTGATTTGCATTTTAATGAGTCAAATAAGTATTTAACCCCGTCTTGTAGTTGGCCACTAGGTTTGCACACATCTCAGGAGGGATTTTGTCCCACTCCTCTTTGCGGATCCTCTTCAAGTCATTAAGGTTTTTTAATCAATATATTTATTATTTTCACATCAGCAATTTACAAATTCCGTACAGTTTACAAGTAGACATTCTTTTCTAACCACCCTTCCTCCCCTATCCCATCCTCATTAGACAGAACACATAATTGGACATTATTGCGAGGCACTGAGCTGGTATGTAAGATAAAAGAAAATACCAGTAGTAATCAATAAGGAAAAATTAAAGTCAAGAAGGGTTACATTATCACGTCTGCATTTTCAGCCAATGTAACATCCAAATTATTCATGTATGCAATAAATCTGCCCCAAATCTTTTCAAACATTGATGACTTTTTTTTTTTCAGATTAAACATTATTTTTTTCAACAGGCACATAGGACGAAAGTTCTCTAAGCCATAAAATATGACTTGGTGGTTCTTCTGATTTCCATTGTATAGCTATACATTTCTTTGCTGCTATCAGAGCCATCTTAACTCAATGTAAATTCTTCCTTTGATCAAGTTGAAGAATTGATTCATCCCCCAATAACTCGGGTCAGATGGAAGCCTAACATTAACAATTTTTTCAATAGTTTGTATTATATTTCTCCAATAAGTTTCAGGTTCTATGCATAATATTGAACTGCATTAATCTATGCCTACTGTTAAATGAAAACGATGAAGCACTTTCACATATAAATTCCCAAGTATCTTGTTCAAAGTTACATTCCAGAGCTTTTTCCCATTTAAGTCTTGACGATGATGTGTCCTCCCCATGCAATTCAATGAAATTAACATACATGTAAGACACAAACCCTTTAGATCCTTTTTTCTCTCTAATAGTATTATCTATTGGAAGTGAAGAGAGGGACCTTAAATGACCTCCTTGTATTGTATTAATATAATTTCTCACCTGAAAATATTTGAAGAAATGTTTAACAGGAAGAGAAAACTTTGTTCTCAATTGTTCAAATGTCATTAGAATGTCTTTCTCATATAAATCTCCAAACACTCGTATTCCCTTTTTATTCCAAAATTGTGTTATTCCATCTCTTAATACCTCAGGAAGAGATGGGTTACAGTGAAATGGAGTGTTGTCATATAATGATAGTAGCCAATTATATTTTTTCCTGATCTCAAAACCCAATTTGCAAGTATGTCTAATGAATGGGTTATTAACTGCCTTCGTAACACAAGCCAGGGGGATGAATAGGGCCTTATCTAGAGGTATTTCCCCTGCATTATATCTTTCAATTGTATCCATGCAGGTGGAAAAGTACTATTCATCTTCCAAAACCATACCGCTCTCATTTGTGCTGCCCAAAAATAAAACATAAAATCTGGAAGCTGTAATCCACCTTTTTTAGATGCCATTTGTAATGTCGTAAGTTTAACTCTCGGGGTTTTATTATTCCAAATAAATTTTCTAATTGAGCTATTGAGATTATTAAAAAACTTTTGTGGAATAGAAATGGGTTTGAAATAAATATAAAAATTTAGGAAGAACGTTCATTTTTATACAATTTATTCTGCCAATTAGTGATAATGGTAGAGAGATCCATCTTTCCAAATCTCTCATTACCTTTTTGAGTAATGGGGAATAATTCAAAGAATATGTCTCTTCCAATTTTGAAGGAATATTTAATCCTAAGTAAACTATCTTTTCTGAATTCCATAGAAAAGGGATGCTATTTAAGGGCATTTTCTCCGCAGCCAAGTTCAGTGGCATCATAACACTTTTATTAGGGGCCAAGCACCGAAGGTGCGGAGGCACCTATTGTGTTTGTTAGCGGTATTTTTTTCTTCCGCTCGAAGTCTATGGCAGCCCATAGAACCGCTTGCGGGAAAGTTGTAAAATTTGGCACACTAATAGAGGACAGTGTCAATAGTAACCACAGCAAATTTGGAGTCTCTATCTCAAACTCTCTAGCGCCACCACATGTCCAAAGTTTCACTTTTGAAATGCTAATAACTTTTGAACCATAAGCCAGAAAATGAAACATCCTTTTTCCTCTGAATCCTTGGCTCAAGCCGAGTCGAATCCAGTCCAAAATTCAAAAATCGTAAGGTTTAGTTTTTTCGCTATATTCAATTGTTCGTAAAACCTACTTTTTCGAACTCGTCCTAGACGGTTCTTCCGATTCTCACCAAAATTGTCTCAGATCATCTACAGACCATGCAGGCAAAAAGTTATGGAATTCAAGTCGATTAGTCCAACCATTCTCGAATAATGCATGAAAAAATTCTACGAAAAGCATGCAAAAATGGATCTGAGGCTGTATCTCAGCAACGGTTTGGCGTATTGAGACGAAACTTGGTGTGTGTTATAACAAGCATGACCTGAGGCTACCTGCAGTGTTTCGGCACTGTGCCACCTAGTGGTGAGGAGATATAAAAAAATCATATTTTTGTTTATAACTTGTGAATGGTTAGGCTAAAAATCACAAAACTTGTCTCTTTAGATTCGGTGCATCATGCCGAGTCCAACCATATCTGATTTTCCCATATCAGCCATTTTGGGAGTCAGCCATGTTGAATTTTGTCGTAAAATGCTATATTTTACGAACTCATTAACATATCGTTACGAAACTCAGTGTGGTTCTTCGGCACCATGCCCTGATGGTACTCAAAAAGTTTGGGGACAACGCCACCTTGTGGTCAAAGGTTATAATGAAATTTATAAAAATGCTAATAACTTTTGCTTACATTAGCCTATTGTAATCAAACTGATGTTGATAGATTCCTTGGATCATGCCGAGAACATCGATACCAATTTTGCAATAATTGGCTAAACTTCCTGTTCGCCATTTTGATTCATGTTGAAAACCTACTTTTTCGAACTCCTCCTAGACCGTAAGTCCGATTTTCACGAAATTTGACTCGGATCATCTTCAGACCATGCGATATATTTCACGGTTTTCGTTTAGCGCTTCAACTAATTTGCTGGAAAGATGCCAAACTGCATCTGAGGCTGTATCTCAGCGAAACTTTGACATATTCGCACCAAACTTTGTATGTGACATTGTCACCTCACACTGACCATACCACGTCAGTTTGGTAACATCGCCAACTATTGGTCAAGAGTAATAAGCCATTCATTAACCTTTAATTATGAAATTTCCAAAAATGCTAATAACTTTTGATTGCATTAGCCTATTGTAATGAAACTGGTCTCAAAATATCCCTTGGGTCATGCCGACAACATACATACCAATTTTCGCTTAGGAAATCTGAACTCCCTGTCCACCATTTTGATTTATGTTAAAAACCTACTTTTTCTAACTCCTCCTCAAACGTTTGTCCGATTTTCACCAAAATTGAGTCAGATCATCTTCAGACCATGCTGGCAAAAAGTTATTGATTTTGTGTCGATATATTACACGGTTTTCGTTTGGTGCATCAACGAATTTGCTGGAAAGATGCCAAACTTCATCTGAGGCTGTATCTCAGTGAAACTTTGACACATTCGCACCAAATTTTGAACGTGACATTGTCACCTCACACTGACCACGCTACATAAGTTTGGTAACGGCGCCAACTATTGGTCAAGAGTAATAAGCCATTGATTAATTATTAATATTGCATTTTCCAACCATACTAATAACTTTTGACTGCATTAGCCTATTGTAATGAAACTGGTCTCAAATTATTCCTTGGGTCATGCCGACAACATACATACCAAATATGTCAAATTAAGCCGAAATTCCTGTCCGCCATTTTGATTTATGTCGAAAACCTACTTTTTTGAACTCCTCCTAAACCATTTGTCCAATTTTCACCAAAATCGAGTCATATCATCTTGGATTTCATGTCGATAGACAAAACCATTTTTGCATACCACAGCAACGAATTTGAGGCATGATGCCAAAATGACACTTGAGGCTGTATCTCTGCAATGCTTTGGCATTTTGACACCAAACTTTGTGTGTGCCATAGTCACCTCACACAGAACACACCACATCGATTTGATAATGGTGCCACCCGTTGGTCAAAAGTGAAAAGTCATTCAGTCTTCTTACTAGTAGTTTTAAATGATTTTTCAAGCATTTGGAGTACAATAATCTTAAAATGCCTTCAATTACTCTTTGCTGAAGTTTGTTTGATGCTCCGTGCTATGCTTAGCTCCTCATGTTGCTGCTGATGTGCTTGGCCCCGTCATTGCTGCTTGCAGCTATATTTAATATTAATTTTATAACCAGATATATCTCTAAAGTTTTCCAACAATTGAGATAAAGTAGGCAGAGATGGTTTAGGATTAGTTAAATATAACATTACATCATCCGCGTACAATGCTATTTTGTGTACATAGTCTCCTATCTCTAGCCCAAAGATTGATTTGTTTGCCCGTATTGCTACGGCTAGGGGTTCCACTGCTAACGCAAAAAGTAGTGGAGACAGAGGACATCCCTGTCTGGTTCCCCTTGATAAATTAAAGTGTGAAGATAGATCAGAGTTAGTATGAACGATTGCCGATGGATTTCCATACAACATTCAAATCATATCAATTAATTTTGGACCGAAATTCATTTTATGCAAAACAGCTATCAAATAAGGCCATTCTACTCAGTCAAAAGCTTTTTCTGCATCTAAAGAAAGAGCAATCACCGGAGAATCCATTTGTTTTGCCGAGTAAATAATATTCATTAACCTCCGTATATTATCGAAGGAGGATCTATTTTTAATGAATCCAGTTTGATCCATATGAATTAAACTAGGCAAAACCTGCTCTAAACGTAACGCAATCATTTTAGTAAAAATTTTGGTCCCGCTTTATATTAGGTGGCCTTAACTACAATGTACTTACATTTAAATTAATCATTTGATACAATGCACTTATTGTGTACATACATGTTTTTATGTTGTACTTATATGTTTAAAAATACCTGTATGTAGTTACATCTGTAATTAATTTCTGTAATTACATTTATAATTACTCTGTTGACCCATCCCTTACACCTTAACCCACCCTTAAACCTACCCATACCACCAAACCTGTCCCTAACCTTACCCGTATCCCACCTCAATAGCAGTAAAAGTGTTTTGCAATACAATAAGTACATTGTACTTATTTTTTGATGTAAGTACATAGTAGTTAAGGCCACCTAATATAAAGTGTGACCAAAATTTTATAATCAGAATTAAGTAGTGAGATTGGCCGATATGAGGTACATAGATTAGGGTCTTTGCCAGGTTTCAGCAGAACTGTAATTAAAGCTTGATTTAGAGTCTCTGGTAATTATTTTTTTTATGAATTGCCTCCATATACATCGAAAGCAATGGGTCGGCTAATTTAAAAAAAAAAAAAAGTTTTATAAAAATCCATCGAGAAACCATCCAAACCAGGTGTTTTATTTATTTCAAGGCTTCAGAGTTATTTAATAAATGGTCACTAAATCACCAAAGTTTACAATTTGGCAACTCCGGAGATTGATGCACTGAAATAAGTAAAGGAGCATGATCTGACAGTATTCTTGGCAAATAATCACATAATTCAATCAAATAATCCTTCGCTTTTGGAACAAAAAAATAGTCAATTCTGGAGTAATTATTATGCCTATGTGAATAGAAAGAATATTATTTTTTTGTTTTATTCTTAAATCTCCATATATCTATTAAGTTATAACTTGAGAGTTCGTATTTTAAGGCTTTGGCAACTTGACTTAGAGGTGACACTTTAGTGGACGATCTATCTAATACTGGGTCTAAGACTACATTTGTCAGAGAGTCATTGCCTGCGTCCCAATGTTCATACTATCCATCCTAAATAGTATGCGAGAATAGAATAAGTGTGTCCCAAAGCATAGTATGCTGAAAAGAGTATGCCAAAAGTTGCCGGATGGTCTACTATTTCTGATAGATTTTTGAATCAGTGCGTCCCAATATTCATACTATCCATCCTAAATAGTATGTGAGATTAGAATAAGTGTGTCCCAAAGCATAGTATGCTGAAAAGAGTATGCCAAAAGTCGCCGGATGGTCTACTATTTCTGATAGATTTTTGAATCAGTGCGTCCCAATATTCATACTATCCATCCTAAATAGTATGTGAGATTAGAATAAGTGTGTCCCAAAGCATAGTATGTTGAAAAGAGTATGCCAAAAGTCCCCGGATGGTCTACTATTTCAGGTCGATTTTTGAATCGGATCTGCCCCTCGAGGGCCCTGGCGGAGCGCCGAGAAGACGATCAAACTTGACTATCGGGAGGAAGTAAAAGTCGTAACAAGGTTTACGTAGGTGAACCTGCGGAAGGATCAGTACAGCAGTGTCGGGACAAGGCCGGACCCAAAAACCGTTTTCAAACCCACGGTCCCTGCAGGGTTGCCGGGCCATTCAGGTACCCGCCTAGGGTGGCGCCTAATCCCGAAGGAAGGCCCCGATGGGAACGTGTCAGATCCGATACCTTTGCCACATTATTGCATTAGCTGATCCTTCTACAGGTTCTCGTCCGATACCTTTGCTGCATCCTTGTTATGTATTTTCCAGGCTCGACGAGCCAGTGTTTTGCGGTTTCTGCCGCCCGATACCTTTGCCGCTTCATCGCAATCATGTTGCCTTGTTAGGCTTTTTTCCAGGCTCGACGAGCCAGTATTTTGCAGTCTCTGCCGCCTCACGTCCGATACCTTTGCCACATCCTTGTTTCGCTTTTTCCAGGCTCGACGAGCCAGCGTTTTGCGGTCTCTGCCGTATTGTCACAATCGTGATCCTTCTTAAGCTTTTTTTGCGGGTCTCTGCAGCCTCACGTCCGATACCTTTGCCGCAGCATCGCATTAGTTGATCCTTCTACAGGTTCTCGTCCGATACCTTTGCCACATCCTTGTTTCGCTTTTTCCAGGCTCGACGTGCCAGTGTTTTGCGGTCTCTGCCGCCTCACGTCCGATACCTTTGCCACATCCTTGTTTCGCTTTTTCCAGGCTCGACGAGCCAGTGTTTTGCGGTCTCTGCCGCCTCACGTCCGATACCTTTGCCACATCCTTGTTTCGCTTTTTCCAGGCTCGACGTGCCAGTGTTTTGCGGTCTCTGCCGCCTCACGTCCGATACCTTTGCCACATCCTTGTTTCGCTTTTTCCAGGCTCGACGAGCCAGCGTTTTGCGGTCTCTGCCGTATCGTCACAATCGTGATCCTTCTTAAGCTTTATTTGCGGGTCTCTGCAGCCTCACGTTCGATACCTTTGCCGCATCCTCATGGAAATCGTGTTGCCTTTGTCACGCTTTTTTCCAGGCTCGTCAAGCCGGTGTTACCACTTTTCTTCTGGTTAGAGGTTGTTAACCCGACCGGGTGGGCGGGGAGGACCGCGCCGGAGCGCCCGGCCTCCCCCTCTCCACCGCCACCACGCGCTCTGGCGTCTTTCTTTCACTCAAAACATCAAAAAGACTAAACTTAACTTGTGCCTCATGTCTCACTTTACCCCACAGCATTTGTCTCACTTTACCCCACCGCCACATTTTAGAAAAAAACGATCTCTCTTAGCAATTTAGGCTTATCTTCAGCTAGCATCATCACATGGTTTTATATGTTGGTAGTTCATCAACATGTATGATATAAGTTTTTCTACCTGAATCAATTTGCTTTGGCACAACAGTTGATTAAGTTGACAGCAAGAAAATTTACTTTTACATGCAAAAAAAATATTTGTGTGAAAAAAACATGCTTAACACAGCACCATGAGGTCCACTCCTTCATGGCCAAGGGGAAATGGGAGGGGCTTGAAAACATAATGGTCATATGACCACAAATGTGTTCCGTTGCCTAGATACAGGGGGTGTCTCACATTACCCAATGTCTCACATTTCCCCACTCTCCCCTATCAAGTTTTTCTTCGCGAAAAAAGTACATACTTTTAGGATGTAGTACAAGTAGGCACATTGGGACGCAGGGATTGTCACCGTCATCACCAGCAATCACAAGATCACAGTCACCTCTCTGTCATTCATTGTCTGGTCTACAGTTCACATGCAGAACAGTAACCTGGCTCTCCGCCACACTAACATACATGTGTTTACTCAGCAGTGATTCCCGCGACAGACTCCATAGCCCCTTGGATATCCATCGGAAAACCATCAGTTACCCGAAGACCCAGTTATTCCCCTATTGGACTTCTCACAGTCTGCACTCACGCTTATCATTATCAATATCGCACTGTCTGACAATAAACATCTCTGTTCACCTCTCACTCTTGGTTCACGTCTCTGTTTGTGACAACCTTAAAGTCTCCTCCAATTATTAGCTCTGTAACAGGGCATGCAAATTTGAAGAATATATTATGAATAAAATCAGCACCCTCCATTTATGTATATATTTACTAGGGTCATTCTTTGCATTGCAATCGTTCCTCTTAAAATAATATATCTACCGGATTTGTCTTTATCAACAGATTCCATTTGAAAAGGTATATTTTTATCAATAAGTATAGCCACCCCTCTGGATTGTGATGTAAATAAAGAAAAGAAAACCTGTCCAGGCCACTGTTTTTTCTGATGTTCATAATCAGTCAAGTGTGTTTCTTGTAACAAGGCAATCCCAATGCTATGTTTTCTGAGATACAGAATTACCTTTTTCCTTTTAAGTCTTTGATTTAACCCATTGACATTCCAAGTGACATACTTATATTTCACTGTACATGACATTAACTATATATTAATTGTTTTATTTCCATCTTAGAGCGCTTTAAAAACAAGTCATTAAACTCAAACCTTCAGCTCTCTCCACAGATTTTCTATGGGATTAAGGTCTGGAGACTGGCTAGGCCACTCCAGGACCTTAATGTGCTTCTTCTTGAGCCACTCCTTTGTTGCCTTGGCTGTGTGTTTCGGGTCATTGTCATGCTGGAATACCCATCCACTACCCATTTTCAATGCCCTGGCCCTGACGGTACATGGCCTCATCCATCATCCATTTGATGTGGTGCAGTTGTCCTGTCCCCTTAGCAGAAAAACACCCCCAAAGCATAATGTTTCCACCTCCATGTTTGAAGGTGGGGATGGTGTTCTTGGGGTCATAGGCAGCATTCCTCCTCCACCAACCACCAAACAGTTGATGCCAAAAAGCTTGATTTTGGTCTCATCTGACCACAACACTTTCACCCAGTTCTCCTCTGAATCATTGGCAAACTTCAGACGGAGCTGTATATGTGCTTTCTTGAGCAGGGGGACCTTACAGGTGCTTCAGGATTTCAGTCCTTCATGGTGTAGTGTGTTACCAATTGTTTTCTTGGTGACTATGGTCCCAGCTGCCTTGAGATCATTGACAAGATCCTCCCATGTAGTTCTGGGCTGATTCCTCACCGTTCTCATTATCATTGAAACTCCACGAAGTGAGATCTTGCATGGAGCCCCAGACCGAGAGAGATTGACAGTTATTTTGTGTCTCTTCCATTTGCAAATAATTGTAGCAACTGTTATCACCTTCTCACCATGCTACTTGACAAAGGTCTTGTAGCCCATTCCAGGCTTGTGTAGGTCTACGATCTTGTTCCTGACATCCTTGGACAACTCTTTGGTCTTGACCATGGTGGAGAGTTTGGAATCTGATTGATTCATTGCTTCTGTGGACAGGATGTCTTTTATACAGGTAACGATCTTAGATTAGGAACACTCCCTTTAAGAGAGAGCTCCTAATCTCAGCTCCTTACCTGTATAAAAGACACTTGTGAGTCAGAAATCTTGCTGATTGATAAGGGATCCAATACTTATCCAATACTTAACAATCTGGATCATGGCTGTAATGGACAAGGGGAGCCTGACGTGAGAAGAGGAAGACGAGCGGGTTTGTTTCACCCCCGAAAGAAGAAAAGAGCTAGTAGGAGAGCGCAGTCATTTGAACAAGCTAATCGGAAGCTAAGGTCAGTTATGGATGAATGCAGTGCATTTACGAAGCAGAAAGTCATCTGTTTTTTCAAACTATAAATCATGCAAAAGTCGTATGGAACACCCAATCGAAACCAAAAGGAATTCTAGGTGGACACTTAAACATTAGGAGTTTGATGCAGAAGTTAGACCAGGTTAATATACTTTTAACTGAATCAAATTTAGATTGCATTGGTTTAAGTGAAACTAGTGATTCTTTAATTAGAAAAATTGAAATCCTGTATAATCGGCTCTAAAAATAGTGTATAAAAAGCCAAACCAATGGCACCACTGTCATATTTTAAAGAAATGGCATATGCTTAATTTTACAAATTTTATAAATTTATCATATGTGAAATAGATTTTTAAATGTTTGCATAATAAGGCAACTTCTTATTTATGTAATTTGGTAAATAGGCATGTTGCAATAGGAAGAACCACTAGGAGTACAGATATTGGAAACTGTAGGATTGGGTTTTGTAGAACATCACAGGGGCAAAGAGCATTTTCTGTAAAGGGGTCACAACTTTGGAATATGTTGCCAAATTAATTTAAAGGGTTACATGATATAAAGGCTTAAAATAAATCAGACCTGTACGCATATTTGAATATTTGAAAGGTTCCTTACTAGTTATATTGTAAGATTGGAAGAGTCTATAAAACGTGGATATGTTGCTGTCTTGTATTCTGTTTGTAATGTATGATGGATTCGTTATGTTAGTTTAAGGTAGAGTTAGTTATTTTATTATAATTATTTTGGTTATTTATACATGTATTGATTTTATAGAAAAGCCTTTCTAGGGACATGAGATGCAAATTAGCTTCTGCTATAATCTCTATGTGCAGTGCATTTTTTCCAGTCTCTGTCTGGAATCATGTCTATTGTGTTGTCCCTATTCAAATAAACGTATAATAATAATAATTTGACGCATTCAAATGAAAATCCATTTATAACTTTTTATTTATTTTTTTTTTCTGGATATTTGTTGTTGTTATTCTTTCTCTCACTGTTCAAATAAACCTAAATTATAGACTCATCATTTCTTTGTCAGTGGGCAAACGTACAAAATCAGCAGGGGATCAAATATTTTTATTAGTTGACATCTAGTTGACATGTAGTTACCAAGTTACTTATAGTTAGTGGAATGTCTAAAGTGGACTATCGAAATAAAGTGTAATCTTTACTACTACTAAAAATATATTACTCAACTGTCAAAATAATCAGTAGATTACATGATTACCAAAATAATCATTATGCTCTAGATTAGTTAAAATATTTCAAAATACAATTTTTTTTTGCTTTTTGTGATTAAAAGACAAATATTTTGTCACTGAAATTTTCTTAAAAATAGTATTAAAATATTGTCTCGTCCTAGCAAACCAAGTATCTGTATTTTGTATTAAGTGTATTGTCACACCCCTAGTGTCTACAAGCATGATATAGCTCATAAGTGTATGATGAAGCTTTTCCTCTTCAGGTCAATCATACAGGTGCATCTCAATAAATTAGAATGTTGTGGAAAAGTTCATTTATTTCAGAAATTCAACTCAAATTGTGAAACTCGTGTATTAAATAAATTCAATGCACACAGACTGAAGTAGTTTAAGTCTTTTTACTACTTTAAAAGGTTGTTAAAAGGTTATTTTAATTGTGATGATTTTGGCTCACATTTAACAAAAACCCACCAATTCACTATCTCAACCAATTAGAATATGGTGACCTGCCAATCAGCTAATCAACTCAAAACACCTGCAAAGTTTTCACAATTTCAATTTCACAAGGAATGGACTGAGGCTGGGGTCAAGGCATCAAGAGCCACCACATACAGACGTGTCAACTAATTTAGCTACAGTTGTCGTATTCCTCTTGTTAAGCAATCCTGAACCACAGACAACGTCAGCGATGCCTCTTACCTGGGCTAAGGAGAAGAAGAACTGGTACAAAGTCCTCTTTTCAGATGAGAGCAAGTTTTGTATTTCATTTGGAAACCAAGGTCCTAGAGTCTGGAGGAAGGGTGGAGAAGCTAATAGCCCAAGTTGATAATAGCCATCACAATCTGTGATGATTTGGGGTGCAATGTCATCTGCTGGTGTTGGTCCATTGTGTTCTTTGAAAACCAAAGTCACTGCACCCATTTACCAAGACATTTTGAAGCATTTCATGCTTCCTTCTGCTGACCAGCTTTTTAAAGATGCTGATTTCATTTTCCAGCAGGATTTGGCACCTGCCCACACTGCCCAAAGCACCAAACATTGGTTAAATGACCAATGGTGCTGGTGTGCTTGACTGGCCAGCAAACTCACCAGACCTGAGCCAAGAGGAAAATGAGAAACAAGAGACCAAAAAATTCAGATGAGCTGAAGGCCACTGTCAAAGAAACCTGGGCTTCCATACCACCTCAGCAGTGCCACAAACTGATCACCTCCATGCCATGCCAAATTGAGGCAGTAATTAAAGCAAAAGGAGCCCCTACCAAGTATTGAGTACATATACAGTAAATTAACACTTTCCAGAAGGCCAACAATTCACTAAACATTTTTTTTTTTTTTAATTAGTCTTATGAAGTATTCTAATTTGTTGAGATAGTGAATTGGTGGGTTTTTGTTAAATGTGAGCCAAAATCATCACAATTAAAAGAACCAAAGACTTAAACTACTTCAGTCTGTGTGCACTGAATTTATTTAATACACAAGTTTCACAATTTGAGTTGAATTACTGAAATAAATGAACTTCTCCACGACATTCTAATTTATTGAGATGCACCTGTATATTCATGAAAAAAAAATGCTTTGAATAAGGATTAAATAAGGATTGAATAATTTTGGCATAGTATCTTTTCAAATGTTGTCATTGCATGCTTTGCATGTGCTGCACTTTACTTGTAAAATTTTGTTTAATAAGTTTTATTAGAATTTGAAAGTTAATTATATTGTGATCTTTGATTTTAGTCCATGAAGACCAAAAAAGTATTGCTTGAAAAGTCCTTGAAAGTCTTGGAATTTCATTTTGCAGTTTCTGTACAAACCCTGTAAATGTGACCAATTTGAGCACTAAAACCGAAATACAGATGTTGAATTAAATACTGGAGACCGTGCAGAAATGACAGACAATTCCTCAGCACATTAGCCAGCAAATCAAAGACCCGCATGACACAGTAACATGTGTCAACATGACCGGAACTGGAATTTCCAGCAGTAACTGTCGATTCGACAAGAAAGATAAGGCCTTTTTTAAATACGAAAAATAAATGCAGACATAAAAAACATTATGCAAGGCAGAATGTAAAATGTTAATTTTAAATTAACTTGCTACATGTGAGCATAATACAGCATATGAGAACTTAAGTGAAAAAGACTGGTCTTTTTAGGGTTTATTTTGTTTGTTTATTTTAGCATATATTTCATTTCAATAAAGAAAAAGATCATATTAACCCTCTGCTGCATGCATTTTGATGGTACATGATAAAAAATTATTCCACATAATTCTTTTGATTTATTTGGGAACATTTTATTGATAAAACATTTTTTTGACCCCCCCCCCCCCCCCCATCCCCCATCCCCCATCCCCCTCATCCCCCATCCCCCTCCCCCATCCCCCATGTAACATGTAATATGCACTCTCCATTAGATCATCCGAAGATGAATTCATAGATACTAAACGTGTGTATAGTATGGTATAGGTATGGTTACATGAACGAGAAGTTCTATCATAAACATGAAAAAAAACAGTATATAATACAAAAGACAATATACTAGAACAGTATCAATATACAAAATGACCTGAAGAATATGTGTGTTCATTCAAAGAAGTTTTTTTTTTTCTATGAATTAATTAGAGAATAGTCCATTTTTATGGGCATTATGTGTTTTACGTAAGGAGAAATGGAGTGAGAGTTGCTCTGCCTGCATTCCTTTGAGTAATAAAACTGGTGTTATCAGATAGTTTGTCTTTTGTTGCCATGGAACCAGAGGCCTGTTCTGTCTTTTTGAGGTGTTAGTTGCATTTCAAGGGAAGGGTCCATAGACCCTCATAGTAGGCCCTTTGGTTAGGTGAGGGGGCATTAGAGATCATTTGTTAAATAGAACAAATAGTTGTGTGTCTGAATGCTACATAATTCCCCCCTTTCGAACACTGTTGTCCATCTAATAGACAACAGCGAGCGACGTCAAAGGTGCAGAACAAATCAGACACGCACCTGCCACTCATGGCTGGGAGACAGTGGTGGCTAGGGTTGGGTACCAAAACCCGGTACCAATATGGCACCGGTACCTATGTAACCAGTATGTAGTAGAACCGAATCAGAATGCAGATTTCGGTGCCATGCCTGAGCGATCGATCAAAATATTTGTCCTTTGTTTCTCCAAAACGAACGTAACAAGCATCACCGGCACCGCACATGAAAAATAATTTCCCAACTGAGAAAATGTACTTGAACTCAAGTCAGAAAGCTCTAATAATACAAGTCCAACAAATATTTGTGGTAACGTGAGTGTGCTGTTTTCTTAAAAAACTTAAAAGCACAACTCGGGAAATGAGAGCATCCGAGGAGCAGACATTACACTTGCTCTGACGGCAGCAGGTAGCCTTCCATTAACTAGCTAAGCTAAACATGCTTAAAGGGGTCCTATCATGTTCTTTTACAAAGTCTTGATTTTGTTTTGGGGGTGTACTAGAACATGGTCTCATGCTTGGTGGTTCGAAAATCACATTATTTTTCACATAATTTACATTATTACAATACCTTTCTCCCCAGCCTGACACAAACGGCTTGATTAGTTCCGGGTTTGATGAAGGCCTGCCTTCCGAAAAACGAAATGTGTTGTGATTGGTTAGCTGTCCCAGTGCGTTGTGATTGGTGAACAACTTAGACGGGGTTTCAGTACTGCCCCGCCCCTTGTCAAAACAGCATGTTCGTCAATATTGCCAATATCAGTTCAGACCCCAAGAATACTGAACAAGAGGATTGCGCAGAACCTTTGCACGCATGGATATTGCAAGACATATTAAAGTGGTAATGTTATTGTTTTGTTTTTTTATAAATACAGTTATTTTTAAGCTGTTGTTGACATCCTATGTACAGATAAGTGCAACGGTAATATGTATTAAGTTTATTGTTCTTTAATTCTAACAGTATGTCATTAATTGCAGTGAAACTGTTATACAGTTGAATTTATTTGTACCATAGTCCCACAGAGTTGCACTATTTGTGGCGGCATATATATGCAAATTCATTCTCTGCCAGGCCAGCGGGAGGCGCTGTTGGAGTGGTAGAGAGCAAGGTTTCCCCGGTAACGCTGTACACAAAGCAGCGCTCCTCTCACAAACGCTGCTTTATCAGACATTACATGCTAGATTAAATGAAAATGACATCCAAAATTGTCTGAAGACAGTCGGTTTTCTTCAGAAATACAGTGATATAAAAACACCCGCACCGGGTTTCGATTTTGAAATGTGCAGTGCTCAGCCAAGCGTTCTCCCCGCCATTCGAAATTACATAGGCGGGATTTATTTTAATGATATTCTAATGGACCGCTTTGTGATATCACAAATGCAGGAAAACAACATTGTAGTCCAAACAAGCCGTTCGTTGTATTTCTTGAAAAGGGATTTTTAAAAAACGAAATATCTCCCTTTGGAGTGGACTTTGAGATTTGTAACTTTGTAGATATTTTAATGCCCAAACATAGACACTACACACTGACTAAAATTCAAAGTGAAAAAGCATAATAGGATAGAAGCTAAAATTGTGTTCAATTCACATTTTTTTTAAACCTTGTCCAACAAAAGAGAACATTATAACCTTTTTAGTCCACAACACCAGTTAAATGCTTCCTTTTGTGAACTGATGTAGCTTCTTGTCACAGAATGAGGCAGAAAATACAGTAGTAAACTTAATGATCACACTGCAAAGTCTCTTTCTATTAAATCTATTTGGAATCGTGAATTAACAGATTTTGATTTATCAGTCGACAGGGAGAGGATGTGGTCTAATACAATCTTAACTTCTAAAAACTTGGCTCATTGTATTATCCATTTCAAAGTCCATTTGAGCATACATAACTCCTTCAAGAGGTTTAAAATCGATCTATAACTGTCATATCTGTAACACTGTATCAGTAGGTACTTTTCTCCACGTTTTGGGAATGTTCAATTGTTGTCAGTCTGTGGACTTATGTGGATTCTGTTTTGTCCTTTTTGCTGCAAATTGAAATTGTTATGGTATGTCTGTTGGTTCCCCCCTCCCTGTTGTTTGTTTGTGTGAATGGTGTTTTATTGATTTAAAAGAAAAATAAATAAAAAAAGTTGATCACAAAAAAGAAAATAGGAAACCAACAATAAAACAGGAGAAAGTACTAAATTATTACTATATTACTATACTATATAGTAGTAAAATGCATGTGAACAGTAGCCTATTTTTTTTTTATCGGTGCATCAGTAATATTCAGGAAATAATAGATATTGCCCTGCCACCTCCATCCTCATTGGGCAAAGGGTCGAAATGATCACTTGTTTGTGCTTCGTGAACACTCTCCATTGTGCTGCAAAGATGTACTGTACTGGGAGAAGCGCAATTATTAGACGACCGATCATCATTTCCAAAAGGCAAATATTCCCCTTCAGAATCAGAATCGGCAAATAGCATTTGCAACACATCCTCACGGTACAAATTTTTATTAGCTATTTGGCAATTTTCTCTCACAAATCTCACAATTTACTCACATTCATCCAACCCACTCTATTCAATAAGTCACAAGCTACTTTTATTCAGTTTTGAGACTGATGATAAAGTAATCTTTGAACAGTTTGCAATCTAAAACTACTACACTACCACTACAATCTAAAAATCGAACTACCTTGTAAAACCTTGACCTCCTTCATGTACTTGTAGGTACAAAACTGATTTTCGCAACCAATGTTGCCCAGACCAAAAAAAAAAAAAAAACAATTTTTGGATTTCTCCAATAAAATCATCTGGTGGGTTCAATTACTTTATGCCATAGAACAGATGCACACTCAAAAAAAATGATTTGGTCTAAATTGACATTTTATGAAATTCAATTGCATAACAATTTTCCATCCATTTAGATTACATAGTTTTAACATAAACAAATCAATAAACTTAGTATGATTCATATCCATCAGTCATACGTGAATGAAACAGGTAAGATTTATGTAATAATTCACAGCAAAGTCCCCACACTGCTCAGTGTTCATGTGTTTCCACACTACAGAGTGTTCAAGTAGAATTGAAGCAGTGCTGGAGTTAAGAAGATAATTATGTGATGATTGATCATTAATGTTGAACAGCTGCTGTTATCAAGAAGAATCACCGAAGAAAAGAGAAACACAAGAACTACAACTGACTTCAGCCACAGCCGAAGATGAAATCAACTGAAATAAAAGAAGACATTAAATCTCTCAAGATCTGATTAAACAGCTTCACAAAGAGCATCAGATTGCCCAGATTGACTTTATTTCTGTCAGACTTCTAGAGAAGCTCTTATTGAGAATTAACAGAGGTTTAGATGCTTTATTGTTTTGTTTGAAATCACCATCAAAGAGACCAGTGTTTCCTTTTGTTGGGCTCTGGGCTCTTGACCCTGCTGGTGTTAATATTACACTGGTTGCTTTAACTGTGTGTTTATATAAAACACACTTAGCTTAGCCAGTGAAGCTAAGACAGAAAAAAAAAAAAGTTGTGGGCAAATGATCCACTGATCTCATTTCAAGTCCAACATCTGATTGTATGGATGTAGTACTGCCTTAGATTTTTTTATATAGCTTCAGATCTAGTAGTCTTGTAAAATCAGATAATTTAAATAATTTACAAATCACTTTGTGCACAAAAAGTTTTCATCTGTAACAACGCAAAGACCACAGACATCAAGAATCAGCGTATGAATCTCAACAATGGTGACAGTCAACAAAATGCTTCATGTTGCAATGCATGCTGGGTACCAGCATAGTACAAGACTATCCCATGTATCCCAGAATGCATTGCAGCATGAATAAACAACGCAGCTGAATTGTCTGATTATTTTCTTTTATTCTTACTATTTTAAAACTACTATTTTATTTTATGTATGCTGTTATAGTTGTGACTTTTAGTAGCTTGTTTTGTGATGTTCAGAGTTTCATCTGAATAGTTTCTTGACTGTCACCATTGTTGAGATTCATACACTGATTCTTGATGTCTGTAGTCTTTGTAACGCTACGGATGAAAATTTTATGTGCACAAAGTGACTTGTAAATTATTCAAATTATCTGATATTTACAATACTGCAGGATATGAAGCTAAGAAAAAAGCTAAAACAGTATAATGTCTTCATAATCAAATGAAGTCAGTTGATCATCTACCCGCATCTCTTTTTCACTTGGCTTCGCTGGTTAAGCTAAGTGTGTTTTAAATGATCACACAATTAAAACAACCAGCATAATATTAGCACCAAAATGTCAAGGGTCAAGAGCTCAACAAAAGGAAACACTGGTCTCTTTGATGGTGATTTCGAACAAAACAATAACACATCTAAGCCTCTGTTAATTCTCAATAAGAGCTTCTCTAGAAGTCTGACAGAAATAAAGTCAATCTGGTCAATCTGATGCTGTTTGTGCAGCTGTTTAATCAGATCTTGAGAGATTTAATGTCTTCTTTTATTTCAGTTGATTTCATCTTCAGCTGTGGCTGAAGTCAGTTGTAGTTCTTGTGTTTCTCTTTCCTTCGGTGATTCTTCTTGATAACAGCAGCTGTTCATCATTAATGATCAATCATGACATAATTATCTTCTTAACTCCAGCACTGCTTCAGTTCTTCTTGAACACTGTAGTGTGGAAACACCTGCACACTGAGCAGTGTGGGGACTTTGCTGTGAATTATTACATAAATCTTACCTGTTTCATTCACGTATGACTGATGCATATGACTCACATTAAGTTTATTGATTTGTTATGTTAAAACTATGTAATCTAAATGGATGGAAAATTGTTATGCAGTTGAATTACATAAAAAGTCAATTTAGACCATATCATTTTTTGAGTGCAGCAAGATTATTTATAACTAACACTCTTCCTCTATATGAAAGTTGAGGTAAAATCCAATTCCATTTTGACAACCTGGCACAAATTTTATCTGTTACACCTTCCCAGTTCTTTCTTTAATCATTTTCAGAATCCATAAATATTCCTAAAAATGTAAAACCATTTTTTTCCCATTTAACATTTTTCAGGGATAACTGGTAAAGTCATTGCTGCTTTACTGTTACACCAAACGCTTCAGTTTTTCCCCAATTGAGTTTTGCAGATGATGCTTTCTCATATAAAGCAATACTGCAGTTGACAAGTCTCAACAAGTCTGTTTACTAGATTTTCTTCTTTCAGAAAAACTACGACAGCCTTGTTCATTCTAGAAGCCGAGACTATTTTTTCATGACCTACAATCTCACCCATAGCTAGAAGTACCTCCTCTACCACAAAAGCATGATCAAAAAGAACTTTACAACCATTCTTGAAAGAGAAACCTGAGAAACCCTCACCTGAGGGAAGCGACATGGCTTTTTAAACAATGAAGGAATTAAGTTTTTATTTTTTTTTTACAAATTTCAACAATTAACCAAATTGTTAATTAAAAAATACCATTAAAGAAATAAAAAAGAAAATACAGAACCTTTCACAAGTTCAGGCGTGCCGCTCTCACACCCCACGCACACTCTCACTTCCCAGCATGCAACAGAGAGAGAGAGAGAGAGAGAGAGAGATCTGCCTATAGAGACTGCCTTAGTGCTAGATCCTATTTCAGCCATCCCCGAGTTTGCTTCTACAGCCTTCCCTGTGTTTCCTGTTTCTAATCTTGTCACAAAGACTTATCCTGTTTCTAGTTCAGTTACAGCTGCAGTCTTGGTTCCCTCTCACAGCTGATCCCAAGCCAATTCTATGTCCTATTAAGACTAGATGCTAAAAGCACACAACAAACGGTGCTGAATTACACTCATGGTGTGCTGTAATACTACTGTTTTGTGCTATCCGCTCAGATTGTGCTTCCTCCTATTAAAAAGATAGGTAGCACAAATCGATAACGAAAAATGCTACCTATCAGATTGTGCTACCAGCATCTCATTCATTCATTCATTACTACTGAATAATAAATAAATAAAAATAAAAATGAAATATAACTTATCTCGCATGAAATCTCAGATGGCCAGTGATTATACCTAAATGCTGGTGTCTGGGATGTAGTGTACAATGTAGCATACATCGTGAGTTTTTAAAAGCATAGCTTAAATGTGTGATATAAATAAACAGAGCTCATCTTGCATCCCCTGTGGCCTGTCTGAATTTTTTATTCCAAAAAAAAAAATTCGGCACATTTTAGCTTAAATGTGTGATATAAATAAATAGTGCTCATGCTACGTCAGACAGAAAAATTCAGACAGGCCACAGGAGACAAAGATAAAGATGAACTTTATTTGTCCCTGAAAGGAAATTTCCCCGAGACAAATTTCCTTTCGGGACAAATTGTTTATCTTTATCTCTGTCTCCTGTGGCCTGTCTGAATTTATTATTAAAATTGAAATGTAAAAATTCCATGGACAGAAAAAAAAAAAAAAACTGCACTGGGAATTATATTTTCAGCTTTTAAAAAAGAGTGAAACTGTGTAATTGTCACTGTGCACACAGCAGGGAGGAACGAGGAACATTGAGACGAGGATAAACTTCCAAAATAATAGTCTTTAATGAGGACATCAGGGCAGGGCAGGGCAGGGCAGGGCAGGGCAGGGCAGGGCAGGGCAGGGCAGGGCAGGGCAGGGCAGGGCAGGGCAGGGCAGACACAGACAGGAACACCGGGGAATAATGAGTAGACCAGACGAAAACTAACTAAACAGGCAGGAACTAAATACACATGACAATCACTGATAATTACTAAACACAGCTGGACAAGACTTAACTAATAATCACACTTAACAAGGACAGGAACAAGACCAAATATGGAAACAAGAGGTAGGAACACATGACACACACGACAGAGGACTGACAGTAATATGGAGTGAACTGAGGTCACAATTTTAATAATAGTTTATGTCAACTGTGCAGTTACTGCTAGCCATTTAAATACAGAAACAATGAATCTCACATGAAATCTCAGATGGCCAGTGATTATACTAAAATACTGGTGTCTGGTACATTTAAAAGCTTAGCTTAAATGTGTGATATAAATAAATAGTTCTCATGCTGAGTCTTCTGTGGCCTGTCTGAATTTTTTATTAAAATGTAAATGTAAAAATTCCATGGATAGAAAAAAAAAAAAAAACACTGCACTAGGAATTATATTTTCAGCGTTTCAAAAAGAGTGAAACTGTGATATGGAGTGAATTGAGGTCACAATTTTAATAATAGTTTGTCAACTGTGCAGTTACTGCTAGCCATTTAAATACAGAAACAATGAATCTGACATTCTAATGATTTACATTTTTCATAACACGTTGCTGTCGTTGGCACTAGCAATGACAACGTTGTGGATTTGAGTCCAAGTAAACACACAATTTGATAAAATGTTTATCTTGAAAGTACCATAAGAAGCGTTGGATGAAATTGTCAAATTGTCAAATTGGAACAAGTCCATGAATGTACATGAATGAATTGCAGAAAAAAATTGAAATATTGAACATTAATGGAGCAACAGATTTTGTGTGAAAATAAATAATTGAAGTTGTTTATTTTGTTTAAAAATCTTATAAATGTATGAGGTGGCAAGGGGGGCCTTTTACCCCACACACAGGGTAAAAGGCCCACCAGCATGGGGTAAAAGTCACACGGTATATTGATACAAATACAGCTAAAATAATGTTGTTGTTGTTGTTGTTTTTGTTTTTTTAATAATGTCTAAGTTAATACATGTTCAAAACAATCACTTTAGCAGAGTTTGTACTATTTTCTGCTTATTTTAAAAAATAAAATAATTTTTGTTCAATAAATATACTGTCATTAAAATATGTTAAAGTCCATGTAAATTGATATTAAAATATGTGTTCAGAGTTTGTCACACAACAGAAAAATGTGTTATTAACCACCCAGCCAAATTTGAATAATAAAAAAAAAAACCGCCAAGTAACTAAAATAAGTTATCAAAATCTTTGAAAAATGTCGGCGTTGAAACCCCGCCCACTCGCGGGAAAGCGTCCGTCTCTCTCTCTCTCAACTGTCAAATACCGCTACAACCTGAATGGATGCTACTGATGCTACCTCTATAGTAGCTTAATTGGATTTATACAGCCGTACATGTTTGAGCATGCAAGTTCGTTATTTAATTGTAGATGCGCGGCAAGCTCGTTCAACTTGCAGCGCTGCAGTGAATTGAAACCTTTTCGTCTTCAAGGCGTGCGCGGCTCATAGTTGCTTAGCAATGGCAAACACCACAAGAGCCAAGCTCTGGTGCACTTTGAAAGAAGAGAAAGCGGTAAAGCTGGCGTTTCCATGCGTTTTTAGATGCGAATTGTGAATGTTCCATGTTTTTAAATTGTATGTATTCTGCCACATATTGATGTCTCTGGGCTAAGACCCGGGTATCCATTCACCCTAGAACCATCCCTGCCTAGAATATGTATATCTAACATCACAGACATTCAAAAAGACAAACTAAGAACTTGACCTCTCAACATAGGGGCGGGGCCACACTCGGTGGCTCCATTGCGTCATCGATAACGGTTAATTCAGTACTACATAGTTCAGAGTCTTTGTAATGCACTTCAGCAATACATTTCTAACATTTGTAATGTGTTTAGAAACAATTCTCAGAATTCTCTTTAAATGGACTTTAATATTAAAATTATTTTATTTCTGTATTTTAAAATACATTTTTTATAAGTAAAGATTCTGAAAGTATTGAAGGAGATCTAATAATAATTGAATATATATTTACAGTAGTAACAACAAATTATATTTTATTATATGATATGATTTATATCATGTTTGGACACCCAACATAATATATGATTTACCATCTGAATCTAACCATGTCATTAGATTCAAATGGAGCAAATGTAAAAGTCAGTGATCTATTAATTATTGTCACGAATCCAGCCCATAGCCTTCCGTCTGCTCACCACCAGATGTCGTCTTTTTTTTACATTGACTCTCACACCACACAGACTTTTGCATGTTACTCCGGACTACAGTTCCCATGATCCAATGCACTGATTGCACACACACAGCTGAATGCACTAATTACACATACACAGCTGAATCCATTCAGACATGCTTTTTTGGACTTCTTTCAGATCGCTGAGTATTGTTCTAGCATTCAGCACTCACCTAGTGATAGCTGCCTTACGGAGCCTAGTTTTAATTGTAGTTGAAGTCTAGTCATTTCGTGTTGCCTTGTTTCCTGTTTCCTGTTTCCTGCCTGTGTATCTCAGATTTACCCTTTGCCTGCTATTTCGGACTCGCCTGGACTATTGCTCATGTTTCTGGATTACCCCTCTTGTCTAGCCCTCTAGATTATGTTCGCCGATCGATGACCTACACCAGCCCTTGGAATATTCTGTGTCTTGCTTTCTACGTATCTGTTTGCTAATGCTCGACCCTGTCTCTGTATGACCATGTTTGTGAATAAAGCTTTGCGTATGGATCCGCACATCTTACGTCTCGGTCGACCCATTACAATTATCATGTTAATTACTGTACGCCTTTAGCCCCAACTGCGGGGGCGCATTTTACCCCAAATACCATACAAATGACATATTCTTTCGTTATTTAAAAACTGTTGCTTTAATTATCTTAAACAAAACCGAAATTATAAAGAAGACCTTTGTATCAAAATATATGCATTAATTTTAGTGATTCTCATTTGCTACTTAAATCTACAACATTTTAAAAAACATAAAATATTAGATCAAGTAAGCACAGAATGAACTTTACGCTGCTGCGCATGATCGCGTCAAAGATCAGATAAATATACATGTGCATCTTGAAAAGCAAATTGTTTCAGAAAGTGCTAAGCCATGTTTTTGTGCCATCTAGTGGTTTACATATGTATGTATGTATGTGTGTATATATATTAGGGGTGGCACGGTACGCGTACCGAACCGTACGGTTCATGGGGCACATTCCAAATGGAAGTGATCATCCCTATCCCCTTGGAGTGGGGACTCTGGAGTGAACAGGGCACATGCATACCATTATTTAGTCGTTTGAAATGCACTTGGCAAAGGGAGCGACCTAATTTCCTCTTCATCTTCAGCTGGGATATATATTAGGAATGTGCGCTACGACTAATTTGACTGTCGTTTAAACGGAAGTTGGTAACACTTTATTTTGATGGTCCCTTTTGAACATTCTGTTGACACTAAGTAATGTTTCAACTACATGTCAACAAATTCTCATTAGAGTATTAGTAGACTGTCTGCTTCATATCTGCTAACTCCTTATTGTGATGGCCTCCCAACAGACACTCTACTGACTGTAAGTAACTTTGCAAGTACGTCAACTTATTCTAACCCTAACCCTACCAGTCTACTAACACACTACTAACACTCTAATGAGAGTTAGTAGAAATGTAGGTGCAATATTACTTAGTTAACAGAATGTTCAAAAGGGACCATCAAAATAAAGTGAAACTCGGACGTTTTGTATCTGACTAGTCGACTAGTCTAAACGCTAGAAACCCCCAAAAAATGGCAAAAGAAAAATGCATGTATAACAGCCTACACTTGAAATACTTAATCTTTGCATCACACTGTCAAATCCCTCAATGAAATCTGCTAAAAATAGGTCACGATTATGCCGTATGCTTGCCTCACGTTATCATCAATTAATTTTAGGCGGTCGTTAAACAGAAAATAAGGAAGAGCATACACTAAACATAAACCAGTGCATAGTTTATTTATTCAGATCAGCTGGAGCAATGCAGGAATGGAAAATAGACTGACAGAATTCTTCATTTTCATATAACGTTAGCCAACATATTAAAAACCAAGTCAAAAACAATAGGAAAGTTTATCAAGGAATAGCATTATAACGGCTTTTAAAAATGTACTTGTTGGCTATGTTGTCTAAAAACAAAACAATGCTCGTTTAACTTACTCAGACCATGCGCATTTGTTCAGTGAATTTAACATGTTAACGTGGTCTGGCGAAAGACGGGACTAGAGGCGATTCTGCACTTGGAAAAAAAAACGCGCTCGGCAGGAACTGAAGTTACAGGCATGCAGAGAGATAACTACAAGCAAGCAGACAGTTTCGAAAAGAGCCTGGAAATCCCGCTCACCACTGAAGTGGGTCTTAGAGGAATAGACGGCACGGATGGGGTCGCACACCACAGCGGCGGGTTGTAGTGTATGATATGATTGACATTTGCTGGCTTTGGCTGCCTCCAAGCTAACGCATATGCCCCTATATTTAATATGATTACGCATCGCTCCAATAGAGTTATTGTAAGTCAATTTGACATTACACAGTTTACACACAACTTTTCAGTATCCTTCTAATTCAAAATAATCCAACACCTTGCTGGTTCTTCACGTGGTCATTTCGAGCTCGCCGCAACTGACATGAAGAAAACGCATGCGAGGTCTGAGGTAAAAATGTAGTTTCCTCCCAGATACGCTTTTAAAAATATTTAAATATTTTGATATTTATTATTTTTCAAAAGTTTTATTTTAGCTTGTTGTTAAAATGTTTTAAAAGTAACGTTAATATGGTATTTTTTTCTCTCTCGTGTAATCGACTATTGATTTTAATGTCGACTAGCAGGAGCTGTACCGTTTAGTCGACTAGCCGACTAAACGGACGCATGCCATAATATATATATATATATATTTATTTATTTGTTATGGCATGCCTTCAGGAAATTATGGTACTTATAATATGAAGCTAGAATATATGGAATTAAATATATTGACTAAAATGCCATATAGTTTTAGTCATATTTTAGTAATTTGAATTGTTTTAGTTTTAGTCTAGTTTTAGTCGACTAAAAATACAGTAGATTTATTCGACTAACATCTACTGAGTTTGGTTAAACTGTAATGCATTAATTAAGCATTTAAGTATCACACAACTGTTAATTGAATACATGACTAAACTGACAGTTTGACATAATTGTGTGTTTTTTGACAATTCAAGTGCAAAAAGACACAAAATAGAGCTAAATTCTGTGCTCTTCAGGGCCTAACTCATACTTTTTATGGCTCTAGTTAACTACAATAATCCTGATAGTAAAATCTATTTATTGAATAATATGTCAAATAATCTCCTTAGCCTTTCCTTCCTGTGACTAGAATCCCCGAAACAAGACCGAAATACACCGGAATTATTATTTGCAGGCTGTTCATTCAAGTTCATGAGGGAGATAAAATATGCATTCTTACAACCGTCTAAAACACATTACCATACAAACATTGTAAAGTAAACATCCCTATAATTAATCAGAATTAGTTCATAAACAGTTGCCTGTCATAAATGTGTGCTATTCATTTATTGCAAACCGCTCTGAATCAGGAGGAAACCCTGCTGTAGAACATGCAGCAGAGTTTTCCCGCAGTTAGATCAGAACGTTACAATTCATATGTGCTCATCTATCATACAGGACATCAGTTCTGACTGGGAATTTTCGTCTCATTTTTATTTGTTGTCAAAAATGGCATCGATGTAGATTACTACAGAAGCAAGTGTTCCTTTTCTTTTTACCTGTAAGATACCATTCACTTGTTTCAAAATACATACTATTTAATGTTAAACATCCACCCAATTCAAGTTTTGTCCCATATATTCAAACTTTTATTCTATATATTCAAACTTTCATCCTATATATTCAAACTTTTAATCTATATATTCAAACTTTTAATCTATATATTCAGACTTTCATTCCATATATTCAAACTTTCATTCAATATATTCAATATACACATGCTAGTTGTGAAGTATTGACAGTTATTCTGACTACCATTCCTGATTGCCTTCCTGTTTATGATCCTGCCTGATATCCTGACTCATGGTATTTGTACTCTGTCCCTTTGTTCTGATGCCTGATCTGACTGATGTTTGTGTTTGGAACCTTTGCCTGCCTTGTCACCACTCTCTCTGACTTTGCCCCTGTATATGAAGAACGATCTGCTTGCTTTTCTGGTTTGACCCTTTGCCTGTGTTACCGACTTCTGTTTAAAGCCTTGACCTCAAATAAACTTCCGCTCATGGAGCCTAATCAAACTCCAGTGTCTGTTACAGAACACTTCGCCTACTTCCAGCGGAAGTGTCAAAACTACAAACAGCATTATCTTACAAAAACAGAAATGCTTCAAGGATATCATGAACAACTCACCCTGCTGCGGACCATCAATGAACACCTCACGCACTACATTCGGTCTCTCCCTCCGCCCACGCCGCAAGCCATAAGTTTCGCACTCCCTGATAAATTCGATGGAACAGCTGAGCAATGCAAGGGCTTCATTCGCCAAGTGCAGATTTACCTGGATCACCAAGGAGAGAGATTCTAATCAGAGGGGAAGATATGCACTTTTATCATGACACTTTTGACAGGCAGAGCTATGGATTGGGCAGCAACCGTCTGGGACTCGGATTCCCGACTGAGAAGTTCAGTGACATACTACTTTCAACAACTCCGCGAAGAGTTTGAATACCCTCATGGCGGAAGAGATGTTTCAACACAGCTCATCAATCTCACACAAGGTAACCGCACTGCTGGCGAATTTGCCATTGAGTTCAGAACGGTCGCTGCCCAAAGTGGATGGAATGATGTCGCCTTAAAAGCTACGTTTCATAAAAGCCTTAACCGTGACCTTCAGACAGAGCTTGCATGCAAGGGTGAGGGATCCTCCTTCTCCGATTTTGTCATGCTCTCCATCAAGATTGATAACCTCATGAGACAAGCTCCAAAGAAGAAGAGCGGAAGGGGTGGACAGACCAACATTCTTCCTCATAGCCTTGTCAAAGTTTTTTTTTTTTTTCCTCAGGAACCTATGTAACTAAATGCATCCCGACTATCTGAAAGTGAGAGCGAATGGAGACAAAATCAACACTTGTTTTTACTGCGGTGAATCAGGTCACCGCAGTTTGGGATGCCCTCACAAACTCCAAAGCAATCCCCTGGTAAATATTGAACACTTTGCCCTTCTAAGTAACAAATCATTTACACTCCCTGTTGTCTTAAGGACTGATACCCTGTCTCTTGACCTCACAGCGATGATCGACTCAGGAGCCGCCCTGAATCTAATCCACCAAGATATTGTCACAAAACATCAACTCCCCACACAACCGTGCACAACACCAATCCAAGTCAAGGCTAATGATGATGTACAGATTGGCAAAGGCATCACTCAGCAAACCAAGACACTCACACTCCAGGTTGGAACTCTTTATACAGAATCCATCACTTTTTACATCATCGACTCTCTAAGACACGAAGTTGTGTTAGGATATCCATGGCTCTCTACTCATGACCCCGAACTCTCATGGCATCAAGGTGAACTAACACGCTGGTCATCCTTCTGTATGAATCATTGTATCACTACAAAACCCCAATTACTTCTCAGAACCAGTGTAGAAAGTCCTGAAACACACAAGAAAGTTCATATTCCCCATTGCTATCAAGATCTTTCTGACGTATTCAGCAAGGAAAAAGCCACTCAACTTCCTCCACATAGACCATGGGACTGTGCCATCGATCTCCTGCCCAACACACAACCCCCCAAGAGTAAAGTATATCCACTCTCTAGAAATGAAAATCAAGCCATGGAGGAGTATGTGGATGAAGCTCTGAGCTCCGGTTTTATTCGTCCATCAACCTCCCCAGCAGCTGCAGGATTCTTCTTCGTGGAGAAGAAAGATGGTGGTCTAAGACCTTGCATTGATTACAGAGGACTGAATAACATTACCGTTGAATTCCGTTATCCCCTCTCGTTAGTGCCATCTGCACTAGAACAACTCAGAGAGGCCAAGATTTACATCAAGTTCGATCTCCGAAGTGCTTATAATCTCATCAGGATCAAAGAAGGGGATGAATGGAAAACAGCCTCTCTCACCACCAGGGGGCACTATGAATACCAGGTCATGCCGTATGGGCTAGCCAACTCTCCCGCTATATTCCAGTTGAAATCTTCAAGGACCTTCTGAATAAGTTTGTGGTCGCCTACATCGATGATATTCTCATCTTTTCAAGAACTGAACAGGAACACATCTCCCATATCAAGACAGTCCTTTCTCGACTTCTAGAGAACAAATTATGTCAAGGCTGAAAAATGTGAGTTCCACGTTAATCAATCCTCCTTCCTGGGTTACCACATCAGCCCACAAGGCGTCAAGATTCAAGGTTCAAGCAGTCACTGAATGGCCACAACCACGAACCATCAAAGCTCTGCAAAGATTCTTTGGCTTTGCCAATTTCTACAGAAGGTTTATTCGAAATTATTATTGCTACCAAGCAAGAAGCTCAGTCCCAGGTATGTTGGCCCTTTCAAAATACTGAAACAGATCAATGATGTAACATACCAATTGGAGCTTCCTGCCAACTATCGTATCTCTCCCTTCTTCCATGTGTCCCTCCTCAAATCTGTCCACCCAGGAGCTGATCCTGGCCATGAAGCCCCAGATCCACCACCACCACTGGACTTTGATGGAGCCCCAGCTTATCAGGTGAATGAGCTACTGGACTCGAGACGAAGAGGGGGTCAGCTCCAGTATCTGGTGGACTTGGAGGGCTATGGACCTGAGGAGAGATCATGGGTAGCCGCCTGGGACATTCTGGATCCAACACTCATTGAGGAGTTTCATCGAGCAAGACCCGATCGACCAGCACCACGACCACGGGGACGTCCACGTAGAGCTCCAGGAGTCGCTCCTAGAGGGAGGGGTTGTGTAACGCCTAACCAGAAGAGGGAGCCCTCACCCGACTACTGAACTTGGCCTGCTCCCTCTACTGTCATTTCCTGTTTGACCCATATATAAACTGAGACCTGTTCACATGCTAGTTGCGACATATTGCCAGTTATTCTGCCTTACCAAGCGTTATTCCTGATATCCTGACTCACGGTATTTGTACGCTATCCCTTTGTTCTGACGCCTGATCTGACTTTTTGTGTTTGGAACCTTTGCCTGCCTTGTCACCACTCTCTCTGATTTTTGCCCCTGTATATGAAGAATGATCTGCTTGCTTCTCTGGTTTGACCCTTTGCCTGTGTTACCGACTTCTGTTTAAAGCCTTGACCTCAAATAAACTTCCGCTCATGGAGCCTAATCAAACTCCAGCGTCTGTTACAATATTCAAGTTTCATTCCATATGTTCAGACTTTCATTCCATATATTCAAGTTTCATTCCATAGATTCAAGATTCATTCAATATAATCAAGTTTCATTCCATTCCATATACTCAAATTTTCCTGAATGGCATGCCATAATACAGTGTGTGTGTATATGTACTGTGTGTATATATATAAAAAAAATGAAAGGTTTTGACAGTATGTATCTGTGCAAATGTGGAAAGCAGTGGGGTTGTGACTGTAATCAGTCAGAGACCCCTGCTGCCACTGGTGATATCTCACAAAGGGAATTTGCTGCAAAAGCGCTTGAAAACCTCCCAGTTACAGACCAAGTTTTGTGTGACCCCTGAACCTTAACACTTTACCTGCAGAGCACAGCACCAATTACAGTTGATACACATGCAAACTGTGAACCACCTTTTCCCATTTAATTACACCTTCAGTTTTAAGTCTTTGAGGTCAAATGCATTTAACATGCTAGCATTTATTTGGTTGACCGTAACTTTATGTAGCTGCATGGTTTCCTTGCATGTATGGACAAAGTGAGAGCCTGTTTGGGTCTGCTTGTGTGCTAACTGCTAACTGGGGGTTAGCACCAGCAGTATTGTGCAATTCAAAATACATTATCAATGCAGTATCATTAAGTCTTCTTTCCTCTCAAAATATAATTTTACAGTTTTTCTCAGTCGCTTTGGTACATTTCTCAGATCAGAATTGAAATTCTGATTACCTGTTCAATCTTCACATCATTTGTGTCACTTGTGCACATCAAAAAAGCAGTTTCGCATTTCCTTGAACAAGTTGCAAATGCTTTGGTACATCCATGCAAATTATTATGTACAATTATCTGCTGTTTCCTACATTATCAATTGCTTATGTCATGTTGATCAAAATGTATTATAATGGGTCTCTGTTGAATAGTCTCACCTCCCACAAAATTTAGGCATTAGTTCATAGCATAAGTCTTTACATGCAAAATGGTTGAACAAGTTGTCATAATATGTCAAGAATATTTCTATACATTTCCATTGGACTTTTTTTTTTAATCTGTCCTGAACTGGTAAATTGCTCCCAGGTGAATCTTGACTTTCTCTAACGAAGGTGCATCTGATGAACCATCAACTGGCAAGTATACAGGTGCTGGTCATATAATTAGAATATCATCAAAAAGTTGATTTATTTCACTAATTCCATTCAAAAAGTGAAACTTGTACATTATATTCATTCATTACACATTTATTTCTCTTAATTTTGATGATTAGAGCTTAAAGCTCATGAAAGTCAAAAATCAGTATCTCAAAATATTAGAATATTTACATTTGAGTTTGAATTAATGACCATCCCTACAGTATAAATTCCGGGTATCTCTTGTTCTTTGAAACCACAATAATGGGGAAGACTGCTGACTTGGCAATGATCCAGAGGACGAACATTGACACCCTCCACAAAGAGGGTAAGTCACAGAAGGTCATTACTGAAAGGTGTGGCTGTTTACAGAGTGCTGTATCAAAGCATATTAAATGCAAAGATGACTGGAAGGAAGAATTTGGGTAGGAAAAGGTGCACAAGCAACAGGGATGACCGCAAGCTTGAGAATACAGTCAAGCAAAGCTGATTCAAACACTTGGGAGAGCTTCACAAGGAGAGAACTGAAGCTGGAGTCAGTGCATCAAGAGTCACCACGCTCAGACGTCTTCAGGAAAAGGGCTACCAAAGTCTTCAGGAAAAGGGTTACCTGTTGCTCAGTGGTCCAAAGTCCTCTTTTCAGATGAAAGTAAATTTTACATTTCATTTGGAAATCAAGGTCCTAGAGCCTGGAGGAAGAGTGGAGTGGCACAGAAACCAAGTTGCTTGAAGTCCAGTGTTAAGTTTCCACAGTCTGTGATGATTTGGGCTGCCATGACATCTGCTGGTGTTGGTCCACTGTTTTTTCTGATGTCCACAGTCAACGCAGCCATCTACCAGGAAATTTTAGAGCACTTCATGCTTCCTTCTGTTGACAAGCTTTATGGAGATGCTGATTTCATTTTCCAGAAGGACTTGGCACCTGCCCACACTGCCAAAGTTACCAAAAGCTGGTTCAATGACCATATTGTTACTGTGCTTGATTGGCCAGCAAACTCGCCTGACCTGAACCCCATAGAGAATCTGTGGAGTATTGTCAAGAGGAAGATGAGAGACACCAGACCCAACAATGCAGATGAGCTGAAGGCCGCTATCAGAGCAACCTGGGTTCTCATAACACCTGAGCAGTGCCACAGACTGATCGACTCTATGCCACGCTGCAGTAATTCAGGCAAAAGGAGCCCCAACTAAGTATTGAGTGCTGTACATGCTCATACTTTTCATTTTCATACTTTTCAGTTGGCCAAGATTTCTAAAAATCCTTTCTTTGTATTGGTCTTAAGTAATATTCTAATATTTTGAGATACTGATTTTTGACTTTCATGAACTATAAGCTCTAATCATCAAAATGAAAAGAAATAAACATTTGAAATATATCAGTCTGTGTGTAATGAATGAATATAATATACAAGTTTCACTTTTTGAATGGAATTAGTGAAATAAATCAACTTTTTGATGATATTCTAACTATATGACCAGCACCTGTATATATAGCCGGGTTACACTTTATTTCGATAGTCCACTTTAGACATTCTACTAACTATAAGTAACTTTGTAACTACATGTCAACTACATGTCAACTAATTCTCAGTTGGGTAGGTTTAGGATTAGTAGAATAAGTTGACATGTATTTGCAAAGTTTCTGATAGTCAGTATGTTGTATGTTGTGGATCCATAAAAATAAAATGTTAGAAGATATTAAGCAGACAGTCTACTAATACTCTAATGACTGCTGGTTGACATGTAGTTGAGAAGTTACTTACTGTTAGTAGAATGTCTAAAGTGGACTATCAAAATAAAGTGTTACCTATAGCCGGAGCAGAAACACAATGTTACAATGTCTGACAATGGAAGGACAAGGAATTGGACGGGGTCAACAGCCAGAGAGAAGAAGAGAAAGAGGAGTGAGGCTGCGTGGCGGAGGAGTTGGGAGGCAAAACAGAGAAAGAGGCAGAAGAGGCCGAGGACATATGCGTGTTTCTGATGAGATAAGAGCCACACTTGTAGACCACGTTCTCAATCATGGGCTTAAATTGGCCGAGGCTGGTCGAAGGGTGCAGCCAAATGTTGGGAGAACAACTGTGTCCTCAATCATTCACACTTTTCGTCAACAGAACAGGTATGTAATCTAACAATAGGCACTGTACTGTAATACTGTATACTTTCTGTAATGATTCATACAATATTACAATATTCCACTTGCATTTTACAATATACAGTAAGTATACTTTAAACAGTGACATTTTATCTTACTCAATTTTGTGTTTTGGATTACTATATTTTTTCCACATAGGACTGCAAGACAATTTCACAGGGGTGGCAGAGGGCCCCTTTTCACACCTGAACAGGAGGAGGCTATTTGCACCATGGTTGTAGAAAACAATGCCATAAGACTAAGGGAGATAAAGAGTGCCATTATAGAGGACATCATCATCTTTGAAAACATCCAAACAGTCAGCATCTCAACCATTGACAGGGTGCTGAAAAGACACCAAATGAATATGAAGCAGCTGTACACTATTCCATTTGAAATAAATTGTGAAAGAGCTGCGCTACCAGTATGTACAGGTAAAACATGTATGAGCATGCAGCAACTGTACCTCACAGTAAACAGTACAACATCATATAGTGATATACAGTACAGTAAGTGTGACCTTTACACATTTGCTATGGCTGTAGAAAAGAAAATGCAATATGTGCTGTATACATTTGATGTAACTGTATCTTGGCCAAAATGAAAATGCATATAATTCATAAAACTCATTTTGTTTCTTCTCGATATAGCGTATAATGGAACTGGAAGTAAGTGAACCACCGCACAGCTTCATCTACATGGATAAGGCTGGCTTCAACCTAACGAAATGCAGAAGGTGTGGTCGAAATCTCATCGGCCACAGAGCTACAGTTGATGTGCCAGGCCAACGGGGTGGGGACATAACCATGGGTGCTGCTATCTCTGAGAATGGTGTGCTAACGCATATTCCCATTATTGGGCCATACAGTACAGAGCATCTTGTCACCTTTTTAGACACTACAGGGATCTCATCCCTGAACAAGAGAGGGGTCAAATTGGAGATGACCTGCCAAAGTACGTGATAGTTTGGGACAATGTCAGTTTCCATCGCTCCAACATCATCAGGCAATGGTTTGCAGCCCACAACAGGATGCTGATGGAGTTCCTCTCACCCTACTCTCCATTCCTTAACCCCATTGAGGAACTTTTCTCTGCATGGAGGTGGAAAGTATATGATCGCCAGCCACATACACAGATGATCCTTCTGGCTGTCATGGATGCAGCGTGTGATGACATCACAGCAGAGGCTGGATAAGACACTCTAAAAGATTCTTTCCATGCTGCATTGCAAGAGAAGATATTCGTTGTGATGTGGATGAGAATTTGTGGCCCAACAGACAGGAACGTCAGGAGGTGTAGGAAGACTGCACTGTAATTCCTACAGCACTGCATGTAAAGTTTTCTCTAAGGAGATTGTCCTATGGTGGCAGAGTCGGCAGCCCACCGGCGGACGCCACCTGGGGTTCACCGGCGTTTTGCTCATCGTTATTTCAGCGGACCACCAGCAGCAACCACCTCTTTTCTGACAGCGGTCCGCTGACGAGCTGGTTTATAATTACTGCTTATTGGTGGTCCACGGTCGGTCCGTGGTTCATAATCAGTTCGATTACGCTAACCGAAATGTCCTTGCACACATTAATGAATCAAAAACAATGTACAATAGCAATTGCAAATTTATTTTCAGTGAACAAAACATAAACATACAAATGCATACAATATATTTATCAGATAGTTTTATCCAATGTGACTTTCAAATAGAAGCATTCAATTCACATATTTGTACCCGTACAAAAGTCAACCACAAAATTAACCATGGTTTAACTATGATTGTTGTAGTAAATTCACAGTAACTACAATAACCATGGTCTTACTACAGCATAGTAGTAAACCTATAGTAACTACAAACTTCACCATGGTTTCAAAAACTATGGTTACCACAGTTTTACTCCAACATTACTAAAATATTACTTTAGTAGAACCATGATATCAAAACCTTAGTTTGAGAAAAACTAAAAAACCCTGATTACTACAGTTATGATTACTAGTTTTACCATAGTAAAAACATGGTTAACTGTTGTAAGGGTACACTGCTTTTCACAATCAAAGCAGCTTTAGAAAATTTCAAAGTTTCAAAAAAAAAAAATTCCTATCAACAGCCTGAGGTGACAGCCTGAGGTGAAGATGGGGAGCATCTTCAGGCAACAAATTAATGTCTATTTGTCAATAACTCTGAGATAATACAAGTTATGTGTTCAAAGTCATGTTCAGTTAAACAGACAAACATTAAAGGGTAAGTTTGGTGAATTTAAATCCACTTTATACTGCCACAAAGTCTGTAAATATTCGGATAATGCAAAATATTATTTGGCTGACAAATAAATGGGAATATCTCATGGAACTCAGAGAAAGATTAAACCTTGTTCGTTCACATATATTACCATCATAGTAACAATACAAAGTGGGTTGAAGATCACTCAACATATAATTTAAGGCAATGATTGCAATACATAACATTTGTCAGGTCAGTATGTTCATCTATAGTTGCCATCATCTGGGGTCTTCATCTGAAGTAACCACAAGTGAGGCTGGATCCAAGCTGTAGTAACACTGGGATGGGAAACCTGAGAGATAGAAACAAAAGGAGAAGAATTAGCATAGATGCTGTTCATATTATTTCAGGCAAAAGATGATCATGTGCATTTATTACTAGAGTACAAGGTTATGAGTTGTTATGTGAACACTTTGCTAAAAGATATATTTTTAATCTAGATTTAAATCGAGAGAGTGTGTCTGAGCCCCAAACATTATCAGAAGGCTATTTGAGAATTTAAGAGTAAAATGTGAAAAAGCTCTGCCTCCTTTACTGGACTTTGATATTCTGGGTACTATACTGGGTACTTTGTGACATTATTTAGCTTACTTTGCTATAATTTGGTTAAATCACAATCTGATTTTATTCTATATCCCTTAGTAAGCATATAATTTGTCCTCAGTATTCAGGGAACAGACACAGTCTACACTCTAAAAAGTAGTTTTATAGTTCATTCAAATAAAATGTTTTAATTGGTCAAACATTTAGAAGACTACAGCAAGTTATGTCATTTAAAATTTAACCATTTACGCCATGTGTTTTATATGTTACCTCAACTAAGATTTATTTGGGCATCATAAGAAATTGTGGGGGAACTAAAATATATATTTTTATAGTTTAACAAAATTATTAAAAATGATTAACTGGTGTTTATCAATCACTAAAAACACACAATTTACAACACATAATAGCCATTATTTAATAACAATCTCAATTTAAAACATTTGTCATACAGACTAAACATACAGGCTTAAAGAAAAAATGTCACCTAAATCTCGGGTGGCCTAAGGGTCAGTAAATTAACAGCAAATTTTCATTTTTGAGTGAACTATCCCTTTAAAGCTCCAGCTGACAAACATTACATCTGTAATATAACTGCAAAATTCAGTTTAAACTTTAATGAACTAAGAAAAACCTAAACAAAATGTTAGCAAACAAACGTTTACAAATATTACTACTGTTCACAATTACATCTTTAAAATGAGGCAGATGTCACAAAAAAAAAAAAAATACCGTTAATATCGATAAGTAGTTTGATACGAGCGCATCTGAAAAAAATATCTAGGGAGGACACAGACTGAACTGCTGTGGAGAAAGTGCATAATACAATTTGTTCTACATGTATCAGGCTTTATATGAAAGGTTTAAAAAAAAATCGTAAGATATAGTAGCCTATAGTTTATAGTTTCAGTTTAAAGCAGCTTTTTACATCTTTGAAAGAAGTCTCTTATACTCTTATATTCAAAAAAACTGTTAAAACAATAACACTGTGGAATGATATTACAATTCAAGAGAACTGTTTTTTTTTTATAATTTGAATATGTTAAAATTGTAATGTATCTCTGTGATCAAAGCTGAATTTAACATCATTACTCCAGTCTTCAGTGTCACATGATATTTCAAAAATAAATCTGATTTGCTGCTCAAAAAACATTTCTGATTATTAACAATATTTTAAAAAAGATGTGCTGATAAACATTTTAGTGCAAACTTTTTTTTTTTTTCATTGTTAAATAGACTCCAGACCTTTAAATGGTATTGTACAATACTGTTCAAAAGTTTGCTGTCATTTTAAACTTTGTTCATTAAGGAATCCTGAATAATACACACAAAACAAAATACGAATCAGGAATATTTGCTGAGCAGCAAATCAGCATATTAGAATTATTTCTGAAATCATCATCATGTAAAACTGAAGAGTAATGATGCTGAAAATTCATCTTTGATCACAGAAATAAAATACATTTTAACATCACTCACTCATGTTTGGATGTCAAAGCCTTCTTAAAATAACTTTAATGAAGGATTGTAAAAGATGCATGGTGATTATGCATTTTTTCACAACATATTTGCATATATGAAGTGATTTAATGAGCTTTCTCATGCAGCTTACCTGTTTCCCACATCTCTGTCAGCAGCTTCCTTCAGAAATTTAGATATCTTGGAGCTTCTCTTTTGTTGTAGAAGTGTTACTCCTGAAACCACAGAACAACTTTTATCAATAATTGTTTGCCATTAAATATCAAATCACGTTTTAACTAGATTCAGTTAATACATGCTCCTTTAAGTGACGTCACCGATTAACAGTAAAGTTACAGCACATATTTTAGGCTAAATTAATTCGTCTAATTCCAATAACCCATTGACAAAACCTTTACAAAGCTATTAAAATCTCCCAACTACACATAAATGTGATGAAGTCAAAACTTTGATAAATCAGAGCTCAATATACAGAGTTAGCATACATCGTCTGAAAACAGTTGAGATGCAAACAGACTTTTTCGAAGACACTAAACCATCTTTATGAAGTAAATATTCAACAGAAGTGTATCAATTACAAGAAAGAAAAGTGTCAGGAACAGTTGTATGTAATATTTGTGTGATTTTAGGGACTAAACTCACCTGAAAATGGTGAAAACAGCAGCGAGAGACAGTGTTTCAGCTGTCAGTTGGAGAGTTGCCGCCCCGTTTCCATGGTAACTCCCTCACTGCAGCCTTTGAAAGAGACTCAGATTGCGAGTCCATCAAAACACGTCACAGTCACGCACCATTTAAATAAACATATAGAACATAAACAACAACAACAAAAAAAATATTTAATTTTGAATTTTAATCGTTTTGTAGTTATATGGCCCATTCATACATAGGTGTAAACTGCAACCTAGCAACCCTTTTTGCTATTTTTTTTATTAGATTTTGTATTGTTGTTTTTACGATCATTCAAACTATTTATTTCATTTAAAAATGTGCTTGCAGTTTTTATACTAAACTTTTGTTAATACTTATAACTCTCACTATTTTTATTCAGTGCTTCAGATTCCTTTTAACTGTAAAAATGTAATGTAAAACATAAATGTAATATATATAATTTATAAAACAAAGATGTCATGTAAGAGCTCAGTAGAAACACGGGACAGAACCGCTTGCCACTGGTGCACCAACGGAGGCCCAGCCGCGGAAAACCGCTGGTGGCGTGCCACCCATAAAACGCCGGCTGACCGACAGCATTTTTAGGTTGGTCAGCTCGCCGATGGTGTGCCGACGGTGGTCCGACCGTATTACAGTTTTTCTCAGTCGCTTTGGTGCATTTCTCAGATCAGAAATGAAATTTTCAAAACTACTTGTTCAACCTCCACATCATCTAGTCACTTGTGCACATCATAAAATCAGTGTCTCATTCTTTTGAACAAGTTGCGATTGCTTTGGTACATTTATGCAATTGATTATGTACATTTGTCTGCGGTTTCCTACATTATCAGTTGCTAATATCATGTTGCTCAAAATATATTATACAGTTCTCTGTGCTATAGTCTTACCCCTCAAAACCTCAAGTCATTAGTTCATGGTATAAGTCATTAAATGCAAAATGGTTGATCTAGTAGTTGTCATAAACTGTCAAGCATATGTTCTATACATTTCTATTAGACTTTTTGTAAATTTGACATGAATTGTGAAAGTGAATCTTCACTTTCACTAATGAAGAGAATGTAGATTAACCAATGATAAACCAGTTCTCTGAAATAGCTCAAAGATACATTTCATGAACCTTCAATTGGAAAGCATATATAGACAGAGGACAACACAAGAGTTACAAATTCTGACAATGGACTTTCAAAAAAAAAAAAAAAATCACCTTTGTGCTCTTATTTCTTTTTCTTTTCTATATCACAATGATGTTGTAATGTTTTTTTTTTTGTTTGTTTTTTTTTTTTTTCGGTCAGATCACTAGTAAACTGTATCCAATCCAGTCTTTTAATCAATATCCCACATACAGTAATGTGTAAATTTGTACGTTTGAAATGGATATATGGCATACATAAAAAGTGCAGCATTCTGCATTTCAGTACAGTAACTGTCATCCAAACTGTTGCCATGGTTTACATCAGAACATCCCTCCAGAGTACGCTGTTATATTGACAACATGACTAAGCAATTTGACTGTCTTGTCCGTACACAATGACACAAGGACTTGTCATTCTGATTAGCACACATTAATAATTGTATGTATTTATTGTTTGTAGTATCTTGAAACTCTCCAGAGCAGCGTTTTTGCACTCAAATAAGATGGCCGTAGAGCGCCCTCAGGCGACCGTTAATTTGACATCAGAATGAATACACTACCAACGAACATTTTTAAAAATCCACCAAATTCATCATTTTTGCAAATTAAACGGCATCTCTCGTTCAAACTCGCTCGCTCCCGCTCTCTCTAACAGCTCGTCGGTTCTCCGCATTGGATTGTGGGAAATAGTGCTTCAGCGAGTGTACATCGGTTGTACACTCGAAATCAGAATGCATTGTGGGTAAAAAGTAGTGAACGAATGTAGGGAATGAAGTCGTTCACTCAGAATTCGGACAGCACTACAAAATGGCTGACACCCGATATAGTGCACTATATAGTGGATAGGGAGCGGTTTCAGACACAGCTTATGACTAGACTTAACTATAGCAGGCTCCGTAAAGTAGCTATCACATTAATAAACGCTAAACAATACTCGGCAGTGAGAGGGAGAAAGTCCATGGCTTAAGTAAGGCGTGTAAATAGGAATCAGCTGTGTGGGATCAGTGCAATCAGATGTGTGTGTGTCGTCAGTGCAATGGATGATGGGAACTGTAGTCCGGAGGTGACGTGCAACAGCTAGTGTAGTGCAAGAGTCACTGTGGTGAGTGAGTGACCTCTGGTGGGGAGTGAATGGAAGTTCATAGACCGGATTGGTGACAGTGTGTGTGTGCGCGCACTTGTACAGCTATCTTTGTGAGGGCCGGTTTGAGTTTAAGACCATACCTAAAATATCAAAATCGACTGCGGGCAGCAGAGCCTTTTCCTATTTAGCACCCAAACTCTGGAACAATCTACCTAACACTGTTCAGAAGGCAGACACATTCTGTCAGTTTAAATCTAGATTAAAGACCCATCTCTGTATCCTTGCATACACATAACACACTAATACACTTCTATTATTCAAATCCGTTAAAGGATTGTTAGGCTGCATTAATCAACTGGAACCGGGAACAATCCCCATAACACACGATGTACTTGTTACATCGTAAGTAGAATGGCATCTACGCTAATATTTGTCTGTTTCTTTCCTATTCTGTTTCTTAGTCCGTATCCGATCAGGACACCCAGATGAGCCCCAGAGACATATCCCCAGTGAAGACCTCAATTAAAATACAATAAAACTAAAAGGTCACACTTTATATTAGGTGGCCTTAACTACTATGCCCTTACATAAAAAAATAAGTGCAATGTACTTATTGTGATCATATTGTATTGCAAAACACTATTGCTGCTATTGAGGTGGGATATGGGTAAGGTTAGGGACAGGTTTGGTGGTATGTGTACAGTAGGTTTAAGGGTGGGTTAAGCTGTAAGGGATGGATCAACAGTGTAATTATACATTTAATTGCAGAAATTAATTACAGATGTAATTACATATATGTATTTTTAAAAATATAAGTACAATGTAAAAACATGTATGTACACAATAAGTGTATTGCATCAAATGATTAATTAAAATGTAAGTACATAGTAGTTAAGGCCACCTAATATAAAGTGGGACCAACTAAAAATATAATAAAATACCTAACTACATAATACTACCATTGTTAGAAATTGCAACAAAATTAAAATAGAAATATAAACTTTTGAACTGCGGGTTTCGTCTGGCCAGAGGAGAACTGGCGCACAGACTGAGCCTGGTTTCTCCCAAGGTTTTTTTCTCTCCATTCTGTCACAGAGGGAGTTTTGGTTCCCTGCCCCTGTCGCCTCTGGCTTGCTCAGTTGGGGACACTTAATTTCTAGCACTTATCACCGATTTGATTGCACAGATACTATTTAAACTAAACTGAGCTAGACAATGACATCTCTGAATTCAATAATGAAATGTCTTTAACTGAAAATTGAGTGTTTAATCTTATCATTATACATTACTGACACTCTATCCTCAAATTTGATACTGTTAAGTGCTTTGACGCAATCTGTATTGACCATCGGACCATCGGACCAGTCTTGTAAAGTGAAAACATTTTGGCCGGTCCTCACTTTCTGGGACCCCTTTAAAGGCCTGTTTGAGGGTCGAGACTTGGTTTTAGGGGTCAGGTTATAATTGGGTAAAGGGTAGATTTAGGGTAAGGGTTTGGGTGAGGCACTTAGTTCTGAAGGTTAGGGTTAGGGTAAAGAGCTGGAGATTGCACTGTGTCAATGTATGTCCTCACAAAGATAGCTATACAGAGTTGTGTGTGTGTACTGGTTTTTGTGGTTTACGGGGACAAAATTTGTATAATGACATGGGTATGACAGATGTTTTACAATTTGAAGGTGGTTTATGAGGACACTGCCTATGTCCCCGTAAATCAAAAGGCTTAAAAACATACTAAATGTTTTTTTTTTTTTTTTTTTTTATCTAAAAATGCAGACAGTTTCCTGTAAGGGGTAGGTTTAGGTGTAGGGTTGGTGTAGGACAATAGCACATACAGTTTATACAGTATAAAAAAAAACATTACGCCTATGGAGAGTCCCCATAAACCACAAAAAACAAACGTGTGTGTGTGTGCGCGCGTGCGTGAGTGTTTGTTACTGACAGTCATTGTAATTGTCCATAATAAAACTGAACTTGAACACTTAAACACTGAAAGAAACCCCTCAGTTTGTCTTTGTCTTCCAAGACTTAGGCATACTAAAATAAAATAAAATAAAATTTACAATTCAAAATAGCATTGGAGTAGGTTGTAACTTTTCACTTATGTTATAACTAATGCAGAGCCTTGTTATTACAATGAACTAGCTCATCTTACAACTAACAGCCAAAACATTAGCACTAAAAACTTACATAAAAAATACCTATGCAGACACACAGTAAACATAATTTAGCTATAGGGCTCTACTTCCTCACATGTGGAATAAGGACTAAACTAAGCATGTGGGAAGTGCATAAGGTGATATGTAACTTGTTCCTGATTGGAGAAGTGGCCAGTGTTAAAACCACAGTTCTCTCCTATTTTTATTTATTTATTTATTTTTTTAATCTTTTTTTTTTTTTCTAACCTATACAATTAAAAAAAAAAAAAAAAAACAATGTAGCCTTCTGAATTTGAATTCACTTAAATGTGTTATAGACATTATGTTAGTCTTAGTGTTAGTGTTAGTGGTGCCTTGATGTGAAATGGGTTACCCCTTCATGCAAAAAGATAGCTGCCTTTTGGTTTTGGGAACAATAGGGAAGAGTTTAACCTGGAGACGGCACTGAGTCATTCTGTTGCATGGGAAACACAAGTTCCTGAGGCAGCAGGACAGGAAGGACATTAGGTGAAGGCTAAGATGGGTATTAATTACAGCGGTTTGGTCATGGAGTACCTGTCTGAACCAGTCACTCCAACACTTAAATAATCATTTCCAATGCACAATAATTATAATTTAATAAACTTAACAGCTCTTAATGTAAAACTCATTTTAGCCAATAACAGCAGCAGACTCAGCAGTTTTACCCCCGGTTTCACAGACAAGGCTTAAGCCTAGTCCTAGACTAAAATGTAAATCTGAGCTGTTTTAACTGAAAGAAACTTGCACTGACTGATCTTAAAATATAGCAGTGCCTTTGTTTTGTCTCAAGATGCACACCAGAAAGGTTTTTTTTTTGTTCCCCCTAATTGAACTATGGCCTAATCCTGGCTTAGTCTAAATCCTGTCTGTGAAACCGAGCCTTAGAATTTTAGAAATTAATTTAGCTAAATTAACTTTTCTTTCTCCCTTTTCAAATCTCATTTCACATTGAAAGGCATTTATTTTCATTAAAAATGAAGGAAATAATAGAAAAATCGAAAATAAAATATCGGGTAGGTGTAGGGAAGGCTTTATTGTCCCAATAAGGTGGCATCCATTTAACAATTTGATATAAAATTTAAATTTACACTCAATAAGTTATTATTGCATACTGTTTTATAATGTATTACAATACTGAAGTGCAGATAATTGCTACTATTTGCAATAAGTAGTATAAATAAGAGAAAATCCTGCTATTTTAACAGTGTAAATAAAACCTTTGTGTTAATAGAATCCATTGCTTTTTGCACATAGTATAAATAGCATCCATTGCTATTTTCACTTAGTGTAAATGGCCTCTATCGCTATTTACTTCTGAAGGATTTGGTAATACTGGTAAATTACTGGATTACCATGATCTTCATTTTAGGATTATGCATAATGCATTATTCACATTAATTATGAAACTGTATATCGTTTCTTAATAGTTATCTAGGAGTTGGTAGTTATTGATTAATTAACAGTGTTACTTACTTCAGACATTACTAATCAGAGTTTATTGTTAGTTGACAATAGTTACTAGAATGTTAATATTATGCTACTCATTTGTTCCTATGTAGGAATTAATTGATGACAGACCAGTATTCTAAAGTGTTACCCACAGTTTAAAAAAATAAATGAATTCCTTCTATTATTTGTTTTTATTCTTAGCCATCAACCAACCCATTAGATTCAAGTATTTAATAGTATTTTTTTAGGAAAATGTTTTGAACAGTTCACAAACAAACAAATAAATAAATAAATATCTATTTTGTTTTTGAAAAAGCATAATAAAAACCTCTATAATTGAGAGCTTTGTGCATAGAATTATTGTTAAGCCCCAAGTCGTGGAAACATGGAACTGATATTGATTAAGTATGCATCTAATCTGCTGGTCTGTGAAGGTCCCTTTGTAGTATATCCCTTAATCTTCCAAATTTTTGAGTTGTTTAGTGGGGATTCATTCAGGTTTGTTTCTGCCTGTTTCATATTAAAATTGTCCTTTCGTTTTAGGCCTACACTTATGTGAAGTGCTTTTAGAAACATTTATATATTCTGAAATTACTGTGAGAGTGATCTTTTTTTAAACAAGAGAAACAATGAGCGAGTGATGAAAAAGCGAGCTGTGTTTATGGATGTAAATGATTCCTGTTCAGGCTCAGGTCAGGCACAGGGCCTGGCGGTGGTGGCCACTGATATTTTTCTCTGTCAGGCTTGTTGGTACAAAGCAGCCAGCTGTCAGGCCTCATAGATCCTGGCCTCTAATTAAAACTGTGGGAAATTAGATAACTCCAAAAATGTATCACTGCTGCCACTGACCGTCAGGATTGCGCTTTGGGAGTTGCCACCCACCTTTTGTTTACATCAGTGAGATTTGTTTATACTTCACTGCATGTTTTTAAAAGTGTTTCACTGTAATTTTTCTAATGGTCTGCAAGGGCTTTCTTCTGCATCTGATTAAGCTGGTGGAGGATAGCCCAATAACCTCCACCTCTCCTCATCCATTTCACACGTCCACCTCATAAGACCCTAATTTATTAGATGCTAATGGAGGTTAATGGAGGCTAATGGAGTGCTGTGATGTCATGTGTTGGCAAACGGAGAGAACATTTAGATTCGTTCCTTTTTTACCACTCTTTGAGAGGTGTACGGTCAAAACCTACAGCACAAAAATCCAGGTTTTTGTAAATTGTGTCCATGTTTGAGTCACACATGGTGCTTGGAGTTCTCAGTGCAAAGGATGCTGGGAAGACTGATTCCAAGCTATGCTGTGGTCAACCCGTGCCGAAGGTGAAGGCTGCATTTGTCTGTGCACTTCCAAATATTGTATCCTTGCTAGACTGGACATGCATTAGGAAGGTGTTTGTGCACTTGAATATGTTTCAAAACATTTGCTGTCAGAAAAAGGAATCTCTTACTGTCCAACCAACATTTGTCATTTGTAACACTACACAAACTGCCATTTACATTTACATTTAGCCATTTTGCAGACGCTTTTATCCAAAGCGACTTACAATTGGGGATACAAAAAGCGATTCATCTTGAGGAGGCAATCCAACAAACGAAGTGCTTGTAACACCAAGTCTCAGGCGTTGTTTAAATAAGTACAAGCTAGCAGGGGAAGGAATAAATAAGGAGAAAGTTTTTTTTTTTTTTTTTTTTTTTTTTTTATGTGTGGGGTATAGTCAAGTAGTGTCGAAAGAGATGAGTTTTCAGCTGTTGCTTGAAGATTGACAAGGATCCGGCACTCCGAATGTGGGTGGGAAGATCATTCCACCAGCTAGGAATGGTGAACGAGAATGTTCTAGAGAGAGATTTTGAGCCTCTTTGTGATGGTACCACGAGACGTCGCTCACTAGCAGATCTCAGACTTCTGGAGGGGATGTAGATTCTTAGTAGTGAGTGCATGTAGGCGGGTGCTGAGCTTGTGGTTGTTCTATAAGCAAGCATCAGTGTCTTGAACTTGATGCGAGCTGCGATTGGTAGCCAATGCAATGAGATGAAGAGAGGTGTGACATGGGCTCTTTTGGGTTCCTTAAAGACCAGTCGTGCCGCTGCATTCTGAATCATTTGTAGAGGTTTGACTGTGTTTGATGGAAGTCCAGCCAGAAGAGCATTGCAGTGGTCCAGCCTAGAAATGACAAGGGCCTGGACAAGAAGTTGTGCAGCACGCTCCGTCAGAAAGGGCCTGATCTTTCTGATGTTGTGTAGTGCAAACCTGCAAGCTCGAGCAGTCTTTGCAATGTGGTCTTTGAAGGTCAGCTGGCCATCAAAGATTACACCAAGATTTCTGACCGAAGTTGATGGGGTAATAGTTGATGAACCTAACTGGATCGTGATGTCATGCTGTAGAGTTGGAGCGGCGGGAAGGACAAGAAGCTCAGACTTTGCCAGGTTGAGCTGAAGGTGATGTTCTTTCATCCATGCCGAAATGTCCGCCAGGCAGCCTGAGATCCTTGCAGCTACCGTTGGATCATCTGGTTGAAAGGAGAGATAAAGTTGTGTGTCATCAGCATAGCAGTGGTAGGAGAATCCATGTGCCTGTATGATTGGACCCAGCGATGTAGTGTATGTGGAGAAGAGGAGGGGTCCAAGAACCGATCCCTGAGGAACCCCAGTGACCAGTGTATGTGCTTTGGATACCTCCCCTCCCCAGGCCACCCTGAAAGACCTACCAGTGAGATAGGATTCAAACCAGCGAAGTGGAATTCCAGTGATGCCCAGTGATGAGAGGGTGGAGAGGAGTATCTGATGATTGACAGTGTCAAACGCGGCAGATAGGTCCAGCAGAATGAGGACTGATGATTTGGAGTCAGCTTTCGCAGTTCGCAGGGCTTCAGTGACAGAGAGAAGCGCAGTCTCAGTTGAATGTCCACTCCTGAAACCCGACTGTTTAGAGTCCAGTTTGTTGTTCTGTGAAAGAAACAATGAGACCTGGTTGAAGACAACACGTTCAAGTGTTTTCGCTATGAATGGAAGGAGAGAAACAGGTCTATAGTTTTCTATCAGAGAAGTGTTTAGTGTAGGTTTTTTGAGCAGTGGGGTTACCCGAGCCTGCTTGAACGCAGTGGGGAAGATGCCTGTGAGGAGGGATGTGTTGATAATGTGTTTGAGTGCCGGTAAGAGCTTGGGAGAGATTGCTTGCAGAAGGTGTGAGGGGATTGGGTCAAGAGGACATGTTGTAGGATGGTTGGAGAGGAGAAGTTTGGATACTTCAGCCTCTGTCAGGGGACGGAAGGAGAAGATGGGAGTTTTAGCAGTGGATGTGGTTGGTCGGGGGTCCTGTGTGCGTGGAGGTGAGAACTGATCACTGATCGATCTAGTTTTGTCTGTAAAAAAAGTTGCAAAGTCATCGGCTGTAATAGAAGTGGTGGGAGGTGGTGGAGGGGGACAGAGTAGAGAATTAAATGTTCTGAAGAGGTTACGCATGTCTGGAGCGCTGTTGATCTTGTTGTGGAAATGTGAGGATTTGGCAGTGTGGACATCAGCAGAGAAAGATGAGAGCAGAGACTGATACCTACTCAGGTCCGACGGGTTGTTTGATTTGCGCCATTTCCTCTCTGCCGCTCTGAGTTTAGTCCGATGTTCACGGAGAACATCAGATAACCAGGGGTTAGAAGGGGCAGCCCGTGCTGGCCTAGAGGAGAGAGGACAAATGTCGTCTAGACAAGAAGTTAAGGTAGAGCATAAAGTTTCAGTAGCTGTGTTTACATCCAGAGATGAGAAATGGCTAGGTGAGGGAAGAGAGGCGGATACTACAGAGGAAAGATGGGAGGGAGAAAGGGAGCGTAGGTTTCGTCTAAAAGTAACCGGTAGGGGGGTTGTTGGCACACGGGCAGCAAAGTGTAGTGTAAATGTAATGAAGAAATGGTCCGAGATATGTAGCGGTTGTACCAGAATGTTATCTGCAGTACAATTGCGTGTGTAGATTAAATCAAGTTGGTTGCCTGATTTGTGCGTGCTGGTAGTGGTAAGGCGATTGAGATCAAATGAGGCTATGAGTGAGTGGAAGTCTGTAGCATAAGGCTTGTCTAGGTGAATGTTGAAATCACCAAAGACTAGGAGTGGAGTGCCATCCTCCACGAAAGAGGACAGCAACCCGTCCAGCTCCTCTAGGAAGGTGGCTAGAATTTGTCCAGGCGGACGGTAGATTACCACAATCTGGAGTTTAATTGGTGCTGCCACAGTAATGGCATGAGATTCAAATGAGTTGTAATTGCATAGGGTAGAGCGGGTTGAGTATTTCCAATTGTTTGAAACGAGCAGGCCAGTGCCCCCACCCCGGCCAACTTGACGCGAAGTGTGAGAGAAAGAGAAATTAGTAGAAAGAGCAGCTGGGGTTGCTGAGTCTTCTGGACGAATCCAGGTCTCAGTCAAGCCCAGGATGCTAAGAGTGGATTTTAAAGAAAAGGCAGAAATGAAATCAGCTTTGTTGACGGCTGACTGACAATTCCAGAGACCCACAGAGAAAGCCAGAGGTGTAGTGGAAGATGTAGAGATAGGGCGTAGGTTAGCAGGATTACGTTGCCGTCTGTGTGTGATGTTAGGGCGTGGTCGATAGAGAACCGGAATTTTTTGGAGACACATGATAGAGGTAGAAGAAAAGAGGATAAGAGGATAGGAAAGTCGAGTGAGTGAGGAAGGAAGAAAGGGTACTTAAGTGTGTAGCTCGGTGTCGTTGCTCGGTTAAAGTCGCGCAGGAAAAAGTCGCAGGTCTTTACACTCCTCGGTCTTCACACGAGGAGGCTGAACACTTCCGCAGACGCTTCCGCGTCAGCGCACAGACATCAAACAAATACACACTCTGGAGTGAAAAAAGCTGTGGCCGCTTTTAATTAGCACAAACAACAGCCAATCGCAGGGCAATGGCTCCAATCGAAACTAACAATTCTCACTTAAGTGCAGGAAGGAGTTTAAGCTAAAGGGCCAGTTATTCAAACGACCAGTAAGTGCAATCACAAATATAAACCACAACGAAAAAGCAGAATAGAAATACGTAGGAAACGAACTATTCTTTCCTAGCAGCAAGTAATTAATATAAACAACAGAACTAAGAACAAGAATTAAAAACACTTACGCGTTGCCGTCCGTCTCTTCGGTGACTAGTCGGCTTCTCCCCTTTATTTGCTGCATCTTGTTCCAACCCTGTATATGCAAGTTAAATTGTCTTTCAGAGTTTCTGTCTATCAAATCTATCGCATACACATCAGTGCTTAGGACCCAGCCTGAATACCCTGCACTTCATTCCGCTTTCATGTGGGGTCTGACCTGGTGGTCTTTCTCCCCTCCACAGGGAGGCAACTCCATGTAAACACAGTATTCCCTTTTCACCTCCCTCATCCATCCAACGGTTGTCCCAGCCGAGCAATGCACCCAATGAAGACAAACAGGCCCAAATGGCAAATCACTGATGATCGTAATCACTCTGGGTGAAGGCATCTCAAGAGAAAGCCACTCTCAATGTAGTGACTTTCTCATCTCTAGCCATTTTTTGCTGGTTTTTCATAGTCGTTGTGAACAGATGTCCTAGACAGAGCATGGCTGATGTAACTTGTCAACTCAATTCAGTCTGACAATCAGAATGATTTAGAATAAAACAGTAAGCCGCCCTGGGCAGTGTGTTACACTGATGTTACCACAGGAAAGAGATAAAAGCAACAGAGTGCCTAAAACTCTTTTATAAGAACTGTGTAACATTTTTAGTGCATTATTCCCAGATAGCAAAATTCCTGAGACCCAGATCAGGCTCACACCTGACACTTTCATCTGGCCCACATACCGCGTGGAATGATGGCACTTGGGCGGTCCTCTCCTGTTTGCCAGATTTGGGCCACAAGTAGTCCAAAGGAAGGCCCGATATCAGCCATGAAAAAAACAAAGCAGAACTGGCCCAAATCTGGGCCACATTGATTTTAATTCTGGCCCAGATCCAACACCTTGCTCCGGCCCACATACTGTGAAGAATGATGGCACTTGGGCGGTCTGCTCGTGTTTGCCAAATTTGGGTGACAAGATAGCCATAGGAAGGCGGCATGTCTGCCATGAAAATGAAATAAACCAGAACTGGCCCAAATCTGGGCCACATTTATTTTAATTCTAGCCTATATACGGCCCAGATCTAACACCTTTTTCTGGCCCACATACTTGTAGAATGGTGGCATTTGGGTGATCCACTCCTGTTTACCGAATTTGGGCCACAAGCAAGCCATAGGAAGGCTGCATGTCAGCTATGACATTAAATAAATAAAATAAAGGAGAACTGGCCCAAATCTGGGCCACATTTATTTTAATTCTGGCCCAGATCCGGCCCAGATCAAACACCTTGCTCCGACCCACATACTGTGTGAAATAATGGCATTTGGGCAGTCCAGTCCTGTTTGCTAGATTTGGGCCTCAAATAAGCCTTAGCATTGCTGCATGTAAGCCAACCAAATAAACCAAAACTGGCCCTAATGTAGGCCACAGCTCATTTTTATTCTAAACCTGGTCATCCACACATTCCTCAGGTGTCCCACACGTTCCAAAGAATGGTGGAATTTTGGCAGTGGTCCACAAGCAGGCCACTACAAAGCCACATTTAAGCTAATAATAAACCATAAATATACATTATCTGGGCCACACTAAGCATTAAGTGAGTTATGCATTAACAACCCAGACAGCAACATAGTGAAATCCATGTGGGCCAGATGTGGACCGAATCTGGGCCGACACTGCTTGCTGTCTGGGAATACTCAACATATTGTAAAGAAACATTTAAAAATGTCCTCCATAAATTTTCAAATAAGTTCCAGAAATGTGTCCTACTTGATAAAATCATCTCGACCCAAGTTTTGCACAAGCAGCAATTCAAATGTCAAATGTAAATATTCATAGACACATTCCAATACTTTAAAAACTGTTCTTCACAAGTTTGAACCTAAATGCTTCTCACTCAGACTCTAAATCACTGATCTATAATAGAGAACTGGATTGTTCATGACTTCATGAAAGTGAAGCCGCCTGTGTCACGGTTCATGGATTCACTGACTCGCCTTTGCTATATGTGTGCGTGTTGTATGAATGGGCGCGGCTCATCAGCACGGCTCGTTATCGCTGATGAGCTGATCAGCGCCAGCTGTGTTGAATGAGAATGTTCTATATATTGTTTGTCACCTCGTCTTGTCTTTGTCAGATGGTTGTGGAGGTTCAGGTTCGGCTCACAGTTTCTCTCCCTCGCTCCAGTTCCTGTGTTCCTGTTCTGAGATTCGCCTGCCTGTTCTGAGGATCGTCTGTGGTTCGTCCGTTGCGTTCTGCCCACGGAGTCCTGCATTGCCGAGCCTGTTATTCTACTCTTGCCTCGTTTCTCACCTGCACTACCTCTTCTATTGTGTTTAATAAACACCTGTTCTCACTTGCTATTGAATCCGTGACTTTTTCCTTCGAGTCATGACAGAACCATCTGACCAGACTATGGATTCAGCGAGTGCAGCCACCTTCGAGCAGATGTATGCCGGTAATCACGCCCGCATGGACCGTCAGGATGAACAGATCGGTGCCTCGGGTCGGGCGATACAGGCTCTGGTAACGCAGGTGTCTGAGCTCACCTCTCAATTACAACGTCTGAGAGGTCCCACTGCGCCAGCACCGCCCCCGCCTGTTCCCCCGGAGAATTTCAACATGAATCGGCCAGGGCCGCGCCTGAGAGGTATTCTGGAGAACCAAATATGTGCCGAACTTTTCTAACCAAGTGTTCGATTTACTTCTCTCTCCAGCCCGTGACGTTCTGCTCTGAGGAGAGTAAAGTGGCACTAGTGATGACGCTGTTATCTGGACGCGCGGCTCTGTGGGGAACAGCTGTGTGGAAGAATCAACACGCATGCTGCTCCTCGTTCCAAGCACTCGAGCAAGAGATGAGCCGTGTGTTCGATCGCGCAGTCGCCGGATTCGACGCGGCTCGCCAACTTGCTGATCTCCGTCAGAACAACAACTCCGTTTCCGATTATTCCATCCAGTTCCGGACGTTGGCCACCGAGTGCAAATGGAACGAGGAGGCAAAGTGGGACTTGTTCCTGCATGGGTTGGCTGATCGTGTTCAAAAGGAGATTTACAAGCTGGATTTACCCAAGACTCTGGATGAACTGATTGAACTGGCACTACGAGTCGATGCACGATTACAACAGAGAGAGAATCGATCGTTCCAGACTCCAATGGGGGGTTTCGCTGAGCTTCCCAGTCTCAGGGGAGTGAACACGGTCAGCTCCTCGAACGATCCTGAACCCATGCAGGTAGGTCGAGCTCGGCTCTCCCGGGAGGAGAGAGAACATCGCTGTTCGAGAGGTCTGTGTCTCTATTGTGGAGAGGCCGGCCATTTCATCTCCACCTGTCCTTTAAAAGGCCAAGCCCGGCGGTAGGACGGAGGCTACTGTCGGGCGGGAAATCTTTGACCAGACCCTCGAACGCCACCCTCCTCCCGGTGAGACTCCAGTGGGCAGGCCACACCTTCAACGGCCAGGCGCTCGTGGATTCGGGAGCGGAAGGGAATCTGATGGACTTTTCCTTGGCACAGAAACTTCACGTCCCCATCACACCTCTGGAGCACAGTATCACCATCCACTCACTAACTGGACAGGAACTTCCGGGCATCACTCACACCACTGGACCCATCACACTTATCACTTCGGGTAACCACACCGAGAGAATCTCACTCTACCTCACTCAGTCACCGCACGCCCCTGTTGTCCTGGGTCATCCGTGGTTAGTGAGACACGGACCCAGGATAGAGTGGGGTCAGAACTCCGTGTCCAGTTGGAGTAATCAGTGTTATGCCTCATGTCTTTCGTCTGCTGTTCCGTCTGTTTCTTGTTCTGTGTTGCAGAAGGAGCCAGTAAATCTGTCTAACGTGCCACCAGAGTATCTCGATCTGAAGGAAGTGTTCAGTAAGTCTCGAGCTGCTTCTCTTCCTCCGCATCGTCCCTATGACTGTGCTATAGATCTACTGCCAGGTACGTCTCCGCCTAAGGGCAAATTATATTCACTTTCTGTTCCAGAAAGGGAGGCTATGGAGAAATATATTTCTCATTCTCTAGCAACTGGATTCATCTGCCCTTCCTCTTCTTTTTGTGGGGAAGAAGGATGGCTCTCTGCGACCTTGTATTGATTACCGGGGGTTGAACAGCATCACGGTAAATAATACTTATCCTTTGCCGTTGATGTCTTCAGCCTTCGAGAGGTTGCAGGGAGCATCAATCTTCACAAAATTGGATTTACGTAATGCATATCATTTGGTTCGCATCAGGAAGGGGGATGAATGGAAGACTGCGTTCAACACCCCCAGGGGGCACTTTGAATATTTGGTTATGCCGTTTGGGCTTTCCAACTCCCCAGCAGTCTTCCAGGCACTCGTCAATGACGTGTTGAGAGACATGGTAGACCAGTTCATATATGTTTACCTGGATGACATATTGATTTTTTCCTCGTCTCTCCAAGGAGCACGTTCAACACGTCAGACGAGTGCTTCAGAGGTTGCTAGAGAATGGGCTTTTTGTCAAGGCGGAGAAATGCGCTTTTCATGCACAGTCTGTTCCTTTCCTAGGGTACATCATTTCGTCTGAGGGAATGCGAATGGATCCTGAAAAGGTTAAGGCTGTGGTGGAGTGGCCAAGCCCAGATTCCCGTAAGGCCCTACAGAGGTTTCTGGGGTTCGCCAACTTCTACCGGCGTTTTATTCGCAACTTCAGCCAACTAGCCGCACCTCTGACAGCCTTGACCTCCCCCAGGACGACGTTCAGGTGGTCAGATACAGCTGAGGCTGTGTTTGCTAAACTGAAAGGCCGCTTCGTTTCAGCCCCCATCCTTATAGCCCCTGATCCATCACGTCAGTTTGTGGTGGAGGTCGATGCGTCAGAGGTGGGGGTAGGAGCAGTGCTATCCCAGCGCTCTCCCACAGACGACAAGATGCATCCCTGCGCGTTTTTGTCCCGTCGTTTAACGCCTGCCGAATGTAACTACGACATTGGTAACAGAGAGTTGTTGGCAGTAAAGTTAGCGTTGGAAGAATGGCGTCATTGGTTAGAAGGGTCAGGGGTACCTTTTATGGTCTGGACTGATCATAAGAACCTGGAATATATCAGAACCGCCAAAAGATTGAACTCCAGGCAGGCTCGATGGGCACTTTTTTTCGGTCGTTTTGATTTTTCTCTCTCGTACCGCCCGGGTTCCAAAAACATCAAACCCGACTCTTTATCGCGTATTTTTGACCATTCCGATCGCCCATCTACTCCAGAGTGCATTTTACCCGAGACCCTATTTGTCTCCACACTCACATGGGAGGTCGTGTCGAAGGTCAGATCGGCCTTAGAAGGGGTAACGCCGCCGCCCGATTGCCCACCGAACCGTTTGTTTGTGCCGGAGGGATTACGGCCCGACGTTATTCAGTGGGGTCATTGTTCCAAAATGGCTTGCCATCCAGGAGTTACTCGCACTAGTTTTTTAATCAAGCAACGGTTTTGGTGGCCATTGATGGCTCGTGACATTCACAGTTTTGTTTTGGCTTGCTCAGTTTGTGCCACTGGTAAGACTTCCAATCGACCCCTAGATGGGTTACTTCAACCGCTGCCTGTCCCTTCGAGCCCCTGGTCCCACATAGCGCTAGATTTTATCACCGCCCTCCCACCCTCTCAGGGCAATACGGTCATTTTGACTGTGGTGGACCGGTTCTCGAAGGCGGCTCATTTTATTCCCTTGACCAAATTACCCTCAGCCAAGGAGACAGCGTTGACCGTTGTTGATCACGTCTTTCGCTTACATGGCCTCCCGATAGACGTGGTTTCTGACAGAGGACCCCAGTTTGTGTCCAAATTTTGGCGAGAGTTTTGTAAGTTACTGGGAGCGACTGTCAGTCTGTCCTCAGGGTTTCACCCCCAGAGCAATGGTCAAACCGAGAGAGCCAACCAAGATTTGGAAAGGGTGTTACGATGTTTGGTCTCCAAGAATCCTTCCTCCTGGAGTCAACAACTTTCAATGGTGGAGTACGCACACAATACGTTGCCAGTGTCGTCCACGGGCCTATCTCCGTTTGAATGTAGTGTAGGTTACCAGCCACCAATCTTCCCCAGTCTGGAATCCGAAGTTGCGGTCCCCTCCGCTCACGCCTTCGTTCAGAGGTGTCACCGCACATGGACTAGAGCCCGTGAGACACCAAGGCTAAAGCCGATCGCCACCGGTCTAAGCCTCCCGTATACGTCGTTGGTCAAAAAGTGTGGCTTTCAACCAGGAACATTCCTCTCCGCTCCGTTTCTAATAAACTTGCTCCCAAATTCATTGGCCCGTTTACTGTCACCAAGATCATTAGTCCGGTGGCAGTCCGCCTCAACCTCCCTCCAGCGTAAAGAAGGATTCATCCCGTCTTTCATGTGTCCAAAATAAAGCCCGTATTTCGTTCTCACTTTAATCTGCCGGCCCCGGTTCCTCCCCCGCCGCGACTCGTAGATGTGGAACCTACCTATTCGGTCAATCGTATACTGGACTCTAGGCGGAGGGGACGCGGATTCCAGTACTTGGTGGACTGGGAAGGTTACGGTCCGGAGGAGAGAAGTTGGGTTCCTGCTAGGGACATCCTGGACCACTCCCTTATCGATGATTACAATCGACAGGTAAGGGTATCTGGGAATGCCAGGCGGCGTTCCTAGGAGGGGGGGTACTGTCACGGTTCATGGGTTCACTGACTCACCTTTGCTATGTGTGTGCGTGTTGTATGAATGGGTGCGGCTCATCAGCACGGCTCGTTATCGCTAGCTGTGTTGAATGAGAATGTTCTATATATTGTTTGTCACCTCGTCTTGTCTTTGTCAGATGGTTGTGGAGGTTCAGGTTCGGCTCACAGTTTCTCTCCCTCGCTCCAGTTCCTGTGTTCCTGTTCTGAGATTCGCCTGCCTGTTCTGAGGATCGTCTGCGGTTCGTCCGTTGCGTTCTGCCCACGGAGTCCTGCGTTGCCGAGCCTGTTATTCTACTCTTGCCTCGTTTCTCACCTGCACTACCTCTTCTATTGTGTTTAATAAACACCTGTTCTCACTTGCTATTGAATCCGTGACTTTTTCCTTCGAGTCATGACAGCCTGGCCGCCATATTGGTATTCCCCAGTATCCCCATACATTCTATTGAATTAATAGGAAATCGTACGAATTTAATGAGAAAACATCACCTAACAAGTCAGCGTTTTTAAATCTGAAGTATCCCTGTGCATTCTTACAATGCAAACTCACTGGGCATGTAAACGGTTATAATTTAAAAATGTCGGGAATTTCCCCTGCTTATTAAAAAGTTACCTTCATATACATTACAGTAGCGAACATCAGATGAACATGAACATAAACATCAGACGGACACGACCTCAACATATATATAACAAATCGCAAAGTGCTCATTCTGAAATCTGAAGAAAGAATTATGCTTTGTACAGTTATTCATTGTTTATAATTTTGTTATAATTTTGTGTTTTTATTCGTACAGTAAGCTAACTGCAAATGTTTCAACAATGATTTTGTTAACAGCATTCGTTTTGAAGCAGATTTAAACGGTGGTTAAATAAATGATTCATTTAGCATGTTACATTTTACATAAAGGGTAAGCATATCTGCGCGATCTTGGAGAGTCTGAAATAGATGTTGCTCAATCATGACATTAAAAATATACACATCATAATTTATTCAGAGAAATAACTGACTAACTTTCAGTACGGAAGAAGCAAGAAGCTTTATTTCAAGATGATGCATGGTAAGTTAAGCTTTTCATTTCAGTACAACATAGAGCAATATAGTAACAGAGGCTATTATTCATTGTATATTCAAATCAATTTCTGATACTAATACGTTCATGTTTAACAATTCCTGAATAATTACATACATAAAGAAATATACTATATTTTGTGTTGGATCAGTTAACATTACCTGTGTCGGCAGTGCGCAGCAGGCACACCCACCTAAACCATTTAAATATATCCTTATCCTGCCCAGAAAGACCATAAACATTGCAGATAACATCTGAAGTAAAAATGAATTCACATGCACATAACATAAAAACTAATCCCGTTTGACTGATTCACTTCAAATCGTGTGATTTTAGGCCATCGGTTTGCATGTGACTCAATGGTGCTCTCTGTCGGTAGGGAGTAGTAAGATGGCGGATCGAACACTTCCGGTGGCTTCACTGCCTGTCGGCAGTTTAGAACGCGACGAGCGATCCAGTCATTATATATAGATCAGTGCTCTAAATACACAGCAAGTCTGTGAGTGTCATGGCTACACTGGGTTAAAGAGCGCACAGCAAAGATGAAAGATTATATTTCATAACTCTTTAATCCAACAAGGGTAAATCCAAACACAATGTAGCACATCAACATTTAATGCATAGTCATAAGACCAGACAAACTAAAAGTGAACATACAGGAACTTAAGTACTCAGACCAAACAAGGATAATTAACTAGGCACACCTGCACAGAATAATACAATCAACACAACAAGGGAAATGGTGCAAAGGAAAACATAAGTCCAAATTAACAGAAATCGTCACCGTAAGAGCTATCATTACAGTGCACTTCTGTTTTTTTATGGTGCACATTGCACATATATAAAAACTGCCTTTAAAAACGTTTTAAAAAATAAATTGCTGCATATTTAGCATATCCAGATCACCCTGCATCAGTTAACTGTGTTGCATCCTACTAAAAGTAGCCAAATTCTATTAGGCCATATTTACAATTTCAAACTTACATTTCAATTAGCCAGTGTCAAGTGTTAAATCCAAACCAGCAGTGGCCCTCATCTGTTTTATAATATATGGGGCATATTTGCCATGTCAAATGTGGGTCAAGTTAGGCTACACTGATTAGCCAATTCTGGCTGTGCCGTATACAGTATTTGCCAAAAGTGGCCCAAATTGTTATTAATTATTTGGGCAATATTTGTCACTCTATGTTGTTTAAAGTGATAATTATATATATATATATATATATATATATATATACACTTTTTTTCTGGTATTATCTATCAAACTAATCAAACATATTTGATTGTTCGCTTTTTAAACCGTGAGTGCAGTGCACGTGTAGCACCTTAGCATTGGCTGGCCGGTTACCTTGTCACTCGCGGTTCCATTTGGGTTTCTATTCGCACCTATTATTGTTTTCTTCTTTCTCGCTCCATTTCATTTCTCTCTCGCTCCGTTTTTCATGAGTTCATCAAACAACAGTGGCAAGTGAATTCATTCATCAATCATGGTGAGTAATGGCTTCTTCTCCTGCTATTGTTGTTTGCACTGCTTGCCACATGTACAGTTTAACTGTCTCTGTCAGCAGCGAGGTATTCACATGTGATAAATGCAGGGAAATAGTTAGGCTGGCAGAGAAGATTTCAGAATTAAAGACACGCATCCAAACTTTAGTTGAGGACAGTAAGAATATGAGGGCTGTAGATACTGCTTTAGATGCGAATAACTCAAGGAATCCTGTACATTGTTCGGTTTCCGGTATTAGAGCCCGTGCAGCAGGGCAACTGGGTCGGCCTAGTCGTGGGTCAAAAGTGAAGTCAAGTCACCTTTATTTATATAGCGCTTTTAACAATACAGATTGTGTCAAAGCACTTAACAGTATCAAATTTGAGGATAGAGTGTCAGTAATGTATAATGATAAGATTAAACACTCAATTTTCATTTAAAAGGCATTTCATTATTGAATTCAGAGATGTCATTGTCTAGCTCAGTTTAGTTTAAATAGTATCTGTGCAATCAAATTTGTGATAATCAGAAATTAGAAATTAAGTGTCCCCAACTGAGCAAGCCAGAGGCGACAGCGGCAAGGAACCAAAACTCCCTCTGTGACAGCCTGGTTTCTCCCAAGGTTTTTTTTCTCAATTCTCAGTCGGGGTGCCAGTTCTCCTCCCGCAGTTCAAAAGTTTATATTTCTATTTTTTATTTTGTTGCAATTTCTAACAATAATAGTATTATGTAGTTAGGTATTTTATTATATTTTTTAGTTATTTTGTTATATTTTTAGTTCTATTGTATTTTAATCAAGGTCTTCACTGGGGATATGTCTCTGGGACCTCATTTGGGTGTCCTGGTCTCCGCTGACGGTCAGGGCTGTAGACATCACCTCTTGGTGCTGGTCCACCATCTGATCGGATACGGACTGAGAAGCAGATTAAGAAAGAAACAGACAAATATTAGCGTAGATGCCATTCTATTTAAAATGTAACAAGTACATCGTGTGTCATGGGGAGTGTTCCCGGTTCCGGTTGATCTAACTAATACAGCCTAACAATCCTTTAACGGATTTGAATAATAGAAGCGTATTAGTGTGTTATGTGTAAGCCAGGCTAAAGAGATGGGTCTTTAATCTAGATTTAAACTGACAGAGTGTGTCTGCCTCCCGAACAGTGTTAGGTAGATTGTTCCAGAATTTGGGTGCTAAATAGGAAAAGGATCTGCCGTCCGCAGTCGATTTTGATATTCTAGGTATTATCAAATGGCCAGAGTTTTGAGAACACAGTGGACGTGGAGGACTATAATGTGGTTACAGCTCGCTCAAGTACTGAGGAGCTAAACCATTCAGGGCTTTATATGTAATTAACAAGATTTTAAAATCTATCCGATGTTTGATAGGGAGCCAGTGCAGTGTTGACAGAACCGGGCAAATATGGTCATATTTCCTGGTTCTAGTAAGGACTCTAGCTGCTGCATTTTGGACCAACTGTAGTTTGTTGATCAAGCGTGCAGAACAACCACCCAATAAAGCATTACAATAGTCATAAACGCATGAACTAACATTTCTACAGATGCTAGAAACATGGCTTTCAAATGAAAGATTGCTATCAAACAGCACACCTAGGTTCCTGGCTGATGATGAAGAATTGACAGAGCAGCCATCAAGTGTTAGATAACGTTCTAGGTTATTACATGTGGGGTTTTTAGATCCGATAATTAACACCTCTGTTTTTTCAGAATTTAGCAGTAAAAAATTACTCGTCATCCAGTTTTTTATATCGACCATGCATTCCGTTAGTTTCTCAATTTGGTGTGTCTCACTGGGCCGCGAAGAAATATAGAGCTGAGTATCATCAGCATAACAGTGAAAGCTAACACCATGTCTCCTGATAATATCTCCCAAGGGTAACATGTAAAGCGTGAAAGGTAACGGCCCTAGTACTGAGCCTTGACGTACTCCATACTGCACTTGTGATCGATATGATACCTCTTCATTCACTGCTATGAACTGATGGCGGTCAGATAAGTACGATTTGAACCTTGCTAAGGCACTTCCACTACTGCCAACAAAGTTTTCTAGTCTATTCAAAAGAATGTTGTGGTCGCTAGTATCGAATGCAGCGCTAAGATCCAGTAGATCTAATAAAGAGATACAACCACGATCAGATGATAGCAGCAGGTCATTTGTAACTCTATTGAGAGCAGTCTCAGTACTATGATACGATCTAAATCCTGACTGGAATTCCTCACAGGTATCATTTTTCTCTAAGAAGGAATATAATTGTGAGGATGCTACCTTTTCTAGTATCTTTGAATGAAAAGGGAGATTTGAGATCGGTCTGTAATTAACTAGATCTTTGGGGTCAAGTTGTGTTTTTTTTTAATGAGAGGCTTAATAACAGCCAATTTGAAGGTTTTGGGGACATATCCTAATGACAATGATGAATTAATAATAGCCAAAAGAGGATCTATGACTTCTAGAAGCAGCTCTTTTAGTAGTTTAGTAGGTCTAATATACATGTTGTTGGTTTAGATGATTTAACAAGTTTATACAATTCTTCCTCTCCTACAGTAGAGAATGAATGGAATTGTTGCTCAGGGGATCTATAGTGCGCAATCTGATGCGATACTGTAGCTGACGACTGCAAGGATACAATTTTATCTCTGAGAGTATCGATCTTGGAAGTAAAGTAGTTCATAAAGTCATTACTGCTATGCTCTTGGGAAATACCAACACTTATTGATGCTTTATTTTTGTTAATTTAGTCACTGTATTGAATAAATACCGAGGGTTATGTTTGTTTTCTTCTAGAAGAGACGGAAATTAATTAGATCTAGCCGTTTTTAATGCTTTTCTGTAGGATAGGGTACTTTCCCACCAAGCTAAAATACCTCCAGTTTAGTTTTCCTCCAGCTGCGCTCCATTTTCCGGGCTGCTCTCTTTAGGGCGCGAATGTGCTCATTATACCACGGCGTTGGACTCTTATCCTTCATCTTCCGTAAGCGTAAAGGAGCAACCGTATCTGAAGTGCTAGAAAAGAGAGAGTCCATAGTTCCTGTTACATCATCAAGTTGTTCTGAGCTATTGGATATGCTGAGGAACTGAGATAAGTCAGGAATATTATTTATGAAGCAGTCTTTTGTGTTAGAGGTAATGGTTCTACCATTTGTAACAAGGAGTTGCTTTACAGCTTTAGCTATATGGAATATACAGGAGACTAGATAATGATCTGAGATATCATCGCTCTGCTGCCAAATTTCAATGCTACTGACATCAATTCCATGTGACAGTATTAAATCTAGAGTATTATTTCGACAATGAGTAGGTCCTGACACATGTTGTTTAACACCAATAGAGTTTAGAATGTCTATAAATGCTGATCCCAACGAATATTTTTCATTATCAACATGGATATTAAAATCACCAACAATTAGGACTTTATCTGCAGTCAGCACTGACTCCGATAGAAAATCAGAAAATTCTTTAATAAAGTCTGTATGGTCTACAGTAGCCAGTACAAACATCACAGGGGATTTATCATTAATACATGTTTCTTTGGATAACGTTATATGAAGCACCATTAATTCGAATGAATTATACTTGAAACCTGACCTCTGAGAGATACTGAAAATGCTGCTATAATTTGTAGCAACGCCTCCCCCTTTACCTTTTGGATGTGGTTCATGTTTGTAACCGTAATCTTGGGGTGTAGACTCGTTTAAAGTAATGTAATCATCTGGTTTTAGCCAGGTTTCTGTCAAACAAAGCACATCTAGTTCATGGTCAGTGAACCTATAATTTACAAAAAGTGCTTTTGAAGAAAGGGATCTAATATTCAATAAGCCATGCTTTATCATGTGTTTATCTGTATTATATCATTTTTTTTTTTATTTGTTGAACATCAATTAAATTGTTACTATTACTTTGGTTTGGATGTTTTCAGACACAGTCTCTATAGTGTGATATCTATGTGAAAAAGTTTCTATGTTCTGAGAGTTAACTGACTTCTGTGATGTAAGGCAGCTAGCAGACAGTTGGTTTAGCCAGTCTGTCTGCTTTCTGACCTGGGCCCCAGTTAGTTAAGTACGAACTCTAAGACTATGTGCCAGATTTCTAGAGAGAAGAGCGGCACCACCCCAGGAGGGATGAACACCATCTCTTTTCAACAGGTCAGGTCTGCCCCAAAAATTCTTCCAATTGTCTATAAAGCCTATGTCATTTTAGACATCTCACTTAGACATCCAGCCATTGACGACGATAGTCTGCTATGAATCTCATCACCACGATAAGCAGGAGCGGACCAGAGCATATTACAGTGTCTGACATCGTACTTGCAAGAAGACAGGAAATACAGATAGGAGATAGGAAGATAGGAAAACACCGTTCTTCCGTTCCGATCAAAACATCAAACAGGTTCTCCCCACTCAGTGACACAAAAAAAAAAAGTGCAAAAAAGTGCTCTAGTTATTGGCGATTCTATTGTACAGAATGTGAAAATAGAGACACCAGCCACCATAGTCTAATGTTTACCAGGAGCCAGAGCGCTTGACATCTTGGCAAATTTAAAAGTGCTGGCTAATGCTAAACGTAAATTCAGTAAAATTGTTATTCACATCGACGCTAATGATGTTCGACTTCGCCAGTCAGAGATCACTAAAAATAATGTTAAAGAGGTGTGTGAACTTGCAAGTATGATGTCAGACACTGTAATATGCTCTGGTCCCCTCCCTGCTTACCGGGGTGATGAGATTCATAGCAGACTGTCGTTACTCAATGGCTGGATGACTAAGTGGTGCCCGCAGAATAACATAGACAATTGGACATGTTTTTGGGGCAGGCCTGACCTGTTGAAAAGAGGTGGTCTTCATCCTTCCTGGGGTGGTGCCGCTCTTCTCTCTAGAAATATGGCATATAGTCTTAGAGTTCGTACTTGACTAACTGGGGCCCAGGTCAGGAAGCAGACAGACTGGCTAAACCAACCATCAGCTTGCCACCTCACGTCACAGAAGTCAGTTAATTCTCAGCTCATAGAGACTCTTTCACCTAGATATCACACTATAGAGACTGTGTCTGTTCCTCGAACTAGAAAATAGAGAAAACATCCAAACCAAAGTAATAGTAAAAATTTAATTGATGTTCAACAAATAAAAAATGATATAATACAGATAATACAGATTAACAAATGATAAAGTACACTATAGAGTGTCACGAATCTGGTCTGCACTTCTATTCATTCACCACCAGAGGTTACTCGCTCTTCATATTGACTTTCACACCACACATCACATGGACTGCATTTCCCATCAGCCATCTCCCCGATCACACGCACACAGCTGTCACCAATCACTCATTGCACTAATCACACGCACACCTGATCCCACGCACACACTAATCACACACACTATTTCAACCCTGGACATTCTCTCCCTCGTGGCCGAGTATTGTATGCGTTTACCGCTCCCCTAGCCGTAGCAACTCTACAGAGCCCTGTTAGTTTGGATTGTGTTTTCCCCGTGTTTGTTCCTCCCGTGTTCCCTGGATTAACCCTTGCATTGCCGTCTGGACACTGTTTGCCCCCTATTGGATTCTAGCCCGTGTTCCCTGGACTTTGTTTCCCTCACTGCCGAGTATTGTATGCGTTTACCGCTCCCCTAGCCGTAGCAACTCTACAGAGCCCTTGTTAGTATCCTAGTCTTGCATTGCCGCTTTTCCTGTGTTTGTTTTCTAGCCTGTGTTTCTTGAATTAACCCTTTACGTTCCATTCCGTGTTTCTAGTCAGTTCCTGTATTGTCCTGTGTATTTCACTCCCCTAGTGTCAGCGGCTTTACGGAACGTTTGTTATTTTCTAGTTTGTATTCCCTGTATTTACCCTTGTCTCACTGTTCAGACTCTGTTTATTCCCTTGCCTGGATTATAGCCTGTGTACCTGGATTATCTCTCTGCCTTGCCCTTTTGGATTCTGTTCGCCCATCGTCGACCTTCGCTTGCCCTAGGATTACTCTGTCTTGTCCCTGCCATACCTGTTTACCATTGTTCGACCCTACCTGTATCTATGACCATGCCTGTAAATAAAAGCTTGCACTTGGATCCGCACGTCTCACGTCTCGTCAGCCACGTTACAAGTATGTTGTGGATCCATCAAAATTAAGTGTTATTAAACTGTTAAAGTGTCTGTTTAAGATATTAAACAGACAGTCTACTAAGACTCTAATGACTGCTAGTTGACATGTAGTTGCAAAATTACTTACTGTTACTAGAAAGTCCACTTTAGACTAAATAAAGTGTCACTGCACTTTTTGTAAATTATATGATCACTGACCATAAACTAGAACCAGATTATTACATTACTTTAAATGAGTCTACCCCCCAAGATTACAGTTACAAACATGATCCGTGTCCAAAAGGTAAAGGGGGAGGTGTTGCTACAATTTATAGCAATATTTTCAGTATTTCTCAGAGGTCGGGTTTCAAGTATAATTTGTTCGAAGTAATGGTGCTTCCTATAACGTTATACAAAGAAACAAGTGTTAATGATAAATCCCCTGTTTGTACTGGCTACTGTATAAAGGGCACCATACAGACTTTATTAAATAATTTGCTATCTGAGTTAATGCTGGCTGCAGATAAAGTCCTAATTGCTGGTCATTTTAATATCCATGTTGATAATGAAAAAGATTCGTTGGGATCAGCATTTATAGACATTCTAAACTCTATTGGTGTTAAACAACACATGTCAGGACCTACTCATTGTCGAAATCATACTCTAGATTTAATACTGTCATATGGAATTGATGTCAGTGGCGTTGAAATTTTGCAGCAGAGCGATGATATCTCACATCATTATCTAAAAAATAGAGCGCAGCTGGAGAAAAACAAAATTTGAGGTGTTTCATATTGCTTGGCGGGAAAATACTCTCTCCTACAGGAAAGCCTTAAAAATGAGCTAGATCTGCTTACTTACTGCTTGTCTCTTTTAGAAGAAAACAAACACAACCCCAAGTTTTTATTCAATAAAGTGGCTAAATTAACAAAAAATATAACATCAGCAGGTGCAGACTGTCACAGTTCGGCCAGGCTCGTTCACCACCCAATCACAGCGCACTCCGTAACCAGAGTATTAACTACACAGGCCTGATTGAAATCATCACCCTCATCAAGGACTAGTTCATAAGCACACACCTCACTTCGCTCTGCGTTCAATATCATTCATTTAAAGTGGACTCTCTCCATGCTATCCAAACGATACATTGAGAAACCTACCTATTGTGTCTCCTCCAGAGTTACCTTCTGCTCCTTGATCCAATGTCTCTTCCTGTCATCATCTCCTTGTGGACTGTCTCCATCATCATCATCATCAGAGGTTTGTGCTATATACTCCATCAACCCAAGAACTTTTCTATTACCCAAGATACTCACCTGCCATTTCTATCTGCACCCATTGCTGTTAATAAACTTACCTGTCAATCCTCTGTCTGAGTCAGAGACATTACCCAGCAGTACAGTAGTATTTTACTTTATGAACTACTTTACTTCCAAGATCAAAACTATTAGAGATAAAATTGTAACCATGCAGCTGTCAGCCACAGTATCGCATCAGATAATACGCTATAGATTCCCTGAGGAACAATTCGACTCATTCTCTTCTATTGGAAATGAAGAATTGTATAAGCATGTTAAGTCCTCTAAACCAACAACTTGTATAACTTGTAGACCCTGTTCCATCTAAGCTCCTAAAAGAGGCGCTTCCAGAAGTAGTAGATCCTCTTCTGAATATTAACTCATCATTGTCATTAGAATGTGTCCCAAAAACCTTAAAACTGGCTGTTATTAAGCCTCTCATTAAAAAAAAAAAACACAACTTGACCCCAAATAATTAATTACAAGGCTCAAGGCTCAGTACTTGGCCCCTTACTTTTCACGCTCTACATGTTACCCTTGGGAGATATCATTGGGAAACATGGCGTTAGCTTTCACTGTTATGCTGATGATAATCAGCTCGGTCCCACTTTATATTAGGTGGCCTTAACTACAATGTATTTACATTTAAATTAATCACTTGATACAATGCGCTTATTGTGTACATACATGTTTTTACATTGTACTTATATTTTTAAAAATACATGTATGTAGTTACATCTGTAATTAATTTCTGTAATTACATTTATAATTACTCTGTTGACCTATCCCTTACACCTTAACCCACACTTAAACCTACCCAAACTACCAAACCTGTACCTAACCGTACCCGTATCCCACCTCAATACCAGCAAAAGTGTTTTGCAATACAATAAGTACATTGTACTTATTTATGTTGTAAGTACATAATAGTTAAGGCCACCTGATATAAAGTGTGACTCTCAGCTCTATATTTCTTCGCGACCTGATGAAACTTACCAATTTGGAAAACTAACGGAATGTATAGTTGATATCAAAAACTAGATGATTAGCAATTTCTTACTGCTAAATTAAAAAAAAAAAAAAACAGGTGTTAATTATTGGACCAAAAACTTTTGCTTGTAATAACCTAGATCACCATCTAATAGTTGATGTCTGCTCTGTAAATTCTTCGTCATCTGCTAGGAACCTTGGCGTCCTTTTTGATTGCAATCTTTCCTTCGAAAAACATGTTTCTAACATTTGTAAAACTGCATTTTTCCATCTTAATATATCTGAATTATGACCTATGCTCTCAATATCAAATGCAGAAACATTAATTAATGCGTTCATGACCTCAAGGCTAGATTACTGTAATGCTTTATTGGGTGGTTGCTCTGAATGGTTTGGCACCTCAGTATTTGAGTGAGCTCTTATCACACTATAGTTCTTCACGGCTGCTGCGATCTCAAAACTCTGGCCATTTGATAATACCTAGAATATCAAAATCAACTGCAGGCGGGAGATTGTTCCAGAGTTTGGGTGCTATATGGGAAAACAGTCTACCTAACACTGTTTGGGTAGCAGACACACTCTGTCAGTTTAAATCTACATTAAAGACCCATCTCTTTAAACTGGCATACACATAATACACTATCGCATTTCTAGAATTAAAATCCGTTAAAGGATTGTTAGGCTGCATTAATTAGGTCAACCAGAACCGGGAACACTTCCCATAAAACCTGATGTACTTGTTACATCGTAAGAAGAATGGCATCTACACTAATATTAGTCTTTTTCTTCCTTATTCCGAGATCACCGTAGCCAACTGATCCAGTCTGTATCCAGATCAGATGGTGGATCAGCACCTAGAGATGACCTCTACAGCCCTGAACGTCAGCGGAGACGAAGACAACTAGATAAGCCCCAGAGACTGATCCCCAGTGAAGACCCTGTCTCCTAGATGGCCATCGGGATAAGACCACAGGAACCAGATGAGTCCTCTGCAAAATCTGACTCTCCTTTAGCCTAGATTTAAACTGATGATTTTGTCTGACCAGAGGAGAATGACACTATTTCGACACACTATTTCCCTGTCTAAATACTGTAAAGCTGATATAAAGTCACCCAGCTTTATATCAAGCTGATGTAAAGCTGCTTTGACACAATTTGCATTGTTAAAAGTGCTATACAAATAATAGTGACTTGACTTGACTTAATGCTGGAATTGCCCAATAATGAAACTAAAAATGATTAGGCCTACATGAAGTCTCAGGGCAGTTTCTTATTACTGCGATATATGTTTACATTTGTTTTGCCAAAACGACTCATTTTGTGTTGCCGCATATAAAACAAAATTGAAAATAGTACAAAGCAGCATAAATTAAGAACAAAAGTTGTGTATCTGGCAGACGCGCGATTAAAAGAAGAAAAATGGTGTAACAAACCTGCGAACTGCAGAATACACACGTCTGTATTAATCATTTTATATATTATTTTATTATTTAAAAAAAAAAAAAAAAACACAGCCATCCGGGATTTGATTCTGTGTCGCTGAAATCACTGACTAGCTTCTACCACTGGACTATGGATTAACTTGCGCATTTCATTCATCTCTTTTGACAATAATAAAAATAACAGTGTCATCATGCAGATAATTTTTGTGTTTATTATAGTGTTCAAATGCTGATCTTATATAGGCCTTTTTTTTCATAATGAACTGGACTGCCAGTGAGCACACTGCTTTTTGATGCTGATTTTGAATAGCCTACAGCAAAACTGACTTATAGCATGGATGATAATAGCACCGTTTATTTTTCAACCTCACATAAAAATTATTAATGGAACAAAAACACAATTTTGCTGCAGTAACTACAACATTTTTAAGTCGTTTCTTAAAACGAGTCTACACCCCAAGATTGCTGTTACAAACATGAACCACATCCAAAAGGTAAAGGGGGAGGTGTTGCTACAATTTATAGCAATATTTTCAGTATTTCTCAGAGGTCGGGTTTCAAGTATAATTCGTTCGAAGTAATGGTGCTTCATATAACGTTATCCAAAGAAACAAGTATTAATGATAAATCCCCTGTGATGTTTGTACTGGCTACTGTATACAGGCCACCAGGGGACAATACAGACTTTATTAAATAATCTGCTGATTTTCTATCGGAGTTAGTGCTGGCTGCAGATCAAGTCCTGATTGTTGGTGATTTTAATATCCATGTTGTTAATGAAAAAGATTTGTTGGGATCAGCATTTATAGACATTCTAAACTCTATTGGTGTTAAACAACCCGTATCAGGACCTACTATTGTCGAAATCATACTCTAGATTTAATACTGTCACATGGAATTGATGTCAGTGGCATTGAAATTTGGCAGCAGAGCGATGATATCTCAGATCATTATCTAGTCTCCTGTATATTCCATATAGCTAAAGCTGTAAAGCCAAGTCCTTGTTACAAATGGTAGAACCATTACCTCTACCACAAAAGACTGCTTTATAAATAATATTCCTGACTTATCTCAGTTCCTCAGCATATCCAATAGCTCAGAGCAAGTTGATGTAACAGGAACTATGGACTCTTTCTAGCGCTTTAGATACGGTTGCTCCTTTACGCTTACGGAAGATTAAGGATAAGAGTCCAACACCATGGTATAATGAGCACATTCGTGCCCTAAAGAGAGCATCCTGGAAAATGGAGCGCAGCTGGAGGAAGACTAAACTAGAGGGATTTTGTTTAGCCTGTCAGGAAAGTACCCTATCCTACAGAAAAGCATTAAAAACTGCTAGATCTGATCCAAAGCAATCCAAGATGGAGGCGCGGTCAGACGCAGCGGCTTCTCGGGGTCCCAAAGACGGTGCTTTTATGTCTTTTAATGTCGTCTGTTCGTCTCCAAACAATGCCAATTTACCGCTAATTCATTGGGAGATCATTCCGAGATACATCTATGATCGCCAAAGCCTTTTGGATATCGACAACACATACAAACACAAACTCTCACCGGCAGCTACTGAGAAGCTACGAGGCCTTTGTTTACTGCAGGAGCCAGACCTCGAGACTGCGGCCTCGCCTACTGACGCTACCCGCACAAGGCAGCGTCGCAAGCGGTGTGAGAGAGGATGGAAGCGTGGTAAGCGTGGAGGTATACGAGCCAGGCTAAGGGTTAACCCCACAAGACCGGCTCTTCCAACACTCATGCTCTCAAACGTTCGCTCTCTGGAAAACAAACTGGACTTAATTCAACTCAGTCGGTCTACACAGCATGAGGCAAGGGATTGTTGTGTGTTTGTTTTCACTGAAACATGGCTAAACGACAACATCCCGGACTCCGCCATTCAGCTGCATGGGCTAACCTGCTACCGAGCGGACAGAGATTCATCACTGTCTGGTAAGACTCACGGGGGTGGCTTGTGTGTGTACGTCAACAAAAAATGGTGTAACAAGTCTGTGGAACTGAAAAAACACTGTTCATCACTGGTGAAGTTTATGTTTGTGAAGTGTCGACTGTTCTACCTGCCGCGGGAGTTCACGGCCATTGTTATTATCGTGGTTTACATTCCCCCATGTACAAACGCTAAGGACGCGCTTCATGAACTGTACAGCAGCATCAGCGAACAACAAACAAACAACCCTGATGGCTTTTTCATTAGGAGATAAAGCAGCCCTCAATACAGCAAGAGCCAATCTGTCCCGCAGCATCAAAAATGCAAAACGGCCATATGCTCAAAAAAATCAACAATCACTTCACAGACAGCAGAGACACACGGAGTCTGTGGCAAGCCATTCAGACCATCACAGACTACAAGCCTCCGCCACAGGCCTGTGATGATGACACATCCCTCCCAGATACACTCAACCACTTTTATTCACGGTTTGAAATGCAGAATGAAAAAAAAAAACTGCACAAAAACTGCCCACACCTCCCAACTACCAGGCGCTCTGTCTGTCTCCAGCTGACGTAAGGAAGACCCTATCTAGGATCAACCCACGCAAGGCTGCGGGCCCCGACAACATACCTGGCCGTGTGTTGAAAGACTGTGCTGTACAGCTGACAGATGTCCTAACAGATATCTTCAACACCTCGCTGAGCCAGGCAGTTGTCCCCACATGTCTCAAATCCACAACAATCATACCGGTACCAAAGAAATCACCTGTGTCCTGTCTAAATGACTACCATCCCATATCACTGACTCATATCATGATGAAGTGCTTTGAGAGGTTAGTCATGCACAACATCAAAACCAGCCTCCCCAACACACTCGATCCGCTCCAGTTTGCATACCGTCCAAACCGCTCTACAGACGATGCAATTTCCTCCACCCTCCACCTAGCTCTTACCCACCTAGAAAACAAAGACTCTTATGTTAGAATGCTGTGCATTGACTTCAGCTCAGCATTAAACACAATAATCCCACAACAGCTCATAAATAAACTAAACCTGCTGGGCCTCAACAACTCCCTCTGTAATTGGATTCTGGACTTTCTAACCGGATGACCTCAGTCAGTCCGTGTCGGCCACAACACCTCGAGCACTACCACACTGAGCATAGGTGCCCCACAAGGCTGCGTGCTCAGCCCGCTGCTCTTCACGCTGCTGACCCACGACTGCACTGCCAAGTCTAGCTCCAACCACATCATCAAGTTTGCTGATGACACAACATCCTTCTGTATGAATCATTGTATCACTGCAAAACCCCAATCATGTCTCACTACCAGTGTAGAAAGCCCTGAAACACACAAGAAGGTTCATATTCCCCATTGCTACCAAGATCTTTCTGACTTATTCAGCAAGGAAAAAGCCACTCAACTTCCTCCACATAGACCATGGAATTGTGCCATCAATCTCCTGCCCAACACAATCCCCCAAGAGTGAAGTATATCCCCTTTCTAGAAACGAAAATCAAGCCATGGAGGAGTATGTGGATGAAGTATGTGGAAGCAACTAAGTACACCATTTTATTCGACCATCAACCTCCCCAGCAGCTGCAGGATTCTTCTTCGTGGAGAAGAAAGATGATGGTCTAAGACCGTGTATTGATTATAGATGACTAAATACTAGGGATGTGCCCGAAGCTGAATACCTTATTCGGAAAGGCACGGATAATGGCTTCAAAACAAATAACGGATTTATCCGAATAATAGAAAAAAATATTCGGCAGACACAATCACATGTTTGCTGGAACAGCACTACATTAGTGAGGTCTGCGGTTGTTAAGATTTGTGCAATAATAATGGCTAGTACTGCTTTGATAGTGTTTGATACAGTTTCGTACAGATAATATCATGGTGATCATTGCGTTTGTCTAACGAATGTGATCTCCTCAGCAATAAACTATCCGTGCACTCCACCGGCGAAGCAGAGTTGCCAGATATTGCTACAAAAAACAAACACAACTAATCCCCTGAAAAATGCAGCAAAATAAGTTTAAATCTTGTATTTTGCAAATAGGATACAGAATCTCTAACCTCAGCCTTCATCTTCCCACTTTATTAATGCCCTAATTACTTTATTAACTCTGTTACATTAAGTATTAAAACAAGTCCAGCGACACTTATAATAACTAGATCTGGCAACCTGGTGGAGCGGAGTGGAGGCTGCACTTGCGTCAAGCTCCTTCACTCCTGCGAGTCAGCCACATGTATTTATTCAGCGACATGATTTTAAATAATTTTTCATATGTTTTCAAAATTTATTTTTGAAAATGAAACATTTACGGAGGTCTGGACCTCATAGATGGCTGTGGACCTGGATGTGTAAAGTGAATGAGTGTAAAATCGAACAGATTTGCATTTAAAATTGTATTTTCATGTAATTTGACGAACTTCCGCCCACTTCCGGATCTAGTGAATACAGATACAAATAATTTTGAGATTGTCACAGATACAGATACAAATAATGACTCTGCTGCAAACCCCTACTAAATACCATTACCATTAAATTCCGTTATCCCCTTCCATTAGTGCCATCTGCACTAGAACAACTCCGAGAGGCCAAGATCTACACCAAGCTCAATCTCCAAAGTGTATATAATCTCATCAGAATCAAAGAAGGGGATGAATGGAAAACAGCCTCTCACCACCAGGGGGCAATATGAATATCAGGTAATGCTATATGGGCTGGCCAACTCTCCCGCTATATTCCAATCTTTCATCAATGAAATCTTCAAGGACCTTCTGAATAAGTTTGTGGTCGCCTACATCAGAGATATCCTCATCTTTTCCAAAACTGAACGGGAGCACATTTCCCATGTCAGAAAAGTCCTCTCTTGACTTCTAGAGAATAAATTAGATGTCAAGGCTGAAAAGTGTGAGTTCCACGTTAATCAATCCTCCTTCCTGGGTTACCACATCAGCTCACAGGGCATCAAGATGAACAATATCAAAGTCCAGGCAGTCACTGAATGCCCACAACCACAAACCATCAAGGATCTGCAGCGATTCCTTGGCTTCACCAATTTCTACAGGAGGTTTATTCGAAGTTATAGCATGGTGGCCTCTCCTCTCACCTCGCTCCTCAGGGGTAAACCGTCAAAACTGGTTTGGACATCAGAAGTTGACCATGCTTTCAACGCACTGAAAGAACAATTTACGACAGCCCCTATCCTGAAACATCCTGATCCGAACGAACCATTCATACTAGAAGTAGATGCCTCAGACTGTGGCATAGGTGCAGTACTCTCACAGAGGCAAGGGCAACCAAGCAAATTGTATCCATGTGCTTTCTTCTCCAGGAAACTTACCCCCGCAGAGCGTAACTATGATGTTGGAAATGAGGAACTACTCTCCATGAAAGCAGCCATAGAAGAATGGTGTCACTGGCTTGAGGGAGCTCTTCATCCCTTCCAAATTATAACTGACCTGGAATATATAAAAAGTGTCAAATGTCTTAACCCCCGTTGGGCATTATTCTTCACATGCTTCAACTTTACAGTAACTTATCGACCTGGCAGCAAGAACGGTAAAGCAGACGCTCTTTCTAGACAATATAACCTCACCTCTGTACATCACACATCCGGTCCCATCCTACCCAGCTCGATCATCCTAGCCCCAGTCTCCTGGGATATCATGGAAGAGCTAAGAGAAGCACAACAAGACCCCTCACCCACAAACACACCCCCAGGAAATCATTATGTACCTCAAGTTTTAAGACCACGAATCATGCAATGGGTTCATACTTCTCTCTGCTCTGGTCATCCAGGTGTCTCTCGAACCCTCCAACTATTACAGAACTCTTTCTGGTGGATTAACATGGCTCGAGATGTCACCAACTATATCAAGTCCTGTCAGATCTGTGCTCAGTCAAAAACCCCAAAGGAATTGCCATCAGGTTTACTCAAACCATTACCCATTCCTCAACGACCATGGTCTCCTCCGTCTATCGACTTTGTCACTGATCTCCCACCATCAAATAATAACACCCCTATCCTGGTCATCATCGACCGTTTCTCGAAGTCCTGCCGTCTCATTCCACTACCCAAACTACCCACTGCCATGGAGACCGCTCTAACCCTCCTCCAACTGGTCTTTAGAGTCCATGGGCTACCAGAATACATAGTCAGTGATCGAGGTACCCAATTCACGTCTCAGTCTAACTTCAGGTTACCAACCACAAGCCAGCGGGTAAGTCGAACGGCTCAACAGGAAATATGAAGATACCTTCGAAGTTACTGCAGCCGTGAACAACACAGATGGTCTGAATTCCTACCATGGGCGGAATACGCCCAAAACTCTCTGACCCACACCTCTACAGGTGTAACTCCCTTCCAGTGCGTCCTGGGGTTCCAACCGCCTCTGTTCCCGTGGTTTGGTGAACCCTCCTTGGTCCCTGCAGTGGATGACTGGATTCAGCGTAGTGAGAGGGTGTGGGACAGTGCTCATGTTTGTCTCCAGCGGGCCATAAGAACACAGGAATTCCAAGCCAATGGATGACGTCGCCCACACCCTCCCTACCAACCAGGACAACGGGTCTGGCTCTCCACAAAGGACATCAAGTTGCAGCTACCAAGCAGGAAGCTCAGTCCCAGGTATGTTGGCCCTTTCAAAATACTGAGACAGATCAATGATGTAAGATACCAATTGGAGCTTCCTACTAACTATCGTATCTCTCCCTCCTTCCATGTGTCCCTCCTTAAACCTGTCCACCCGGGAGCTGACCCTGGCCATGAAGCCCCAGAACCACCACCACCACTGGACTTTGATGGAACTCCAGCATATAAAGGTGAATGAGTTACTAGACTTGAGATGAAGAGGGGGTCAGCTGCAGTATCTGGTGGACTGGGAGGGCCATGGACCTGAGGAGAGATCATGGGTAGCCGCCCGGGACATTCTGGATCCAGCACTCATCGAGGAGTTTCATCGAGCCAGACCCGATCGACCAGCACCACGACCATGGGGATGTCCACGTCGAGCTCCAGGAGTTGCTCCCAGAGGGAGGGGTTCTGTAATGCCTAGCCAGCAGAGGGAGCCCTCACCCGAATACTGAACATGGCCAGCTCCCTCTGCTGTCACTTCCTGTTTGACTCTCATATAAACTGAGACCAGTTCATGTGCTAGTCACAAAGTATTGCCAGTCATTCTGCCTTACCAAGCATTATTCTTTCTACTATTCCTAATTGCTTACCTGTCTATGACCCTGCCTGATATCCTGACTAACGGTATTTGTACTCTGTCCCTCTGTTTTGATGCCTGATCTGACTGTTGGACCCTTTGCCTGCCTTATCACCATTGTCTCTGATTTTGCCCCTGTGTATGACAAACAATCTGCTTGCTTCTCTGGTTTGACCCTTTGCCTGTTCCACCGACCTCTGTTCAAAGCCCTGACCTCTAATAACCTTCCACTTATGGATTCTAACCCAACTCCAGCGTCTCTGTTACACTTGTAGGTATTTACAGACATTTAATGAGGCTCAGAAGTGGCATGAGTGTAATTAACTTCATAAATTCATGTTAGGATTAATGTTATAAATATAAAATTTTGAATATAGAAATATTCAATGATTTAAATAGCTGAAATGATACTTTAAAATAAACTAAAACTGATTTTAGTTACTGATTTTATCACTGATTCATTCATTCAATTGATTCGCTCGAACGGCTGATTCATTCAGGAACAAAGTTGAGTATTTAGGATGGATAGTATAGTAAGTCTTTATAAATGGGTAATTGAATTAACTCACTAGATTCATTTAAAAACGCAAATTCATTCATAAACGAAACAACACTGTGTTTGAATGGAGATGTGCAGCGGCTCAGTTGTGAGTTTATTATAAACTATTTTAGTTCTATTTTAGTTCTCTCCGAAATAGAGCAAACTCAGGCAATACTGTTATAGTCAGACAGTGTATGACACTTAATATTAACTTTTTGTTTATTGAAATCACTCATTGTTCTTATATGCCAACAATCCCTTCCTGTTATGTTAATTATAACTTATATGCTACTTTGACGTACCAGGTAATGCCACGATAGCATGGGCCTTGTTTTCTGTACCGCGTAGGATAGTATCAGTCTTATCTGGCTCATTTTCTGTAATTCCTATACTGTTAACGTTCCTGTCTATTTGCAGTGTGTCACCCGAAGCAGCAGCTTCAGGAGCAGGCTGAAAGGGTGTAGTTCATTTCATATCTCCTTTAGTGATTCACATTAGTTAATTTCAAGCTTGTGCACTCAATGCTGCGCAAGAGTTGCACAATAACAATAGTCGTCAACAGAAATATGGTGTGATTATCAAAAAGTTAGACAAAAGTTGCAAACTTGTAATTTTTTTTCTCTCTCCCACAAACACAACACAACAGTTACACTTTCTCGGATCCTTCATTGCAGGTGCACAAATCCTATTCTACGAATCACAAATCAAGAAACTTGTACACTCACATGTTTTGCTCCTATTGCTGCAGTGAATATGTGCAAAACACATTCACACACCTGCATCAAAAATGTGAAGTCAAGAACGAATTTTGTACATCCGCAAACAAGTATGTGAATTATTGTGTGTGTGTGTGTGTGTGTGTATGATATATATATATATATATATATATATATATATATATATATATATATATATAATAAATTTTGGATCACAAGTGCATAACGACAATGGTGTGAATCTGCTGCTACGAGTCTCAAACGCTGTTTTCGCTTGCAAATGACAAGTTTCGCCTGCTCTCCCTTTTGCACTGCATATCTGTGTGAAATATGGAGCAAAAGTGATTTGTACATCTGTAGAGGCAACAGCGGGCATTCTTCAGAGATCAGAGAAGTTTGACCGATCAGAAAAGCTACACTGTATCTGTTTTTTTTTTCAATTCTTTATAGTTTTTCAGGGGGTTTTAGGTTCAAGTTTGTGGATCTTATTGTCTGCAATGTCCGGGGTGTATTTTGGAGTAGTCATGATAATTATATTAGCTGGTAAGTTAAGATATAACATCAGTTATCTGAATCAATCAGGGAATTAACCAGGGAAGCATAATAAATCTACACTGCCTTTTTATCGCAGGTTATGTCAGACGTTACATAACAGCGAGCTAACATGAAAATAGTAAAGAAAAAATGAGCTAAGAAACACTGCCGTTATGTAGATCTTTTGCATGTTATTTTCAAGTAGTCTATTGGTCATGTCATCTGCAACGGATGTATTGGAGTCTTTTCTTTTGATTGCATCATAGAGGTGGTAACAATGGGTGAAGTAAACTGCCATCAACTAAATTAGTCACTGGCTACTGCTCTCCACTAACCCACAGAACGGGTTGTATAGGAACAGACAAGCAATATATAGGAGGTTTGGCTAACAAATAGCATGAATGTTGTTTATTTTAAGTTCTATTATTATACAGTAGTGTTTTTTTTTTCCTGACCAAAGTATAATAACACTAACAAGATGTTGTGACTCTCTTACAGGAGATTTCTCCAAGCAATAACAGGGATGCTGACTATGAGGGGCAGAATCATAATATGACCAGCTGTCAATTTTATTGAAATTCGGTAAGCCAAAATACATTTGATTTTACATTATATTTACATTCATGCATTTGCCAGATGCTTTAATCCAAAGCAACTTGAGCTGCGTTAGGTACACATTTTATTGAGATCAGTTGTCCAAACACTATTTTCAAGTACTACTTTTTTTTTTTTTTTTCTAGATTGTGGTCTGGATCATGCAATCTGCAATACATTCCAGTTGGAGCCCTTTCTTGTGATTACCATCGTAATGGCGATAACATCAACTGGTAAGTTAGCTGAAGTAAACGGTCACACTTTATATTAGGTGGCCTTAACTAGTTACATCAAAAAACAAGTACAATGTACTTACTGTGTTCATATTGTATTGCAAAACGCTTTTGCTGCTATTGAGGTGGGATACGGGTAAGGATAGGGACAGGTTTGGTGGTCTGGGTAGGTTTAAGGGTGGGTTAAGGTGTAAGTAATGGGTCAACAGTGTAATTATAAATGTAATTACAGAAATTAATTACAGATGTAATTACATATAGGTATTTTTTAAAATTATAAGTACAATGTAAACACATGTATGTACACAATAAGTGCATTGTACCAAATGATTAATTTAAATGTAAGTACATAGTAGTTAAGACCACCTAATATAAAGTGGGACCAAGTAAACTAGTTGACGGTTGTTGTTTTTTTTTTTTTTTATCATTATCCATTCCCTTGGAATCAACCCCATTATTACAGCAATATAACATTATGCTCTCTATGGCAAATGCAGAAACATTAATTCATGTGTGCTTGACCTCAAGGTTAGATTAGTGTAATGCTTTATTGGGTGGTTGTTCTGCACACTTAATAAACAAACTCCAGCAAAATGCAGCAGCTAGAGTTCTTACTAGAACTGTCAACACTGCACTGGCTCCCTATTAAACATTGTATACATTTCAAAATCTTCCTAATTACTTATAAAGCCCTGAATGATTTAGCACCTCAGTACTGGAGCGAGCTCTTATTGCATTATAGTCCTCCACGTCTGCTGTGATCTCAAAACTCTGCCATTTGAAAATACTTAGAATTTCAAAATCAACTGTGGGCAGCAGATCCTTTTCCTATTTAATGCCCAAATTCTGGAATAACCTACCTAACATTGTTTGGTGGGAAGACACACTCTGTCAGTTTAAATCGAGATTAAAGGCCCATCTCTTTAACCTGGCTTACACATAACACACTAGCACATTTCTATTATTCAAATCCGTTAAAGTGGTCATATGATGTTGCTAAAAAGAACATTATTCTGTGTATTTAGTGTAATGCAATGTTTATGCAGTTTAAGGTTCAAAAAACACATTATTTTCCACATACTGTACAATATTGTTGCTCCTTTATGCTCCGCCTTTCTGAAACGCATCGATTTTTACAAAGCTCACCTTTCTGAGAAGCGAGGTGTGGTCTGATTGGCCCGCTATCCAGTGCATTGTGAGTGGCCGAATACCTCAAACGTGTGACGGAAATGTTATGCCCCTTACCATATTGTGATGGCATATCCCGGTGCGACGAGACAAAAACAATAAAACCCATTATAAACAAGGCATTTGTTGCATTCAATGAGGACATAATTACTGGTTATAATGACTTATACTGTCTTTTTATGCGTCATGTTGCGTCGTGCTGCTTAAACATTACTATGTCTGCATTTGTGATCGGGGAAATGACAAACAACAAGCACTACTCTACACTGCTCAAAATTTGCGTTTGAAGTCAGTGGCAAATTCTCTAAACATGAAAACATATTTACAGGCTGTGAGTCAGAAGCGCCAGATTGGCCATGCAAAGTTGGAATTTCCCCACTTTATAGAAACAGCTTTTGTGCTCAGCTGGCATTGTAGGCTACTATTCCAGATTCAGGAAATAGTACTCCGTAAAATGTGTTGCACACACTATAATATTTGGGCTGAACTGTTCTGGAACAGTGATTTCTAGTTGTGTCCTCTTTTGGAAGCCTAAACAAAGTAGTTTCGCTTTCACAATGAAACACTCCAGGACATGGCACCGAGGGCAGCGACAATACTACAGTGATAATAAATATTATGCCCTATTTCTTTGCGTATACATTTGGGCAGTGTTATGCAAATCTTCCCACACAGTGACGTAGACATGTGGGGGCATTTAAATGAGCCGTTTTAGGAGGGCGTGGACGAGTCTTAACTTTTATAAAGAATATCTCTTTGGGTTTGAGACTTTAGTCTTTATAACTTTAGGGATCTTATCTAGCTTGTAACACTCCAAAGAGAAAGGAAAACTTGAAATGGCATCATATGACCCCTTTAAAAGATTGTTAGGCTGCATTAATTAGGTCAACTGGAACTGGGAACAGTTCCCTTAAGACACAATGTACTTGTTACATTATAAGAAGAATGGCATCTACGCTAATATTAGTCTGTTTCTTTCTTATTCCGAGGTCACCGTAGACACCAGATCCAGTCTGTATCCAGATCAGATGGTCACTGCAGTCACCCAGATCCAGTCCGTATCCAGCCCAGATGGTGGATCAGCACCTAGAGACGACCTCTACAGCCCTGAATGCAGCGGAGACCAGGACAACTAGATGAGCCCCAGAGACAGATCCCCAGTGAAGACCTCGTCACCTAAATGGCCATCAGGACAAGACCTCCGGAACCAGATGAGTCCTCTGCACAATTTGACTCTGTTGCAGCCTAGAATTAAACTGCTGGTTTTGTCTGGCCAGAGGAGAACGGCACATTATTTTGAAACACTATTTCCCTGTTTAAAACTGTAAAGCTGCTTTGACACAATCTGCATTGTATAAAGCGCTATATAAATAATGGTGACTTGACTTTGCTCTACTGCTTGATCTACAGGAATGCATGATAAGGAATGGAGCTTTAATTGTTTGTGATGGATTGTCAACTAATTATGCACCTTCCTTGTAGGTGCGTTCTGATAGTATACAGGGTAAACGTACCTATAAAGTTCACCAAAATCTACATTGAGAGATTTTTAGAGTACGAGATATTATGTTAAAGTAAAATATTAATCTCTTACACAAAAACATTTAATTTTATTTTAAATGACAAAAGAGTTTCAATTAAGATATAAATAATTCAATTCAAAACATCTGGCTGTGCTTAATGGGTACATTTTTGTTGCCAAAGATTATAGCCAGTCTGCAGATCTGAGTTGACAGAATCCATAGAAAATTGATTAACTTAAAGTGACAACCATTAGTTTATATGTAAAACCTGTTTACGAAGTATTTACATTGACATTCAGTGTGGAAGAGCTTAAAGAGAGCACACTGAGCTTAATTGGAGCAGAAACAATTTTTAATAAATTTCATGGATTTTTGCTAAATAAATATTCTAGGTCATGTATTAAGTTCATACATATTTTAATATGAACAACTATTAACAATATCTATGAAATTATACTTTTTCTTATTGATGTCACACTGAAGCTGTGTGATTTTTTTTAATAGTATTGCTCACCTTAAAATAATAGAAAATCTTTAAAAATTACAGCACTGTAAAACGACAGACCAGCAATAAACTGTCAATTTATAATATTACGGATGTAAAAGTACAGTATAATGCCTGTGAAGTAATATGTTAGTGTAGCACATAATCTTATACAGCTAGTCAGCTAACTATGTTCTGTAGCATCTGCATTGTGTTGCTAAAACTATCTTTAGGATCTAATGTAATTATATCCCACATCCAAGTTCCAGGTTATAATATGCAAAAGTCTGAACATTAATCTCTTAATTTTAAAATAATTAGTGAAACTTACCCAAAATAAAGGCTTAAACATCTAAAAAACGCACATTTAAGGGGCTCCTCTTTTAGTGAAAGTTTTTAGCAGTTGAGGCAAATTCTGTAAACACTTGATTGATTGATTGATTGATTGATTTTTTTTATTTTTATTTTTTTTTCTTGTGCTTGCAGGTTCATTCCGAGAATCAACCCTGCCATTCAGAGTCACAAATCAGATGGAATTCTGGAAAGAGGGTGCAAAGAAAAAGCATCAGCCTAAATCCCATCATGGTGTTTCTCATCAGAGTGCTTGTCAACTTTGCCAAAATTACTGAAATTTAACATAATACCACAAATTTTTACTGTATTTTATTTCTGTAAAGCCTGTTTTCCATGCTACAGATACAAAGTCCCCAGGAGACTGTGGTGATGCCTTTTTTCAGCTAGTGATGAAGATTTATATATGTATGTGTATATATGTATGTGTATATATATGTGTATATATGTATGTGTATATATATGTGTATATATATATATATATATATATATACATATACATATATATATATATATATATATATATATATATATACACATATATATATATTAGTGGTGGGCCGTTATCGGCGTTAACGTGCTGCGTTAACGTGAGACTCTTATCGGGCGATAAAAAAAATATCGCCGTTAATCTATTCTCAAAGTTGGGTTGGGAGCTGGGTCTATATTACGCAAGCTATGATGACTTTCACCTTGATATTTTAGCGCGGATGTATACCTAGCCGAATTGCAGTGTAGGGGGCGAGAACGAGTCTTCGAACCTGTGTGTTTGCCTACTGTGAAATTACAACATCAAACGGGAAAATTTTCCCAATGGAAATCGGCAAGTCATTTCTGTCTCTACGTTACATGGTCGCGCTCTCTGTATCGCGCGCACAGCGGAGTTCCGCCCCAGTTCACACACACACACAAACGTAAGCGCACACACAAGTGAGCACACTCCCACTCCTTTTTGTAAGTATTAAGCCGCAAAACGTCTATTTAAATATGACTTCTGTGTGTATGGCGCAGACGCACGGGTTTGTTCACTACTCATACAGAAGCCCGCATGACGCTTGCGGTGATATTAACGTCTGTCGTCTCACTAAATGAGGACATAAATACATGAACAACATCTCCAGAACTGCTCTGAGAGTCACTTCATGAGCATTCGAGCGTTTCATTTGAGAAAAACTATCCCCATATCATATACACAGAAATGTAAAGGTATTCACGGCAACCCGTCAAACTAAAAGTTCGGTTTCACTTGAAGACATTGGGCAGAACGTAATAGGCTACTACTAGTAAAACTATTAAAACCTTATCTTAAAGGAATAATCATACAATGTCTTCAATGTTATTATCAATATTAAATTCTTGATGAGTGCTAGTTGTTTACTACTAGTAGTGAATTTATTCTGATCTACTTGGCAGAATTCAAATGAGCCATTTTAATCTAGATTAATCTAGATTAATTCCAAAATTACAGTGAGATTAATCTAGATTAAAAAAAAATAATCTATGCCCACCTCTAATATATATATATATATATATATTTTTTTTTTTAATACAGGTAAAAAAATGAAAATAAACTGAACATTACTAATACTGACAATACAGTAATATACAATGCATCCAGCTACTGTAAAATTTACAGCAATCTCTTTACAGAGTAATTTAGGTGCCTATCAGTTGGCACCCAAACGAGCAGCGGGGGAAAAAAAATTAAATAAATAATAAAAACATTCACGAGCTGTGAGCATCTTCCGGAGTTGTCAGCAGCTAAAATAAAGGTTTTCTTTCTTTATCTGCAGTCACTCACTGTTATATTGTACATTTGTTAATAATTTAAATATATTACTAAATAGATTATTATATGAGTGTCATATACAAGATTATTAAATATATTTAATTAACAGCTTAATAAATCTATTATAAAGCCTCTTTGTGAGTTAATCAGGGATGGGCAAACTTGGTACTGGGAGGGCCACTGTCCTGCAGATTTTAGCTTTAACCTTAATCAAACACACCTCAACCAGCTAACTTAATTAGGATTACATAGAAGGCTACAGGTAGGTGAGTTTTAACAGGGTTGCAGCTAAACTTGTTTCATATTTAAACTATAAACAGATTTACAGTATAACGGTGAGTGATTTCAGAAAATGTACCTTTATTGGTTGAGGCCAGGGGCCTCATTCTGTTCGTACGTTCATTCTATGAATCGCTCATACGCAAATCTAAGAAACGATTGTAAGATCAAATTTAGGATGGTTTCTGTGCAACATTTTATAAATGAGGCCCCAGAAGATGCTTGCGCATGTTACGTCCTCAGTCGTGTGTGTCATGTGTTCCCGCCTCTTGTGTCCATATTTGGTCTTGTTCCTGTCCTTGTTTAGTGTGATTATTAGTTAAGTGTTGTCCAGCCGTGTTTAGTAATTATCATTGATTGTCATGTGTATATTAGTTCTTGCCTGTTTAGTTAGCTTTTGTCTGGTCTACTCGTTATTCCCCAGTGTTCCTGTCTGTGTGAACCTTGCCTTGTCTTGCCCTGTCCTGATGTCATCATTAAAGACTATGATTTTGAAGTTTATCCTCGTGTCCGTGTTCCTCGTACCTCCCTGCTGTGTGCACCGTAACAGCACAACTATTTTTTTTATTTTTTCCTCCCTGCTGATAGGCTGCCAAACTCATTGCAAGAATTCACATAGTGATTTGCGGATGTACAAAATTCGTCCATGACTTCACATTTTTGATGCAGGTGTGTGAATGTGTTTTGCACCATATTCACTGCAGCAATAGTAGCAAAACTTGTGAGTGTACAAGTTTCTTGATTTGTGATTCTTAGAATAGGATTTGTGCACCTGCAATGAATGATTCGAGAAGGTGTAACTGTTCTGTTGTGTTGTGTTGTGTTTGTGGGAGAGAGAAAAAAATCTACATGTTTGCAACTTTTGTCTGTGACTTCAAAGTTTCTATTACACATGTGTGGCTATTCTCTACAACTACAAATTCCGCTGTCACAGACGCTTAGTCGTTTTGTACCAAAAATGCCTTCATAAATGTTTGCACAAAGGAGACGTCGATCAGCTGCTCGAAGAGCTTGCCTTTGGTGAAGACTGATGAATTTACACTTTAAAAAATGTATTCCTACTTAAAAATTAAGATTACCCCAGAATACATTGCTAGCACAACCCAATACTTTATGAACAAAAATAATAAATACAAACCTATATATGAATAGTGTATATACAGGTGCTGGTCATATAATTAGAATTGTCACGGTTCATGGGTCTGTGTGTTCATCTTGCGTCTCTGTCTGGTGTGTGTGGGTGTCGTCACCTAATTACCGCAGCTGGTGCTTATCTGTTCGCATCAGCTGCAGCTCGTTGCGCTGCCTATATGTGGCTAGCGTTTTCTGTGTGTTTTGTCGGTTCGTTAACTTTGTCTTGTTTTTGCCAGCTCTCCGTGTTCCTGCCGTCACTGGATTATTCTGTTTCCCTGCTTGGAGTTTCTCGGCACGGAGTTTGGATACTCGTCACTCAGCTTGAGATTCTTGTCTGTTCCTTGGCTGGTTAATAAATTACTTTTGCACTCGCACTTGGATCCTGGACTCTTTGCCGTGACAGAACGAACCGACCATTATGGATCCAGCGAGTTCAGCAGAATTGATGGAGATTTTGACTAGCAGCAACACCCGCATGGAGCGCCAGGAGGAACAGATGATGGCCACGGGGCGTGCGGTCCAGGCTCTGGTTACTCAGGTGTCTGAGTTAACCACTCAGTTTCAGCGGTTTAAGGTGGAGACCGCTTCAGCTCAGCAACCACCTCCGCCCAACCCACCTGTTGCCGTGGATCAATCCGTTCGTCCCACTGAACCTCGCCTACCGCCTCCAGCCTTTTACTCGGGGGAATCCCAATTATGTCGCTCTTTTCTGGCCAAGTGCTCACTCTATATTTCCCTCCAACCTTCATCGTTTCCCACCGAGGAGTCTAAGGTGGCTTTTGTCATCACTTTGCTCTCAGGGCGGGCGGCTAGTTGGGGAACCACTGTGTGGGAGCAGAGGCTTCCTTGCTGCCGTTCGTTCCGATCATTTTCCGAGGAACTTAAGAAGGTGTTTGATCGCGCTGCTTCGGGCAGAGAAGCGGCGCGACTTCTCTCTGAACTACGTCAAGGAGAACGCTCCGTTACCGATTACTCTATTGAATTTCGCACGTTGGCTGCGGAGTGCGGTTGGAATACTGAAGCTCAATGGGACATGTTCTTGTATGGTTTGTCTGATGTCATTAAGGATGAAGTCTACGCTTTGGATTTACCTACCGGCGTGGATGGGCTCATTGACCTGGCCATTCGCGTGGATACTAGGTTGCGGCGACGGGGCCAGCAGACATTCCGGGGACTGCCGATCTTTCCTAAGGGTCACTCTTTCCCAGTTCCTGACGAGTCTGTGTTTTCTCCTCCAGATCCAGAACCCATGCAGATGGGCAGGTCTCGACTCTCACAGATGGAGAAGCAGAGACGAAGGGAGAGAGGACTCTGTTTGTACTGTGGAACTGCCGGTCACATTGCTCTGCACTGTCCAGTAAAAGCCAGTGCCCGCCAGTAGGTAAGAGGTTACTGACGGGTGGGATTACTCCTAACAAATCCTCTCTTTCAGCTACTTATCTTCCGGTAAAGTTGAAGATGCAGTCATTTACTTATGATTGTGAGGCTTTAGTGAACTCGGGAGCGGAGGGTAACTTTTTAGACATTGATCTCGCTCACAGACTCAAGATACCAGTGGTGGAGCTGTCTCAGCCCATCTCTGTGGTTGCGCTGAATGGTCAGTCGTTACCCGCCATCACACACTCCACTGCCTCTTTAAGACTTATCACCTCTGGACAACACTCAGAGAAGATTGATTTTCTTCTGACCAATACTCCCGCTGTTCCTGTAGTTCTGGGACACCCCTGGCTCGTACTCCATAACCCCCAGATAAATTGGGGCAAGGATGCTGTTTTGGGTTGGAGTGAATATTGTCATGCATCCTGTTTGTTGTCTGCTTGTCCTTCTGTGTCTTGTTCTGTGTTTCAGGATGATCACGCTGACCTGTCTAACGTGCCATGTGAATACCTTAACCTGAAGGGAGTGTTCAGTAAGTCTCGGGCTGCTTCTCTACCTCCGCATCGTCCCTATGACTGTGCAATAGATTTATTACCAGGTACGTCTCCGCCTAAGGGCAAGTTATATTCACTTTCCACTCCGGAGAGGGAGGCTATGGAGAAATATATTTCTGATTCTCTAGCAGCCAAGATCATCCGCCCCTCTTCTTCTCCAGCGGGTGCGGGATTTTTTTTCGTGAAAAAGAAGGACGGCTCTCTTCGTCCCTGTATTGACTATCGGGGGTTGAATGACATCACGGTGAAGAATACTTATCCTTTACCGTTGATGTCATCGGCCTTCGAGCGTCTGCAGGGAGCGTCACTTTTCACGAAATTGGATCTCCGCAACGCTTATCATTTGGTTCGCATAAGAGAGGGGGATGAATGGAAAACTGCCTTTAATACCCCCAGGGGGCACTTTGAATATCGTGTTCTTCCCTTCGGTCTTTCTAACGCCCCCGCGGTTTTTCAGGCACTCGTCAACGATGTGCTGAGAGATATGGTAGATCAGTTCGTTTATGTTTACCTGGATGACATACTGATATTTTCCCGTTCTCTCCAGGAACATGTTCAGCATGTCAGGCGAGTGCTTCAGAGGCTGTTAGAGAATGGGCTTTTTGTCAAGGCGGAGAAATGCGTTTTTCATGCACAGTCTGTTCCTTTTTTGGGATACGTCGTCTCGGCCGAGGGGGTGTGCATGGATTCCGATAAGGTTCAAGCTGTGGTGAATTGGCCAACCCCAGATTCCCGCAAGGCCCTGCAGAGGTTTTTGGGCTTTGCCAATTTTTACCGGCGTTTTATTCGCAATTTCAGCCAGCTAGCCGCCCCTCTGACTGCCTTAACTTCCACCAAGACTACCTTCAGGTGGTCCTGTGCAGCTGAAGCTGCGTTCTCCAAACTCAGAAGCTGCTTCGTTTCAGCTCCCATCCTTGTTGCCCCTGACCCGTCCCGGCAGTTTGTGGTGGAGGTTGACGCGTCGGAGGTGGGGGTTGGTGCGGTCCTATCCCAGCGTTCCCTCTCGGACGGCAAGGTGCATCCCTGCGCGTATTTTTCTCACCGTTTGTCCCCCGCTGAGTGTAATTATGACATTGGTAACAGAGAGTTGCTGGCAGTCAAGCTTGCCTTGGAAGAGTGGCGTCATTGGTTGGAGGGTTCGGGGGTTCCTTTTGTTGTTTGGACTGACCACAAGAATCTTGAATACATCAAGTCCGCTAAAAGGTTAAATTCTAGGCAGGCTCGGTGGGCTCTTTTTTTCGGTCGTTTTGATTTTTCTATTTCTTTTTATTTCTGCAGTCACAGGGGAAATCGAGTCGAAGGTCCGCACGGCCTCTCAAGGGGTAACGCCCCCGCCCGGATGCCCCCCGAGTCATTTGTTTGTGCCAGAGTGTTTACGGTCCGAAGTTATCCGATGGGGTCATTGTTCCAGGGTAGCCTGTCATCCTGGGATAAATCGTACCATGTTTCTTGTTAAACAACGGTTCTGGTGGCCAGAGATGGCTCGCGACGTTCGCCTTTTTGTCTTGGCTTGCTCGGTCTGTGCTGTTTCTAAGTCTTCCAATCGACCTCCTGCTGGACTTCTTCAGCCGTCCGTTGTTAGTTCCTTCGAGACCCTGGTCCCACATCTCGCTAGATTTTGTTTCGGGTCTCCCACCCTCACAGGGAAACACGGTGGTTTTGACCGTGGTGGACCGGTTCTCGAAGGCAACTCATTTCATCTCTCTGCCTAAATTACCCTCTGCCAGAGAAACAGCGGTTGCTGTCATTGATCACGTTTTTCGCATACATGGCCTCCCGATGGATGTGGTCTCTGACAGGGGTCCTCAGTTTGTTTCCAAATTTTGGAGAGAGTTTTGTAAATTATTGGGGGCGACTGTTAGTCTTTCTTCTGGGTTCCATCCCCAGAGTAACGGTCAGACGGAGAGGGCCAACCAAGATTTAGAACGAATGTTGCAATGTTTGGCTTCTCAGAACCCCTCCTCTTGGAACCAGCAACTCTCATGGGTTGAGTACGCACATAACTCGTTACCAGTTTCAGCTACGGGGCTATCTCCGTTTGAGTGTAGTTTAGGGTACCAGCCACCTCTTTTTCCGAGTATGGAGTCCGAAGTCGCGGTTCCCTCTGCCCACGCTTTTGTCCAGAGATGCCGCCGCACCTGGAGCAGGGCCAGACAGACCCTCCTCCAGGTGGGGATGCGCACCAAGGTCCAGGCCGATCGCCACCGGTCAAAACCTCCCGTCTACGTTGTGGGTCAAAAGGTGTGGCTTTCATCTAAGAATATTCCTCTCTGATCCGTCAGTAATAAGCTCGCTCCCAAATTTATTGGCCCATTTACTATCACCAAGATTATTAGTCCGGTGGTAGTCCGCCTCAAACTTCCTCCAGCGTACAGGAGAATTCATCCGGACTTTCATGTATCCAAATTAAAGCCCGTTTTTCATTCTACCATAAATCCGCCGGTTCCGGTTCCCCCACTGCCGCGTCTCGTAGATGGGGAACCAGCTTATTCGGTAAAACGTATTCTGGACTCGAGGCGGAGGGGACGAGGATTTCAGTACTTGGTGGACTGGGAAGGTTACGGTCCTGAGGAGAGAAGTTGGGTGCCTGCCAGGGACATACTGGATCACTCTCTCATCGATGAATTCAATCGCCAGGTAGGTTCTCCTGGGAGCGCCAGGAGGCGCTCCTAGGGGAAGGGGTACTGTCACGGTTCATGGGTCTGTGTGTTCATCTTGCGTCTCTGTCTGGTGTGTGTGGGTGTCGTCACCTAATTACCGCAGCTGGTGCTTATCTGTTCGCATCAGCTGCAGCTCGTTGCGCTGCCTATATGTGGCTAGCGTTTTCTGTGTGTTTTGTCGGTTCGTTAACTTTGTCTTGTTTTTGCCAGCTCTCCGTGTTCCTGCCGTCACTGGATTATTCTGTTTCCCTGCTTGGAGTTTCTCGGCACGGAGTTTGGATACTCGTCACTCAGCTTGAGATTCTTGTCTGTTCCTTGGCTGGTTAATAAATTACTTTTGCACTCGCACTTGGATCCTGGACTCTTTGCCGTGACAAGAATATCATCAAAAAGTTGATTTATTTCACTAATTCCATTCAAAAAGTGAAACTTGTATATTATATTCATTCATTACACACAGACTGATATATTTCAAATGTTTATTTCTTTTAATTTTGATGATTAGAGCTTACAGCTCATGAAAGTCAAAAATCAGTATCTCAAAATATTAGAATATTTATATTTGATTTTCAATAAATGACCATCCCTACAGTACAAATTTCGTGTATCCCTTGTTCTTTGAAACCATAATAATGGAGAAGACTGCTGACTTGACAATGATCCAGAAGATGAACATTGACGCCCTCCACAAAGAGGGTAAGTCACAGAGGGTCATTACTGAAAGGTGTGGCTGTTTACAGAGTGCTGTATCAAAGCATATCAAATGCAAAGTTGACTGGAAGGAATAATTTGGGTAGGAAAAGGTGCACAAGCAACAGGGATGACTGCAAGCTTGAGAATACTGCCAAGCAAAGCTGATTCAAACACTTGTGAGAGCTTCACAAGGAGTGAGCTGAAGCTGGAGTCAGTGCATCAAGAGTCACCACGCTCAGACGTCTTCAGGAAAAGGGCTACCAAGCAACTTCTGAACCAGGGACAATGTCAGAAGCGTCTTACCTGGGCTGTGGAGAAAAAGAACTGGACTGTTGCTCAGTGGTCCAAAGTCCTCTTTTCAGATGAAAGTAAATTTTGCATTTCATTTGGAAATCAAGGTCCCAGAGTCTGCAGGAAGAGTGGAGAGCCACAGAATCCATGTTGCTTGAAGTCCAGTGTAAAGTTTCCACAGTCAGTGATGGTTTGGGGTGCCATGTCATCTGCTGGTGTTGGTCCACTGTGTTTTTCTGAGGTCCAAGGTCAACACAGCCGTATACTAGGAAGTTTTTTCATACTTTATGTAGATGCAGATTTCATTTTCCAACAGGACTTGGCAACTGCACACAGTGCCAAAGCAACCAGTATCTGGTTTAAGGACCATGGTATCCCTGTTCTTAATTGGCCAGCAAACTCGCCTGACCTTAACCCCATAGAAAATCTATGGGGTATTGTGAAGAGGAAGATGCAATATGCCAGACCCAACAATGCAGAAGAGCTGAAGGCCACTATCAGAGCAACCTGGGCTCTCATAACACCTGAGCAGTGCCACAGACTGATCGACTCCATGCCACGCCACATTGCTGCAGTAATTCAGGCAAAAGGAGCCCCAACAACGTATTGAGTGCTGTACATGCTCATACTTTTCATGTTCATACTTTTCAGTTGGCCAAGATTTCTAAAAATCCTTTCTTTGTATTGGTCTTAAGTAATATTCTAATTTTCTGAGATACTGAATTTGGGATTTTCCTTAGTTGTCAGTTATAATCATCAAGATTAAAAGAAATAAACATTTGAAATATATCAGTCTGTGTGTAATGAATGAATATAATATACAAGTTTCACTTTTGGAATTAGTGGAATAAATCAACTTTTTGATGATATTCTAATTATATGACCAGCACCTGTATGTATATATATATATATACACACACACACACACACATACATATATATATATATATATATATACACATCAGTGGGGATTTCTTTAAGACTGCAAGGGAAGCTCAGCTTCCCCTATAATGTCAAAAAATTAATGGTCAAATATGTACTATTATGTTAACATTTTATTGACTAAAAATGCGTTAGAACACGTTCATCTTGGAGACGAGTTCATTCAGAATCAGCTACATATAGCAGGTCGGTCTCGATTTCCTTCTCATACATTCCCGTAGCGTCAGTGTATTTCTCTGTTGAAGCCAAGCGTCCATGGACTTCAATGGGGCTGCTTCGAACAGTTTTTTTCAGAGCTTCGAAACTAGACAGTCATTGGATAAATGCTGCGATTATGTCCCGCCCCCGGACGCTCAGCGTCTCTGGGGGTGAATGGAGGACTGGGCTGGCCTGGACGCTGGGCTTCTGCGTGATGATTGGAGAGTCTGTATCTCCTTTTGATTGACAGCGATTTTGTACAATAAAAAGTCACTGACGCTGAAGCTATTCGAGCTCAGTCCCATCACGGTTTTGCACTTGGTTCTTATCAATCATTATATATTTGTTTTTATTTATTTATAATGTTATGTTTTAATACACATGCTGCTAACTCGGAAATTTCAAGATATGCGAGCAAAAAATGTTCCTGACACTTAGGCAATACGACACGAGAAAGAGTGCTGTTTTTGTTTCTTTTGTGCTCGAATCCAAATCCGCGTTGATTTGGGCGAATCACTGATTCACTGAGCCATTCATAAAAACAGTCATTTGATTCGCTCCTGAAGGATTCAGCCGTCACGAACTTCTGCCACCTGCTGGCCGTTTTTAAGTTTCCCGTCTAAAAGTAGGCATATATTACATTATTTTCCAACATATTTCTATATTCAGAATTTAGTATTTAAAACATTAATCTCATAACATTATTTATGCAATTATAAATGCAGTCTAAATGAATAAATTACACATTTAAATGTCACTTGATGCAGCTTCTGTGCAGTGCTAAGATGAGTTTTGTTTAGATCATTTCATGGATAACAATAGCCAGTCATTCATTCACATTAATTAAGTATTCAGAGAATAATATTGTCTGTTTTCACTTACATCTATTTATTTATTAAATTTTGATTCATTTTGTAGAATCGAATTATAAATTAAGCTGGTATAGTATCATAAGACATTTTTATGGTATCATGACAACCCTATTATACACCACATTCCTTGTTTCAGTTTAACCTAATTCCCACATTTCCTCCGTCGAGTTTAATATCTTTTTTTTTTTTGGATTGTTTGTTCATTCATTCATTCATACAGTAGGCTAGGCCAGTGTCACTGGAAAAGACGCCTATTTGGTACGACAGGGTCACAGAGCATTTTCTTAAAAAGGAACGCAGGGCAGGATTTACGTATAAATAAATGGACAATTTTTATGATGTAGGCCGAAAATGAGCTTCCCCTCTTTGAAAGACCAGCAGCCACCACTGATACACACATATACATATATATACATACACACACACACAGGTGCATCTCAATAAATTAGAATGTCGTGGAAAAGTTCATTTATTTCAGTAATTCAACTCAAATTGTGCATTTCCACGACATTGTCCACATCATTTAATCTGGCCCCCTTTAAAAAAAAAAAATTTTTTATTTGTTTATCGAGTTTTTCTTTTTCACCCAACAGACATAAAGATACTGATAAACACAAGGTGCAAGACTATGGCTTTCTCTGTCTTCTTTGGAGCTCCTATGAAATAACAAGAGAAAAAATACTGTCAAGTTCAACAGTATGATGATAAATATTAACGGTAACACTTTACAATAAGATGTCTTTTAATGTATTAACTAACATAAATGAACAATGAACAATACATTTATCACAAAATTTATTAATCTTTGTTAATGTTAGTTAATAAAAATACAGTCGTTCATTGTTCATGTTAGTTCACAGTGCATTAATGTTTACAAACACAACTTGTGATTTTAATAATGAATTAGTAAATGCTGAAATTAACATGAACTAAGATTAATAAATGCTGCAGAAGTATTGTTCATTCTTATTCATGTTTACAGGGTTTAATATAACAATGTGGTCGCTCAGTTTTTCAAGATCAGTTTTAATCGTGTAACTGTTAATAATAGATTTGAGCAAAGAAATGAAGCATTACTATGCACAGGCCGTATTGATTGCAAATACAAAAATAAGACGAGTAAAGAAAACGCGGTACTTATTAAAATAATCTTCTGTGTTCATATATTAAAATAATATATGAACACAGAAAACCTCTGTTAACAGGTTAATGTAACTTTTCCCGGTCACACTTTATATTAGGTGGCCCTAACTACTATGTACTTACATCAAAAAAATAAGTACAATGTACTTACTGTGTTCATATTGTATTGCAAAACACTATTGCTGCTATTGAGGGGTATACGGGTAAGGTTTGGGACAGGTTTGGTGGACTGGGTAGGTTTAAGTGTGGGTTAAGGTATAAAGGATAGGTCAACAGTGTAATTATCAATTTAATTACAGAAATTAATTACAGAAGTAATTACACATAGGTATTTTTAAAAATATAAGTACAATGTAAAAACATGTATTTACACAATAGGTGCATTGTACCAAATGATTAATTAAAATGTAAGTACATAGTAGTTAAGGCCACCTAATATAAAGTGGGACCCTTTTCCCATTCTATGACTAATGAAATAATCGCAACTTATCCTGCCTTCATGTGTTATCATGTGTTAATGCACATTTATGGTCTCAGTTACTGCACTGGATTTACTACATACTGTTTCTTCATATAGTCAGTGAGCAATGATTATTTAGACCGGATAAAACAGCATGTGCAAATTTCCTATTTTCTGCGAAAATCTGGCCTGCGATCTGCCGGGACCTTCCTGTGTTGCCAAGTCTTACAGTATTTCTAAGCATGCAGTTTTCCGCCTAGCTTTCAATGGACATTTGGCTGATATTTTTTACACAAATCTGGCAACCTCGGGATCTTCCCTACTAAACTAATGTAAACGTTCGCGCTACTGCACAGCTAAAAGCGCTCTAAAAATGCATGTGTTAACTCATTAAAGCCCTTTGGAAAATTAACCATGTTTTTACTATAGTAACCATAACTATGGTATTTGCAGTCAAATCACAGTATCCACAAATTTACTATTTACTATTATCTCATTATAGTAACCTATAGTTTGTTTTCTTTTCAGTGTTTGCTTTGTTTGCCTAAAATGAACCATATCATAGACGTCAATATCTCTTTGAAAAAGAACTTTGTAACTTTTAAACAAGTATTAAAATGAGTTCAATGTAGCTGTAGGAGTGTTAGATAAAAATAAAGATGATTATCTTCCTTCAGTTGTTCCCTTTTAATATGTTTTGTAACATAAAAGCTCTTAATTCCAAAGACAATACAAGCTAATCAGTGTATTCAGTAGGTTGCATTAGTGGCATATGGTATTATAAATATACAACAATACGACAATGCATTTACTTTTTACTTTTGATACTTAAGTACTTTTAAAAACATGAACTTCCGTACTTTCACTTAAGTGAAAATCTGTCTTTACAACTTTCACTTGTAGTGGAGTTGTATTTGACCAGTAGTATCTGTACTTTCACTCAAGTAAGGAAGTTGTGTACTTTGTCCGCCTCTGCCCAGTAGTAAATACGACTTGAGAGACCGTTCACGTCCAATTTCCGATTAGGAAACTTGTATTTACAATAATTCCGATAGCACGTGAAGGCAGCATTACTCTGTATTGTCACAGATTGGCCAGGCTCATTCACCACCCAATCACAGCGCAGTCCATCACCAGAGTATTAATGCCACACACCTGATTGAAATCCTCACCCTCATCAAGGACCATTCATAAGCACACACCTCACTTCACTCTGTGTCCAATCTCGTTCATTCGAAGTTGACTCTCTCCATGCTATCCAAACGATACATTGAGAAACCTACCTTTTGTACTTACCTTTTGTGTCTCCTCCAGAGTTACCTTCTGCTCCTCGCTCCAACGTCTCTTCCCGTCATCATCTCCTTGTGGACCGTCTCTATACTCATCATCAGAGGTGTGTGCTCTCTCCCGTCTCCGTTCCATGATCTCCTGCGAATCGAGAAACAAGGTTATATACTCCATCAAACCAAGAACTATTCAAGAACCCAAGATACTCACCCGCCATTTCATTCTGCACCCGTTGCTGTTAATAAACTTACCTGTTTACCTGCTAATCCTCTGTCTGAGTCTCCTTCCCTAACATGTATAACTGAACATGGCTTTCCTCGGAGTAGCTGCGTGCAGTGCGTCATCTTGTTTGACAGGTGTCAGGGTTAAGGGCAATACTGCCACCTGGAGGTCAACCATGTACTGGTGCTGGAGTATTTACATGTGGTATAATCATAAGAGTCAATATATCGTCACACACTAAATTAACACAATATCGATAATTGTTGCTTTGAATATCACGGTTATCGTCAATACCGGTATATCGCGACACACCTAGTTGTCACTACTACTGCAAACTCCCATATATGGGTCATTCTACAGAATTGATCCAAACTGCTGTCCCACAGCCAAAACACACATTTAGAAAGCTTTTAAGAATTTGAATCGTAAATGTTTACTAAGATCCTTTTATTATATATTGAAACCCACAATAATATTAAAAATATCAGTAAGCTTAATATATATGTATATAAAATCATCATTTATTGGGTACTTTCAGTTGGGAAGTGGCTGTCCTGAACCCAAATTTCAACTTATGACAATCAACTTTTTTAATTTTTTTTTAATTTTGCATTTTATTCCTTTGTTGTTGTTTTAAATATATTTTAGATTGTTTTTAAAAAAGTCAAGTTAAAAGAAAATATTTTATATTTTCTTTGTAAATCATGAAACTTTATTAAAAAAAAAAAAAAAAAAAAAAAAATGTCCTGCATTTTTTATGTAACTACCGAAACAGTGTATGTTTTAGTCCATTGGCTGAGACTGATTTTAACCACACCCCTAAATTTATGATCGGGAAATATTCCTGTGTCCCACTCACTCATAAATACAAGATGTGAGTAGATAGGTCCCATCATTTTGAGGTAAATTGTTGAATTGTTGTTTGAGGTAAAATGTCTGAAAATCTGTGTGTAACTTTAAGGAACATCACTACCGAACACCTTTTTTTTCTGCAATTAAGCACACTTTTTTCATTGTTACTCCATAACATTTACTTGTTGTAACATGTACAACTGTTCAAACGTTCCCTGGTGTCATTTAAGAAGGGTCTTTACTCTCTATGCCATTTCTAGAGACTAGACTATCACATAGAAGGTTGACTTTTTTACTTGAGCCAGTAATCTAGAGACAACCTAGAAACAACATAATACATTAAAACACTTCTCACTCTCTTTCGTCATATGTCTCTTACTTTTTTATTCTGTGGTCTGCTGTTACGAGCTCTTTTTCTCAGACTGTTTTGCTTTCTCTGAGCTGTTGGTCACATCTCTGTTCTTATGTCGTTAGTGTAGCATCTGGTTTGGGCTTGAACACCACTGGATTTGGAAAACTTCAGCTACTCGCATTTAATCAGTGAACACACACTGGAGAGGATTTTAATATGTGGAGTATCAAAAATGATTGTTTTTAAATATTTTAAAGCAGTCACTATATCATATTAGTAAGTTGTGTAACAATCACTATATGTTTGCTTGTTTGTCCAGACCCTTTATTTCTAATCATTGTTATCACTAGCCACTGCAGAGGACTTACTTGACTCCCAAAATCCTAGTATATTTAACAGAAAGGAAATGCAGAGGTAATAGAGCTGTTGTAATCTGACATTTAGGGGAAGGATACAGCAGTTTCTCTGTAACCAAACTGAGTTCTGAGATGGTCAGTGCCTTGATATACAAGATTAAGGCAGTTTAATGAACCCATGGGGCCTGTGAAGGACTTCTAATGGCCCATTTTTTTCATCCTACGACTTCCTCCAACACTCCCTCCAGGGAGGGGGCTTCATAGTACTGCTGGAGCCCACTGATAAAAGCTTTGGCTTGGGTTCACAGGCTGCTGGGAATAACCTAAGCCATCCAGTGGCAAACTGTTGCTACCAGCAGTGTGCTGTACCTTGCAGGGTATTAAACATCATGGTATTCTAGGAAAAAGGCAGAAAATGAGGACTGTGATCACAAATTGCTAAACATGTCAGGAGTTTTAAGCTTGCCAAATGGGAAAGGAGAGAGAATGAGTGTACTTTTCCAAAGTTTTTCCATTGACTGCATTAGCTGGCTTGCACCAACAGGTCAACTGACCGAACGGCACCAGTACAGAATATAAATATCTGTGCAGCAATGAAAAAAATTAAAAGACGTGGTTTTTATTTGATCTTGTGATTGTACATGGGCAGTCTTGGCCAGTGCTGCTTATGGTGGGTGTGGAGCGTTTTCCCATGTAATTCACACACCTCTTGAGAATATTTTATTCAGAATGTTTCAGGAAATGTGTCTCTAAGAGACTTCTGTGAACAAACAACCAAATCCATATATTTCTCTTGTTTGGCCCCGCATGAGAGAGTCTCATCAGAAAGGCACGCTGGAGCTTTTTAAGACCCAGAGATGACCAGGCACAGATTCTTTACAAGCTCCTCCAAGAATTCCTGTTCGCTTCCCACGACAGGCTGACCAACGTCACATCTACGACAGCAAGCAGGAAGGGGGTGGAGAAAATAGGAGGAAGAGAAAGATCTAACTGAGACTAACTGAGAGAGAAGGAAGTAGATATGTAGAGAATGAGTAAAGTAGGGTGTGTGTAGTAAGCCCATGGGACAACAGTGAGATCTGTGATTGGGGTGAAAAGTGCTGTTTTATCCGGTCTAAATAATCATTGCTCACTGACTATATGAAGAAACAGTATGTAGTAAATCCAGTGCAGTAACTGAGACCATAAATGTGCAAAAAGGCCTAACTATTATCTTAGCAAAGTAGTTATCTTAGCAAACTATCATTTAGTTTTTTGTTGTTTTTTTCCCTTCAAAATCCTGACCTTTTTCACCTGTGACCTAAAAAATCTAAATATAACTCCTTCAAGAACTTGCAAGCTATATTCACAAATCATCTATCAATCTAGACAAGACATGTTGTTGTATATTTTTTCCTTGTTCAAAAATAAATTGCTAGAGAGGTTTTGAAGCCAGTAGACTTTATTGACCATACAACAAAGTCGAGTTACAGTTTGCAAAGGTAACTTCCGATTGGCTGTGTCACACTCGTATATATGTGCCTGAAGCTGTTCCACAGTATTCCATATATGCTCCGTTGTATTTTGGGACAGGTATGTTTTACCATATATGTGTTTTTGAAAGTGATCAATAGCTTTTTATGCATGTATTTCAAGCTCCTGAACAGAGTCTTTTCCATATATGGGGTTTATGGCTCAGTTTATGGCTCAGTTTATGGCTCACTGCAATCCTTTACACACACCTGTTTCACACAGTCAGACTAATAATAGTAGATAATAGGAGAATAGTTACTTCTAAGTAGGCATAATTCTATGTATTATATTAATTCAAGATTAATAAAAATATTCTACAATGTCAACCACTGAGAAAACATTACCTTCTGCATTGCAAACCCTAGCAACCACCCAGGACACTGCAGCCACCTAACCACCTAATACCACCCTAGCCGTGATCTCAAACACCTAGAAGATTCTAGAAATGCTTATCAATATACCCATGTAAAAAAACTATGCATCTGTCTGTCAGACAGTTTAATTATAAGGCCTTTTCACACTAACAAGAGAGCCCTCCACTTTAAACTTACAAATAAGTAAAAAAAAAAAAAAAAAAGGTGCGTTCAACACTTAAAACAAATAAAACAAAAAATATGACCAAAATATGATATACCCAACATTTAAATCCCCAGAATTTGATACTGAGTAACTTAAAGGGGACATCAGATGCCAATTTTCCACAAGTTGGTATGATTCTTTAGGGTCTTCATGAAAGGTCTATAACATACTTTGGTTAAAATGTCTCCCCACATGAAAAAAATACTATAGTAATTTATAGTAAATACCCAAACCCTAACTATGGTAAAGTACTTGAATTAATTTGTAATGTGGTAATTCTATAGTTGCTGTGGTAATATAACAACTATAGTAATATAAACAAAATTCTTTACACAATACTGTACTAAGTTTTACTTAGTATAACTATAGGGTATATTATACTACAATACACTACAGTTTACTGTAGTAAAAACTAAAGTACACTACAATATGTATTACAGTTTATTAGTTCACTATAGTTAATACTACAGTATGCTGTAGCAAGTGTTGTAAATACTATAATATATACAGTATAATACACTTTACTATAGTATGGTTCAAAAACACTATAGTATTTACTATACTATAAATTACTATATATATATATATATATATTTTTTTTTCATCTGGGGTAGTGTAAAACAACACCATTTTTACCTTGTCAAAAACAGCTCTGTTCACTGCAAGCCGTTTCAGTGCACTTCTCTTTAAATGCTAGTGAGCTCTGCTCACCACGCCCCTCTCTTTTGTGGGGTGATGAGCTGTTCTCATGAGAGTGTAAACTTTAGCCGCAGAACTTGCTAACTAGCACATTATTAGGAAAGGCGATTTGCAAAGATTCACAAAAAAAAAAAAGAATAAAAAAAAAAAAAAACTTATATTCACTTCTTCTGTAGGTGAAGCTGAATCATGAATGATTTGCGTGAACATAGACACATTTAGGTAGAACGGGGGTGCATTCCCTTCAAAAACAAACTAAATCCACTGCGTCTTCAGCGGCTCAGATGTCAGGATTAAATGACGACTGCAATGTTCATTATTACATCCAAAAATCAAAACACCACAATCACTTAGGAGACATTCTTGTCTACCCCTGCTCCGGTGTCAAAACAATGGTGGACTGGGAGGGCCTTGGCCTGTGTGATGTACATCTGGCCAGAGTCTGAGAATGCTTGATTTGAGAAAGGGATTATTATTTGGGGGGGGGGGGGGGGATTTAAAAAAAATAAAATAATAAAATAAAATAAAATAAAATAAAAAGCAGTGGGTGGAATTTTATCATTGTAGGGTGGTTGTGTACACACACTGCCAACACACATTTATGATGAAACCATGTAAAAGTGAATTTTGCATCTGATGATCCCTTTAACTATCAGACAGTTTGTGGATATACAGAGACTTACTACATCACATTAAAGTAGCAAAGAGGCAGCAAGATATAAGTAGGGTAGATATTATTATTCCTAGAGTACAGAAGAACTAAAAAAAAGAGTGAAATATGGGAAAGTCTATTAAACCTGTTGTCAAGTCAAGTCACCTTTATTTATATGGTTCTTTAACTTCACTACATTTGAAAGACAAATATCGTACTTTTTACTCAACTACATTTATATCAAGGTCCACAAGTAGAAAGTCGTTATATGTAGCAGTTTTTACAATGAGTGCATTTTCACTTTTTTTTCTGCAAAAATCCGGCTGCGATCTGCCGGGACCTTCCTGTGTTGCCAAATGTTACAGTATTTCTAAGCCTGCAGTTTTCCACATAGCTTTGAATGGACATTTGGCTGATTTTTTTTACGCAAATCTGGCAACCTAATGTAAACTAATGTAAACGTCTGCACTACTGCACAGCTAAAAGCGCTCTAAAAAGGCATATGTTAACTCATTAAAGCCCTTTGGAAAATTAACCATGTTTTTACTATAGTAACCATAACTATGGTATTTGCAGTAAAATCACAGTATCCACAAATTTACTATTTACTATTATCTCACTATAGTAACCTATAGTTTATTTTCTTTTCAATGTTTGCCTAAAATGAACCATATCATAGACTTCAATATCTCTTTGAAAAAGAACTTTGAACTCATTTTAATACTTGTTTAAAAGTTACAATGTAGCTGTAGGAGTGTTAGATAAAAATAAAGATGATTATCTTCCTTCAGTTGTTCCCTTTTAATGTTTTGTAACATAAAAGCTCTTAATTCAAAAGATACTACAAGCTAATCAGTGTATTCAGTAGGTTGCATTAGTGGCATATGGTATTTTAAATATACAACAATGCATTTACTTTTTACTTTTGATACTTAAGTACTTTTAAAAACATGTACTTCCGTACTTCCACGAGGAGGCTGAACATTTCCATCAGTACTTGGAAATCAAATAAATACACAGTCTAAGAGACTAGAATGAAAACAGCTGTAGCCGGCTTCTGATTAGCCCAACCAATAGCCTAGTGCAAATAGCTCCCGACGAAACTAACACTTCGCACAAGGAGCAATGCAAATGACACAAGCTCCTTCTTAGCCAAGGGCAAATTATTATAATTACCAGTAAGTGCAATCAAAAATATAAACCTCAACGAAAATGCAGAATAGAAATAGGTAGGAAACAAAGTATTCTAGCAGCAAAGAAATAATTTAAACAACAGATCTACAAACAAGTATTGCAATAAAAATAAAAATAAATAAATACAATTACATAACATGGAAATGTTTACATTAATACACTTAACAGCCATCTTGTTAATCAGATTGTAAATAGATTTTAGGCATTGCTTAACTTCTGATTTCAGAATGAGAAACAATGGTTTATAATCGCCGTACTTGAATATGTATACTAAACTTTGCCATCAAAAGTAATAAATTAATCAAATAAAATTCCTTATGAAATGACATGTTGTAAGTGAAAAAAACTAATAAAACATTTTCAAAACAAAGTTGAAAGCTGGGCATGATATGATCTCTAATAAATGAGCAGAAATCTGACCAAAAATTGGCTGAGTAAGGACAACTCCAAAATAAATGAAAAAATGTTTCTGTATAGACCACAAAATGTACAGCGTACCAATATCACAGTTAAATCTGTTTACAAGGAAATAGTTACTGGGGTAATATTTATAAATGAGTTTGAAATAAATTTATTTTACTTTATTTGTGATTAAATATTTATGAGGTAATTTCCAGATTTTATGCCATATCAAACCATCAACACAGCTATTCCAGAAAGTTACAATAGGAGGTCTAGAGACAACATCCCTTTGAAAAAGAGCCCGAACCTGACGATTATTGTGTTTAACAGAGGAAGAAGAAAAACAAACTCGACTAACAGCAGTGTCAACAGGATCTAAAGACTGCAGAGAAGATTGGGGTATTTTTAACCCAGAGTGGATAGCATCCATAACTACAGCATATTCTTTAGGAGTGATTGGGATTTTAAATTTAGACAAAAATTCAGAATAACTGAACAGAAGGCCTTCTTGGTTGAAAAGTTGCCTCACCAAAACTATATCATTAGAAAACCAATTTTTAAAAAACAGTGTTTTAGATTTATATAAAATATGCTTATTATTCCACATAAAACATCTATTAGGTGAGAAATTATGTTTATAAATTAAATTTCAGTAGAGAAGCATGTGTTTGTGAAAATTGGATAACTTTAATGGAAGTTTAGAAATGCTAGTTACAAAGCAAAAGAAAATGAAGACCTCCAACCTGTGAAAAAATGCAATGAGGAATGTTCCATATACTAGTTGTTGTTGTTGTTGTTGTTGTTGTTTTAAAGAAGTAATAACTTTTGACATGCAGGAAATCCCTAATATGAACAAAGGCATCCACTATGGCTGTAGCTAAAAAAAAAATAAAACAATTTTAGATCATTTCCAGGTACTCAGTATGGTATATTTGAATAATGCAGTGCTAATTTGCATAACATTTATTACAGTATATAAACTATTATGCCTTATTATGTGTTTGTATAAACCAATCCTAAAATTCCCATTAGGAAAATACAGAAAATAAATATTATAGAATACAAATTATTGGTTATCGTCCAGCAGTGCATTTGATTTCTTAGCCAGTTAAAAGACATGAGGATAGAGCCCGTCAATTAGGTAAAAGTCAAAAGTGTTTTTTTTTGTTGTTGTTGTTTTTTTACATTTCTGAAATGATGGCTGCACCCCTATGTGTGCAGTACAGAAAACAGAGCACGAGTCTTCTTGTGCTTGAATGGTTTAAAGTCATATTAAAATGTGCACAAAGGAATCAATAAGAAGAATCTGGAGTCGAAGAATCTTCTCCACGATCTGGAGAATTGGAATAGATTTTGGATTCCCAAGCTTAGGTATGGGTTAAAATTTTAAATAAAATGTTTGTTTGTTTTTTATTTTTTTGTTTTTTGTCCTACCTAAAATGTGCCTGGAGTCCACCTTTGTTATTATAACAAACTACACTTTCAATGTGATTTTAAACCATTCAAGTCAAGAAGACTCCTTGTGTGACACATCCTTGTGTAAGTGTTTTTTAGTCTGTTGATTTTCATTCATAGTATTCAGCTAACAATTAAATATTTTAAATAGATAGAATAAATGTGAAATGATATCTAAGATTTTTTATTTTTTTATTTTTTTTAATGATTTGATTTATTTATTTATTTTTTTTTACCTTATTGGAATCGAAATTAGGAATTTACAAGTATCGGAATAACTAAAATTCAAACGATGCCCAACCTTACCCCATATTATTTTTTTTTTTACTGGCACCTTTCTATTCACTGTTTTAAACCCTTTCTTTTCTTTTAAACCCTCACTTACCCTTCTTTGCTTTTGCCCTTCTTAAAAACAATCACATAATCTTATACATGAATGTACTTTTCGAAATTAGTTATAAAACAGGGTAGTATGTTTGCTTAACATTGTGTCAAACATGACAATTTATGAATGAATGAATGATGCATTTATATAATGCTTTGTGTATTGTTGTACACCCAAAACGCTTTACAATCGTGTGGGTGTGGGTGTGGGTGGGGGGGGGGGCACCACCAGTGTGCAGCATCCACTGGGATGATGTGACAGCAGCCACAGTACAACGGCACCAGTGCACTCACCACACACCAGCTACAGGTGGAGAGGAGAGAGAGTCATAGAGCCAGTCAAGTGAATGGGGATTATTAGGAGGCCATGATTGACAAGGTCCATTGGTGGTAATTTGGCCAGAACACCGGGGTTACACCCCTACTCTTTACGAGAAGTGCCATGGGATTTTTAATGACCACAGAGAGTCAGGACCTCGGTTTAACATCTCATCTGAAAGACGGTTCATTTTGACAGTATAATGTCCCCGTCACTATACTGAGGCATTAGGACCCACACAGACCACAGGGTGAGCACCGCCTGCTGGCCTCACTAACACCTCTTCCAACAGCAACCTAGTTTTCCCAGGATGTCTCCCATCCAGGTACTGACCAGGCTCAATCCTGCTTAGCTTCAGTGGGCAACCAGTCTTGGGCTACAGGGTGATATGGCTGTGGCAATAAGAGACTAATATCATATTTTGCTCCAGAATCACTATATAACATCAGTTGTGTTTGAAACAGTTAGCTTCTGTGGTTCCATGTTGCACAGTGAGACAGAAAATATTTTAACCCTCTGGGGTCCGAGGTCATTTTGGGGCCCTTGAGATGTTTTGACATGCCCTCATATTTGTGCTTATTTCAGCTACTTAAAACATACTATTTACCAACATGTAAAATTATATACTGTGATACAAGCTATGTCAATTAGCACTGCATTGCAACTGTGTGTTTATTGTCCTCCACGTTTCATCAGTCAAAGCATCTCTATCTGCATGTTATACAGCTGTAGTGATATCTGATGCATTTGTCCATATAAGGGATTTCCTGGGTCTCAATTGTGAAACAGACATTACAGTACAAGAGTGTTAGGGTTAACCTTGCTCCATAATGCTCACATTGTCTCATTTTGGGTAAAATAGAAAAATAACACTATAGTACTTTGTAACCAAGTAACTTGAGTAGTTCTTCAGCAAACTACTTTTCTACTCTTTGAGTCATATTATTTTTTCAGTACTTTTACTTGTACTCAAGTAAATTATTTCTTAAGTAGCAATACTTTTACTGAAGTACAATTTCTTACAACTCTTTCCACCACTGATGGTGATCATATTACTTTATCAGTTTACGGTACTAAAAATTGGTTCAGAACCACAAGTTCTGCAGGCAAGCGGTATCTGTTATCTGGCTGTCACTGTCAGGGCTGTGTGTGTAGAATGTGTTGATGAATTGATGGCAAAATTGGTGACCAGGCTGTTTCTTTTCCAGGTGAAGAGATTCAGATAAGAACATTGATGACCGTACAGCAGTGTAAATCAGTCCATAAAGCTCTGCATGTGCTCTTTTGTTCTGTCTTTGTCTTCTGTTCTCTCTTTATCCATTTCAGTCTGGTATTCATTCCAAGGATATCGAGAGAAAAAAAAAATAAAAATAAAATAATAATTAAAAAACATACAAGCATGATAAAACATTCACTTCTAGACTGCTTTTATATTTCTTGGTGTAAAATTTCCTTTTTATTTATTTATTCATTCATTCTGTAGAACAGTGGTTCTCAATTCCAGTCCTCGCGTACCACAGATAAGTGGACATCACAGGTTATTCTGCCATGATTCCACTTTGAAGGAAGCATATACACTGAACAAAATTATAGACGCAACGCTTTTGTTTTTGCCCCCATTTTTCATGAGTTGAACTTAAATATCTAAGACTTTTTCTATGTACACAAAAGGCCTATTTCTCTCAAATATTGTTCACAAATCTGTCTAAATCTGTGTTAGTGAGCACTTCTCCTTTGCCGAGATAATCCATCCATCTCACAGGTGTGGCATATCAAGATGCTGATTAGACAGCATGATTATTGCACAGGTGTGCCTTAGGCTGGCCACAATAAAAGGCCACTCTAAAATGTGCAGTTTTAATCACAGCACAATGTCACAGATGTCACAAGTTTTGAGGGAGCGTGCAATTGGCATACTGACTGCAGGAATGTCCACCAGAGCTGTTGCCCGTGAATTGAATGTTCATTTCTCTACCATAAGCAGTCTCCAAAGGTGTTTCAGAGAATTTGGCAGTACATCCAACCGGCCTCACAACCGCAGACCACATGTAACCACACCAGCCCAGGACGTCCACATGCAGCATCTTCACCTCCAAGATCACCAGCCACCTGGACACCAGCCACCTGGACAGCTGCTGCAACAATCGGTTTGCATAACCAAAGAATTTCTGCACAATCTGTCAGAAACTGTCTTTGGGAAGCTCATCTGCATGCTCGTCGTCCTCATCAGGGTCTCGACCTGACTGCAGTTCATCGTCGTAACCGACTTGAGTGGGCAAATGCTCACATTCAATAGCGTCTGGCACATTGGTGTTCTCTTCACGGATGAATCCCGGTTTTCACTGTACAGGGTAGATGGCAGACAGTGTGTATGGCATCGTGTGGGTGAGCGGTTTGCTGATGTCAACGTTGTGGCTCGAGTGGCCCATGGTGGCGGTGGGGTTATGGTATGGGCAGGCGTATGTTATGGACAACGAACACAGGTGCATTTTATTGATGGCGTTTTAAAATGCACAGAGATACCGTGACGAGATCCTGAGGCCCATTGTTCATCCACGACCATCACCTCATGTTGCAGCATGATAATGCACGGCCCCATGTTGCAAGGATCTGTACACAATTCCTTGAAGCTGAAAACATCCCAGTTCTTGCATGGCCAGCATACTCACTGGACATGTCACCCATTGAGCATGTTTGGGATGCTCTGGATCGATGTATACGAAAGCGTGTTCCAGTTCCTGCCAATATCCAGCAACTTCGCACAGCCATTGAAAAGGAGTGGACCAACATTCCACAGGCCACAATCAACAACCTCATCAACTCTATGTGAAGGAGATGTGTTGCACTGCGTGAGGCAAATGGTGGTCATACCAGATACTGACTGGTTTTCAGACCTCCCCGGACCCCCCAATACAGTAAAACTGCACATTTTAGAGTGGCGTTTTATTGTGGCTAGCCTAAGGCACACCTGTGCAATAATCATGCTGTCTAATCAGCATCTTGATATGCCACACCTGTGAGGTGGATGAAGTAGTTCGGCAAAGGAGAAGTGCTCACTAGACCGATTTGTGAACAATATTCGAGAAAAATAGGCCTTTTGTGTACATAGAAAAAGTCTTAGATCTTGGAGTTCAGCTCATGAAAAATGGGGGCAAAAACAAGTGTTGCGTTTATAATTTTGTTCAGTGTATGTTCCATTCAAAAGGTATTAAAGTGTGTGAGATGCGAATTTAAATTTATTTAGAGAGGTATATTATGTCATACTTCACGCTTCTCTAGTAAGCTTCATCTGTGTGTGAAGACTGCAGGCTGTGGCATAGTGCAAATCTGTGAAAGAATGTTCCGAAGTGAAGTAAAAGTAAATGGATTTCCTATGCTCAGGGAGTAGGGAGCAAAGAACACTGTGTAGGGACCATGTCAATCAGAACACAGTTCACAAAGCTCTCTTCTAACGAGCTGGTTATCTGAATCAGATGTGTTAAATAAGAAAGACATGCAAAATATGCAGAGCAGTGGAACGCAAAGACTGGAATTGAGAACCACTGCTGTAGATCATATTATCCAGTCATACATTCAGTCTCCAACACCGTATACAAGATAATGTTTCATTAACAAATCAGTAATATTTTTTTTCCCTCTAAAAAAATCAAATAAAAGTTGTTGTTGTTTGTTTTTTTACAATTTTTTGACTGTACAAAATGATTGTACAGTCATTATGCGAAGTTGGCATGAACTGAAGGCCTAAACAATGATATCAGCGGTGATGAAAACTCAGAGAGGCTACACTGGATCTACAGAAGTGGCAGTGAATGTCAATGGTGTTTAGACAAAACAGGGATGGTGCCCTTATTTGAAGGAAGAGGAGCTAATGAAGGAGCTGAACAGGCTCAATGAAGCTAAACAGGTATCAACTTAGTAGTGGCCTAGGTAGGTTGTGCTGTATCTGTTCAAGGCATTATGCATGTACACTTAACAAATGTTTATGTAACATTGTTTATATTGTATTATCTAACTTAGTGAAAAGTGTCGCTCATCAGTTAACTATGTACAAAGGGCAGGCATAATAAGCAAGGCTTCAGCCCACACCTTTTTCGGTAATTATGTATATTTATTTTGTGAAAAGTTGTCTGTGAGGACCGAAATAAACTTATTGATTCACTGATGAGGTGTGCAAACAGCATTACATTTCCACATTCCCCTCTAGGCCACTCATTTCTGACATAACCTTGGAGAGGGTCCAGATATAAGAGGACCACGGTGTATGGATGTCACAATGGCTACAGAATATTTCTGACATTTTACACAACAGTTAGCCACAGCCTCAGATGTCACGTCTGATGCATGTTGCACACAAAAATGTTAAGCATTTTGTTTTAAGAAATCTAGTATATACAAAGTATATACACAAAAGGAAGTATTGCATTGCATCACATTGTAGGTTTTCTAAGGATAAATCAACTTGCAATGATGGTTCCATGGATACAATAAAGCTAGACTTTGAGACATGACTCTTCTTAATAAAGAGATCTAGAAATTGCTTAAAGATTACCTTAATAAAGTAAAAACTGACATGACTGATATGGCACTGAAAAAAATCAACTTCTCAAGTGGTCAAATGCGTAGGGCCACACAGGTAGAGGGGTTGAAGGGTCTTCTCCTTTTTCTCATCGCTAAGTAGGCACCAATTCCTTTCCCTGAGGGAGAAGCCTGCTTTCATGTGGTAAGTCCTCCATCAGCAATCAGAGAGTAAACCACACTAGTTTACCCTCCTGCCTACTATACACCCACCCATTGTAGCTTATTGTGCTTATTATTCCTATATTACACAACACTAAAGAGTTCAAATGAAGGGTTGAAGACACTTTTCCATTTCTAAGTCTGTTTTTAAGGATAAATTATGTAACACTAAATCTGATGAGTGATTTTTAACAACTAGCATCATTTTCAGAGCCTTCCTCACCATGATTCTACATAAGGATACTTTAAACACAGTGATGCCTTTATACTAAATGATGGATTAAGTAGGTTTTTTTTGGTTTGTTTGTTATCTCTAAGTTACAGCTGATTATTTGAGTTGTTTTGGTAGAGATTTTTCAAGATTTCCTTAGTCTTTTATCAGTTCATTGGCTGAGAAACAATTTCTTGTACAATGCTTATGCTGAACAACGCTATTATCCAGTAAATAAGCATGACCGAACACTGATTGACATGTACCTGCCAATATTCATGATGACTGAATATCACACACGTGTTCATATAATAACATATAATAATACATAGTAAGGTATTCATAAGGTAAACCAAAGTTTTATACAATCATTATGATAATGAAAATTAAGGCTGTCAACAGATTAAAAATGTTAAATTAATTACATGACATGATAATTGGATATATCAATATTTGCTAACAAAAGCCCTAAAAAAAAGGAAGATAATTAAAAGACATTGCTCTCCTTAATCTTGATTATATATATATATATATATATATATATATATATATATATATTGTTTTTTTTTCTTTTTTTTTTCCAGTTCATGAAATCAAATCAATGAGCTTGATGTTGCTAGCATGTTGCTAGTTGATCTGTGCTCTCAGTGTACAACATATTACATGCAGATTCCTCTAGTTTCATCAACCAAGAGGAGATTGCGACTACTATTTTAACTTTTTCACTTGTAGAAAAATTAAAATATTACCTTTCCTTTTGGGTATTAACAATGAAGTTAATAAATGTAGTTAGATATGGTCATATCATATGATGATACAGTAGGTATGTGTTCATGAGCAAGGACCACACCACAACCAAAAATACTAAGGAATAGCTGTAATGCACAGAATGTTAGGGATGAGTAGGAAGAGGATGAAGGGGTAGGGGGAAGGGATGATGGGAGATGATGGTCAGGTTGACCTGGGCATCTGGAACTGATGGCCCAGAGCAGGGACGTGCACATACATTTTGAGGGGCAGGGGCTCAAGTGGAAAAAGAGACACTTCTCATATTTATTTATTTATTTTCTAAACCAAACTTTAAATATATTAGGGGTGTGCGATACTGACAAAAAAAAAAAAAAAAAAAATCAATATTTTCTGGGATTTTATCGATAACGATAGACAATATTTTGCTGAGTGTGTTATTGTGCTAATATCTTAAGTAATACCGTTGACAGCTGATTCCTAAAGTTTTTGATATTCTGTGGTGATCAGTTCACAGTAGTGATAGAAATTAATAATTTCCAATAAGTTTAAATTGATTTTTTACATTTTATGGACATTTTTACCTTTATAAAGCCCTGCATGAGTGTGCATCATAATTTCAGTCAAATTCTTAAACTGAATCAGTGAATTAGAATAAGTCATTTAAGCTGTTACCAAGCAAATGAAATCAGTATTAACAAAATTAATCTTTGCAATGCAGAGAAAACACAGAAGCTGCATTAGAAGTGGCATTTAGATGCATTTACACACTGTTTAATGCAGGACATGAATGCATTTAACCTGCAGTTACAAATGCATTAATACTGTTTTGATATTTTAAACAATACTTTGAATACTGATATTTGAAATTATTTAAAAAAAAAAAAAAAAGATACTTTAAATGTGAAATCAAAACTGCCAGTAGGTGGCAGCAAATCACTGTTTATAAGTGAGTCATTGCAATTGAACCGAATCATTTAAATGGTTGATTCATTCAGGAACAAAACAGCTGTTGCTCAGAGACGCAAATTGAAATTATATTTGTTGGCAAAATAGAGCAAAAACAATCAATATTGTGTCTAAAACGTAAGTGTGTTAATATTAAATTCTTATTTATTGAACTGCTGTATCACATTTGTAATCATGTTGCTTTTTGGTGGAAAAAAATCCCATCAGTTTTCGTGTGATACTGATTAACTATATGAAATGATATAAATATACATTTATGCCCCCAAATTTTGAATTGTGTGATCATTCTTAATCTAAATGCATTTTAATAAACTGAATCATGCAGTGAAAGAATGCACACTGCTCTAACCTACTAGACTTCCTATTGCCTTAGCTCAGGGGTGTCAAACTCAGTTTCTGGAGGGCTGGAGCCCTGCAGAGTTTAGATGCAACCCTAATTAAACACACCTGATCCAGCTAATTAAGTCATTCAGGCTTATTTGAAAACTAGATGGTTTGTGTGTTGAAGCAGGGTTGGAACAAAACTCTGCAGGGCTGCGGCCCTCGAGGAACTGAGTTCGACACCCCTGCCTTAGATAAACTTCAGCTAACTTAGCTCTCTCATGGGTCATGGATGTTATCAAGACAAATTAACTATATTTGCCTTTTGTCTTTTGGATAATTAGCTCTAAATTCGAGGCACAGGTAGCTTAGTCTTTTGTTTATCACCACTCACCTCCACACCATGCAACCTGATCTCACAGAATTCCGTTGTAATGTTCACGGATTTAATTAACCTCCGAATATGTGGTGGCATCACGGAATCGCCGAAAATTCCGTGATGGGCTCACAGAAGGCATCAGCCGTGGTCCATGCACAGATTCACTGGTTCAACGTAAAAAGAGTGATTCCGATGCAGTTATACTTTCACTGGAGTACCTGACAGCCCCTACCCTAAACCTACCCAGTTCTGAACAATAATGATGACGATAAATTTCCCAGTATCGCGTCGGCATATTGGTGCTAAGGGTTTCCGTGCATGGAGCACGGCTGATGCCTGTCACTGACTTACATTGGTATCACTTCTGTGAGCCCATCACGGAATTTTTTTCTGTGAGCCCATCACGGAATTTTCGGCGATTCCGTGATGCCACCACAGATTCGGAGGATAATTAAGTCCGTGAACATTACACAGAATTCTGTGAGATCAAGTTGCACCATGACAAACACTAATGGAGAGGGAAAGAGGGAGAGAGAGAGGGAGGGATTCACTTCTGCGGTTCTCTGCCTATCTGTGATGTGCATGTGCTGATCAATGTGTGCTACACTGCTGTGCTGCGTGCGCCTACGCCGAGACGTGAGGGGGAGAAAGGCATCAGAACTCAGAGTCTCAACATTTCCTGACCCGACCTGATATTTCGATTTTTTTATTTGTTTGACAGGGAAAGCTGTGCACAAACAGAAACACACACATACATGTATTCATTTATTTAAAAAAATACTCCCCAGAAAAAAAGGGCACTTTCTCTCAAGGAAGAAAATGGGCAGGTGCTCAAGCCTCCTTTTATGTCTGTATGTGCACGTGCCTGGCCCAGAGAGACTCAGAATGGGGGTATAGACTCGTTTGTATTTTTAAGCCAGATGATTTGAACCCTCTAAAGTTGGGAAGAGCTGAAGTGAGCTTGATGGAGGCCTTTGACATTGTTGCTGCTGTACAGTATGTGTGGTATATGTTTGTGGTGAGCAGCGGCCTAGGATTCTGATCTCTATCAGTCTCATCAGAGATTCCACATCTGGCTGCTGAGGTTGCTGCTCCATTGCAAAAAGGAATTAATTGAATAATGTTATGGAGATAGGCCAGAGATACGGAGGATATAACAGAAGTGCTTGCTAAACTATAATCTTGTGGTCAGTTTTCCAGTCTCAGTAAGAAAGAGCAGATCTTTGGGAGATGCTCGCCCTTCGTATCTAGAGCGGACATATTCATAAATGGGTTCAAATGGACTGAATAAGGAATTTAGACGGAAGATGTAAATAGGAAATTATGTTCCTAATTAGTCAGTTTTGCTTCTTCGAAAGGTGAAGATGAGAGTATCTGAGGAGTGTGTGAGAGGTGTGAGAATAAGATATAGCAGGGCAATTGTTGCCAATGGTTAGTTTGTAGAAGAAGTTGATCCCTGATATGTAGGTTTGGACAGAGCATATGCAAATCTTTAGGGAGGAATGAACGTAAGATATATAGTTCCAAATGGACATCATGTCAGTTGATAGGAAAGGAAGCTGATAGAAGACGTGCTAAGCTTGAAACAGTTCTAGCAAGTCAAGTATGCTGAAAGCATTCTCGGGGCAAGGCAATTAAGAATTGTTTCTTGAGAAGCAATTATAAAATTTCTGATCTGCTGGTTTAGTTGAAAATTGTTGCCGAAAACAGTGGGACCAGGAGTAAGATGAATGTCTGATTCTGGGGCCAAGAGTTTGAATTTCTGAAAAGAGAAATGAGACAATAAATTCAGCTATGAGATTAAGGTGTCCCGATATGTGAGCTGCTCGGAGGAGGAATTGTTGTTGAGCAGATATTCAGGTGAACCTGTGCATGAATTGCATGATAACTGCAGAACATGATCTGCTTTTGTTTATAATTTCAACTACTGCTGCATTGTCTGAGTATTGATTTTCTAGACCATTCGTGTTCCCAAAGTATGGCTGCTATGATTATGGGGGGTATTTCATAAAATGTGTAAGAGAATGCCCCTGACTGCAAATTGAGGGAACTGAACTCTGGAGGCCATTCGAAGGCAAACCAGTGCCCACCATAATAACTACCAAAGCCTATTGAGGGTGCTGCATTAGTGTACAGTGGGGCAAAAAAGTATTTAGTCAGCCACCAATTGTGCAAGTTCTCCCACTTAAAAAGATGAGAGAGGCTTATAATTTTCATCATAGGTATATGAGAGACAAAATGAGAAAAAAAAATCCAGAAAATCACATTGTAGGATTTTTAAAGAATTAATTGGTAAATTCCTCGGTAAAATAAGTATTTGGTCACCTAAAAACAAGCAAGATTTCTGGCTCTCACAGACCTGTAACTTCTTCTTTAAGAGGCTCCTCTGTCCTCCACTTGTTACCTGTATTAATGGCATCTGTTTGAACTCGTTATCAGTATAAAAGACACCTGTCCACACCCTCAAACAGTCCAACTCCAAACTCCACCATGGCCAAGACCAAAGAGCTGTCAAAGGACACCAGAAACAAAATTGTAGACCTGCACCAGGCTGGGAAGACTGAATCTGCAATAGGTAAGCAGCTTGGTGTAAAAAAATAAACTGTGGGAGCAATTATTAGAAAATGGAAGACATACAAAACCACTGATAATCTCCCTCGATCTGGGGCTCTACGCAAGATCTCACCCCGTGGTGTCAAAATGATCAAGAACTGAGAGCAAAAATCCCAGAACCACACGGGGTGACCTAGTGAATGACCTGCAGAGAGCTGGGACCAAAGTAACAAAGGCTACCATCAGTAACACACTGCGCCGCCAGGGACTCAAATCCTGCAGTGCCAGACGTGTCCCCCTGCTTAAGCCAGTACATATCCGGGCCCGTCTGAAGTTTGCTAGAGAGCGTTTGGATGATCCAGAAGAGGATTGGGAGAATGTCATATGGTCAGATGAAACCAAAATAGAACTTTTTGGTAAAAACTCAGCATTCTTTCTCCTCCAAACACGACAGGTTGAGTTGCATCCAAAAAACACCATACCTACTGTGAAGCATGGGGGTGGAAACATCATGCTTTGGGGCTGTTTTTCTGCAAAGGGACCAGGATGACTGATCCGTGTAAACGAAAGAATGAATGGGGCTATGTATTGTGAGATTTTGAGTGAAAACCTCCTTCCATCAGCAAGGGCATTGAAGATGAAACGTGGCTGGGTCTTTCAGCATGACAATGATCCCAAACACACCACCCGGGCAACGAAGGAGTGGGTTCGTAAGAAGCATTTCAAGGTCCTGGAGTGGCCTAGCCAGTCTCCAGATCTCAACCCCATCGAAAATCTTTGGAGGGAGTTGAAAGTCCGTTTTGCCCAGCGACAGCCCCAAAACATTACTGCTCTAGAGGAGATCTGCATGGGGGAATGGGCCAAAATACCAGCAACAGAGTGTGAAAACCTTGTGAAGACTTACAGAAAACGTTTGACCTCTGTCATTGTTATATACCCTTTGTTGGCAAAGTATTGAGATGAAATTTTGTTATTGACCAAATACTTATTTTCCACCATAATTTGCAAATAAATTCTTTAAAAATCCTACAATGTGAATTTCTGGATTTTTCTTCTCATTTTGTCTCTCATAGTTGAGGTATACCTATGATGAAAATTACAGGCCTCTCTCAACTTAAGCGGGAGAACTTGCACAATTGGTGGCTGACTAAATACTTTTTTGCCCCACTGTATAGTTGGATGTCGTCAGGATGAGTGATGTAGTCATTATAGAAAAAATAAATGCCATTCCAGGATGAAAGGAGTTGTTGCCAGAGGTGCATTTCCATTTTGCATGCGTCATCTAATGTGACAGTCGTGGAGAGAAGGGATGGCTGCTGCTTTCAACAGAATGTTTGACATGAAGGATTTCCCTAAAGGGATTATCCAGATGGTGTAGTTGAGGTGGCCAAGAAGTGCTAGTAGCTGATGCTTTGTACATCTATCTGCTAATAGGAAGTTGGAAAGAAGCAGTGAGATTTGGTGGTTTATTGTAGGGGGCAGAGATGTTTGAAATGAAACTGAGTCAAGAGTGATGCTTAAAAATTCAACACCAAGTTCGGTAAAAACATTGATTAGTGTGGAAAGTCCTGATAGTGGTGGTGAAGATGGAGATGGAGATGTGATGATTAGACAGTCGTCAAGGAGGTCCCTTGATTGAACTGCTGTAGATGTCCTGCTGTTTGAGTAGTGATTGGTCTATCTCTGCAGTTATCAATAGTATACACTATATTCATCATTCAAAAGGAGAAACCAAAACAAGGATATACAAAATATATGCAGATACGAAACAAACAAAGCAGCTCTTGCTTACCATTTTGAATAGCAGTTATGTTGATAACTTTCTTCATTTTAATCAGCTCATGTTGTTAGGAAAATATTTGCATATTGGGAGGCTAGGTTAAGATTTGACATCTGGACTGTAATAGTAGCTATTTGAGAATTATTAGAAAAAACAGGAGCTGTATTGCTGTAAATGGCTGAAGGAAGGTTAGAGGAATGGATGTTGGCATGATAGATTGTCGTCTGGATCAGGTGAGTTTATCTGCATCTCTGTCTCTTTTTCTCGAAATTCACTCCCAATTGATCCAAACAGTATGGTATGAGGAAGTCTGATATATGAAGGTTTCAGGAAGTTAGGTGATTGGTTGAGGCATGACCTTGCTCCTGAAACATTACTGCATATTCAAAAGGTATACACTTGTTTAAAGTGAAACTATGTAAATTGTAAGTTGTCACTATGTTTGATTAAAAAAAAAAAAATCAAACATAGTGCTGCTATTTTAATTGAATGAGCTAACATCAAAATAATATCCTTATCAATCTTTGAGAAATGGAGGACCTCTACTGAAAATTACAAGTGTAGTTCCATGTATAACTTTGGATAATTTGTTTTCTCATTTTTGTCTTCAAAAAGGAAAATTAGGAAACTGCTTATTTATTACCTATTCAACCCTTCTCAAGAATGTAAAAATGAATCTTTTGTTGTAAATCTAATGTACCAAATGGATAACCAGCCTAAATATTATTTCTCTACATGCGAGTGTTATAAATTCCATTCCTCCTGCTCACCTTCAGAGTTTACACTGTCAGTATGTGTGACCCAATTCCAATTTTTTGCTCATATGTGACACAGATCAGATGCATATTGATATGGATACATTGGATATTTCGAGATCGGTTTCAGGCCTCATTAATATGTGGAATTACAAATCAGATATGTGCCAATGTGATTGTCATGTAAACAGGCATATCGGATTTTCTGAGGTTTTGTGTTCTGTACATCATTAAAACAACAATTTGGTACTTCTCTGCAGTTTAATAACGTGATATTATTCTTTAAGTATGCACAATGTTTCAGATGGTATGGTAAGTGTAAACGCATGAATCGGATATGGGTCAAAATTGAAAGAACATGTAAATGGATGGTCAAAAAAAAAAAAAAAAAAAAAAAAAAAATAATCGAATATAGGCAACAAATCAGAATTGGGCATCAAGACCTGCAATATAAACTCTGTATCCTCCCGGAGTCAGTTTGAATGAATGAATGAATGAATGAATGAATGAAGCATTTATATAGCGCTTTATTGTGTATTGCTATACACCCAAAGCACTTTACAATCATATAGGGGTCTCTTCTCAACCACCACCAGTGTGCAGCATCCACTTGGATGATGCGACGGCAGCCACAGGACAACGGCGCCAGTGCGCTCACCACACACCAGCTACAGGTGGAGAGGAGAGAGAGAGATAGAGTCAATTCAGTGGATAGGGATTTTCCCACAAGTTTCCCACAATCCCCAATCTTGGAACTGATTATGTCACACCTGTTACCCAACAGTGGGACTATATAAGCTGCACACACGCACGTGTGACACTACTGTGAGTTTTTCCCTGTTTTCCTTGCCTTATTTTGTTCATTGTCTTGCCTTGTCTGTGTTCTTTGACTTTGGACCGTTTGCCTAGTTTTGATTAATTGCTGCCTGCCATGATCAGTGCCTCTTTTATGGATTACTCTTTTTGTCTTGTCCTTGGACATTGTTGGTCGCTGGTGTCTGACCCTGCCTCTTTTGACCATGCTCTTTCCAATAAAGCCTGCATTTGGATCCCCAACTATGTTGCAATTCTCATCCATCACAGTGGGAGGGAATGAAATGGCTCTTTCTGCTGATTGGTTAACCAAAGATCAAACCATGCCATCATTAGTTCTTCCTTAGTTCCATGCAGCAGAATAATAGTCATCTGCTGCTAAAGTTGTATAGATTCTTAAAGCATTTATTGCAACTATATTTCATCTCTTTCTCATGAGACAACCAGACTAACGAATGGCTCGACACAAAAACTAAATGTATTGGTAATTTTATGGACATTTCCATTAAATTTAAAATACAATTATGAAGTGCAAAATTAAAAATGCAAGTAAAACATGGAGGGACCCACCTCTCAACTTACAGGACTTCAAGGATCTGCTGCTAACATCTTGGTCTAGTGGTCTTGGTCCTCAGATGTCTAGTGGAGTCCATGCCAATCAGGCATAACATTATGACCACCTTCCTAAAATTGTGTTGGTCCCCCTTCTGTTGCCAAATCAGCCCTGACCCACTGAGGCATGGACTCCACTAGACCCCTGAAGGTGTGCTGTGGTATCTGGCACCAAAATGTTAGCATCAGATCATTTAAGTCCTGTAAGTTGTGAGGTGGGGCCTCCATGGATCCGACTTTTTGTTTAGCACATCCCTCAGATGCTCAAATGCATTGAAATCTTGGGAATTTGGAGGCCAAGTCAACACCCCAAACTCGTTGTTGGGCTCCTCAAACCATTCCTGAACCATTTTTGCTTTGTGACAGGGCGCATTATCCTGCTGAAAGAGGCCACAGTCACCAGGGAATACCTTTTTTGTGGTCTGCAACAATGCTTAGGTAGGTGGTACTTCCACATGGATGTAGGACCCAAGGTTTTCAAGCAGAACATTGCCCAAAGCTGCCTCCGTTGGTTTGCCATCTTCCCATAGTGCATCCTGGTGCCATGTGTTCCCCAGGTAAGTGATGCACACGCACCTGGCCATCCACGTGATGTAAAAGAAAGCATGATTCATCAGACCAGGCCACCATCTTCCATTTCTCTGTGGTCCAGTTCTGATGCCCACGTGCCCACTGTTGGTGCTTTCGGCGGTGGACAGGGGTCAGCATAGGCATCCTGACTTTTCTGCAGCTATGCAGCCCCATACACAACAAACTGCAATGCACTGTGTATTCTGACACCTTTCCATCAGAACCAGCATTAACTTTCTGAGCTACAGTAGCTCATCTGTTGGATCGGACCAAAAAGCATTAATGAGCCTTGGGTGCCCATGACCCTGTTGCCAGTTCACCACTGTTCTTTCCTTGGACCACTTTTGATAGATACTGACCACTGCAGACCAGGAACACCCCACAAGAGCTGCATCTTTGGAGATGCACTGACCCAGTTGTCTAGCCATCACAATTTGGCCCTTGTCAATCTCGCTCAAATCCTTATGCTTGCCCATTTTTCCTGCATCTGACACATCAATTTTGAGGGCAAAATGTTCACCTGCTGCCTAATATATCCCACCCACTAACAGGTGCCGTGATGAAGAGATAATCAGTGTTACTCACTTCACGTGTCAGTGTTCATAAAGTTATTCCTCATCTGTGTAAGTGCAACATAACATCAGTTGATTGGATTCATTCTAAATTTCTCAAATGTATTAATATCTACAGTAAATATTTTCATACAGTGGTCATATATATAGAATTTATTTTATTCATGCTATATAACCTTCGAGTTATATAGCATGAATAAAAAATTCTAAACATATGACTCCTGTATCATATACGTGCTTGCGATTAAGATATTTATGATAATTAGATTTATTCTGATTCAAAGTTTACCCCTTGGTTTAAAATATTTTGCCACTTTTAAACATTATAAACCTGCACAGATTCTTGGAGATGTCATAAGGCTGTGTGTTTTGATATAATGGTGGGTATTTTCCATTGACTTCTATTTTATTAGGGGCCAAGCACCACAGGTGCTTACCATGCAAACATGCTCCTGTGGGGCCCATGCTGGCTTTTTGCGGGCACAGTGGGCTAGGGCCAGCCCACACCAAACCTAAACAGGCCCAGTGCGGGCTTGCCCAGGCAAGGCCCACATCTTTGGGCTCACCGCAGGTTCTCTGTGAGCAGCCCACACAATGGGACAGCCCCTCTTTAATCCCAGCCCGTTCGGGCCCAGAGCAACTTTTGTACCTTTGGGCCCACACAGGTTTTGTGAAGGCAGCCCTGTAATGCAACTAGGCGAATACTAACATTGACTGGCCATTCTTTAGGTCACTCAATTGAACTGGAATGTCTCTGTTGGATTACAAATTTGTAAAATGTTAAATCTAGGTTCCAATGTAATAGTGTACAAACTGAAGAAGTTATATACATTGTATTTAGCATTTATGGTGAAGATGGTGACATCAGATGAACGACTGTGATATACAAAGTTTGTAGCAAGAGGTTGTCAGTTCCTGTTCTCTTATTGTAAGTGAAAGTCAGACGACAGAGACTCTTGCCTTTTGTTTGTAATTGCTCTTGATGCCCCTGCCTCAATCTTTGGGCAGTTATGCTGATTGGATTAGGAGTGGTTAAATGGTGCAGGTTGCTATACCCGAATACTTCATTTGCATGCTTTGTTTAAGGTCGTCACCCAGGTGCTTTGTTTCCATTCCTAAGCACTGCCCCCTAAATGTATATAAACTACAATGTATCACTGCTTTAGTTGGACTTGGATGACTACAGCGACGCACAGCGAGTTCTCAATAAAGAGTAACTTCTGTATGAAAGATATCCCAACGTCTCCTGGTCTCTGCTTCGACAAGAGGAATAAAAGTTTCCAACAGCTCAAATCAAAAGACACCTTTTCAGAACCTGTTGTTTCACATAGACCAGGGATCCTCAAATCTGGCTTGCAAGATCCACTTTCCTGCAGAGTTTAGTTCTAACTTCTAACCTTAATCAAACACACCTGAGCATGTCTTCAGTATCATTAGAAAATCACAGGTGGGTGAGTTTGATCAAACTTGGAGATAAACTCTGCAGGAAAGTGGGTCTCATGAGTCATATTTGAGCTGTAACAGACATGAGCCTGTTAATAAGAATTTTGTGGGCAGATTTCTTCCTTACCACTAGGGATGCTAGGGTGGTTTAGGTTTCCTTAAGTAAAGCCATGTGGTAAAGGGAATTAGCAGTAGCTAGCATAGCTCACCTGTTGAACACGCTGTGTTGTGTCCTGGTTGGGAAATGTGTCATTTCAAGCCCAGTCTAAAAGTAAGGAGTTGATGTTTTTTGCAGAGATGTATGTATGGCCTATGTTTGGATTGATGCTAAGAGTTTAAGACAGTGTATTTGTATGCATTTTAGAAGGACTGTTTATTGGTGAGGTCACCACATCATGGTCCAGTCTGAATATGGATTTAAAGTTATTTTTGATGTAAGACAATAGTCTGGACTATTTTTGACTGTTCCTGGTGAGGAAGAGTGTGGTGTTTGAGAGCTGTGATGTGTTTTCATTGCAAGAGGTTGGATTGTACATTTGCTATCAGCCAACTTCAACTATGGACAATGTTTGGACATTTATGTAGTACAGATAAGACTTTTGCACACACTAACTTTCACATGACGAAATCCTACAATCTTACATTGCTTTTTTTCTTTTTTTTTGGTACTTGTGTAATTACATTTTTGCCTATACAGGTGCTGGTCATATAATTAGAATATCATCAAAAAGTTGATATATTGCACTAATTCCATTGAAAAAGTGAAACTTGTATATTATATTCATTCATTACACACAGACTGATATATTTCAAATGTTTATTTTGTTTAATTTTGATGATTAGAGCTTACAGCTCATGAAAGTCAAAAATCAGTATCTCAAAATATTAGAATATTACTTAAGACCAATACAAAGAAAGGATTTTTAGAAATATTGGCCAACTGAAAATTATGAAAATGAAAAGTATGAGCATGTACAGCACTCAATACTTAGTTGGGGCTCCTTTTGCCTGAATTACTGCAGCAATGCAGCCTGGCAATAGATCTGTTGCGGGACAGTAGATGTGATTTTGCGGGACAATGCGGGACACGTGTAAGACAGATACATTTACTACTGTTGTGCTATTTAAATACTGATTTACATTACACATTACGTCCGTTGTCTTATGCGCCATTTTATGTTTCTGCCGGTGGATACCCACACTCCAGGTTGCGCTTCTGGCAACATTATATCCAGGAGAGAGTATAAGTTTTGAGCGCGCACACGTAGGCCTAATGTAAACACGTAGAGCACATCTGTTTTGTGTGAGAGTGAAGAGAATTCTGCAGCGGAGACATTTGTTGCACTCTCGCATTACAATAATGCATTCTGGACACTTGTCATTAAAATAACGCCATAGAAACCACCTCAAACGAACTATTAAAATGAGAAGAAAGTCGTGTTTGAAAGCTGCAATTGCGTTTTTTTTTTATTATTATTATTTTTATTTATTTTTTTTTTAAATTAAAAGGAGAATATCGTGTTTTTCCATTGTGCGCTCGACCATTTCCGTTGGTGGTGCTCGAGCACTTGAGGTCCGCACATCCTTTGCGCCGTCCACCCAGTCGTCATCAGCGGAAAACCCCCTCTCTACCACTGCGTCGGTTGGTTATTTTCACAGCTAGAACATGATGGCTGCGCAAATGGATTTTTAAATGCCAGTCGCAGTTTTTAATGTATTTCTTATTTTGGTATTTTAGTTTCTGGGATGCAAAAAAAAAAAAAAACACAGAATACATAATTGAAATGCAGGACGCAGCTTACGTCTTGCGGGACGCGGGACAAAACTCCCAATTTCGGGACTGTCCTGCAAAATGCGGGACGGGTGGTCACCCTACTGCTCAGGTGTTATGAGAGCCCAGGTTGCTCTGATAGTGCCCTTCAGCTCATCTGTATTGTTGGGTCTGGTGTCTCTCATCTTCCTCTTGACAATACCCCATAGATTCTCTATGGGGTTCAGATCAGGCGAGTTTGCTGGCCAGTCAAGCACAGTAACACTATGGTCATTGAACCAGCTTTTGGTACCTTTGGCAGTGTGGGCAGGTGACAAGTCCTGCTGGAAAATGAAATCAGCATCTCCATAAAGCTTGTCAACAGAAGGAAGCATGAAGTGCTCTAAAATTTCCTGGTAGATGGCTGCGTTGACTGTGGACATCAGAAAACACAGTGGACCAACACCAGCAGATGACATGGCAGCCCAAATCATCACTGACTGTGGAAACTTCACACTGGACTTCAAGAAACATGGATTCTGTGCCTCTCCACTCTTCCTCCAGACTCTGGGACCTTGATTTCCAAATGAAATGAAAAATTTACTTTCATCTGAAAAGAGGACTTTGGACCACTGAGCAACAGTCCAGTTCTTTTTCGCCACAGCCCAGGTAAGACGTCTCTGACGTTGTCTCTGGTTCAGAAGTGGCTTGGTAGCCCTTTTCCTGAAGACGTCTGAGCGTGGTGACTCTTGATGCACTGACTCCAGCTTCAGTTCTCTCCTTGTGAAGCTCTCACAAGTGTTTTAATCGGCTTTGCTTGACTGTATTCTCAAGCTTGCGGTCATCCCTGTTGCTTTTGCACCTTTTCCTACCCAAATTCTTCCTTCCAGTCAACTCTGCTTTTAATATGCTTTGATACAGCACTCTGTAAACAGCCACACCTTTCAGTAATGACCCTCTGTGACTTACCCTCTTTGTGGAGGGCGTCAATGCTTGTCTTCTGGATCATTGCCAAGTCAGCAGTTTTCCCCATTATTGTGGCTTCAAAGAACAAGAGATACTCAGAATTTATACTGTAGGGATGGTCATTTATTCAAATTTAAATGTAAATATTCTAATCAAAATTAAAAGAAATAAACATTTGAAATATATCAGTCTGTGTGTAATGAATGAATATAACATACAAGTTTCACTTTTTGAATGGAATTAGTGAAATAAATCAACTTTTTGATGATATTGTAATTATATGACCAGCACCTGTATAGGCACCTGTAGCTGTATTAACCTGAATTGAATGTTTTCTATTTTGTATTTAATAAATTGATTTGGAATCCCTTTGACTACTGTACATTTTTGACAATACAGACATTAGTTATCCATTTCAGATGTATAGAAACTATTTCTCCCAAAGACTTAAGTTATAGTAGCTGAGAGGTATTGATAGTGAAACCGATGTTTTGTTGTAGATTAATTGTGCAAGGGCTTCCTAGAGGCTAAATGAGAGCTGCCCATGCAGGGCCAGTGCTAAGGGGCCAACATTTTGCCAGATTTGAGCAGATTCTCAGGGGCCCTGCACTGGTAGCCTACTGGGGGCCCTTAGACTAGCCCTAAGTGGGCCCGTAAAGGGCCACTGCAGGTTTGTTTGCAGGGCAGGCACCTATTGCATCCGTTAAGATGATTCTTCTTCTTCTTCTGCTCTTGAGTCTATGGCAGCCCATAGAATCGCTTGCGGGAAAGTTGTGAAATTTGGCACACTGATAGAGGACAGTCTCAACATTGTAACAAACTCTTGCAAACATCAGTTTAATGAAAGCCACAATAAAAATATGGGATACCATCCATTGAGTTTTTGATACTGATATATTAAAGTATCATAGTGTATACAAACAAGCAACCTCCACACATAAACAACCATTTCACCCCCTCTCCATAATATGTACAAATCAGTTCCTTCAAAACAGTCCACACAATACGTTTTACAAAAACCTGTGTTTCCAGCATTGTTTGGCCATTGCCAACAATTTTGTCCCAAGTGTTCCAATACCGGTGATGACACGATGAATCAGTCAATGAATAATCCACAGACCGTCAGTATATAATCCAATGGCATTTCCCACACGCATTTTGCAGTTGAACTTATCGTACACAGTCTAATAGAGCTACTTAACTCAAGATCTTGTGTAACATACACTTAATTTAACATAAGGATCAGGGATTCAGTAGAAAAAACATTCTCATCTCTGGCCTAACAAAGGATGAAAACCAGTGAGCTATAACTCAAACATCCTGCCTTTGTATTAAACCAACCACACCCCAACTGCACTTACTCTCTCTGCTTATATTGGAGTCCTCACGCTCATACCTGAGGACGTAGTCCTCTATTGTTGAGGAGAAGAACTGCAGTAACAGTGAATTCAACATAGAACTGTTACAACATTAACCATAGCAAATTTGAAGTCTCTAACTCAAACTCTCTAGCACCACCACTTGTCCAAAATTTAATTCATGTTTATGCTAATAACTTTTGAACCGTAAGGCACAGAAGGATAACTTTTTTCTCTGAATCCTTGGCTTGTGCCGAGTCGAATGGAATTAGTTTTTTTTTGCTTTTTTCAATTGTTGGTAAAACCTACTTTTTGTAAATCGTCCTAGATGGTTCGTCTAATTTTCACCAAAATTGGCTCAGATAATCTACAGACCATGCTGGCAAAAAGTTAAGGAATTCAAGTCGATTAGTCAAAACGGTCTCAAATAATGTGCAAACGAATCAAACAAAAAGCACCCAAAAATCAATCTGAGGCTATATCTCCGCAATGGTTTGGTGTATTCAGATCAAATTTGGTGTGTGTTATAACCAATGATGGGCCGTAGCGTCGCTACAAGTAGTAACGATACTAGTTTAACTACATTTCTCAGTAGCGTGACTGTAGTGTCACTGCTTTCTGAATCAAATAGCTTTTCGGGTAGTTAAGCTCTTTTTTTGATCAATGAGCGCGGTAGCGTCAACAAAAGCTAATGTTACATTTTCCAAAGAAAGAATTCTAAAACTCAAGCTTAAATCAGAAATATAACAGCTACGGATCACTGATCCTGGATCAGTAAGTGAAACCACAGACACTAAAGCTCGTAATGCCATTGGCTCCTCAAACTGTCAGTCAAACCTCATTATTCCTCCCGCCTCTCTCTTCAATGAAGTGCGGCGCACATTTTGGAGCATCTCAGCTTGTTTGCAGTCTGAAGGTAAATAAAGAACTGTTGATTGAATAAGTACAGCGGTTTCTTTACTCAAAAAACACTATTTATAAAGGCTAATGTTTTTTTTGTTTTTGAGGAGCGGAGAAGAGTTTCTCTAGCATTTGTTGTCAAATCACAGCCAAATAGCTCATGCGAAGCGCTGAATCTTTCATAATATGATACTTTGGCCAAATAACAAAAAAACTGAACGCCCACACAGCGACAGAAAACTGGGGAAAACTGGAAACGAGTCAGGGAAAAAAAATAAAAATAAATTAAAAATAATTAGCTGGTCAAAAGCTTCGTATTTGAACTTGATTTTGGTGAAATGTTTATATTACTATCCAATGACACATGCAACGATGCAAATAAACATAGCCTATCGGTAGGCCTAAACATCAACAGTATATGGTAGCACTATACAATACAATTTCATTAAAATACATTTGTTACAGTATTTATTAATATTTTTAATGTTAGTTGATGAAAATAGTCGTTCATTGGTAGTTCATGTTAGTTCACAGTGCATTAACAAATAACTTTTGTTTTGTTGAAATTAACATTAAGATAAATGCTGCTATTGTTCATTCTTAGTTCGTGTTAACTACACTAGTTAACTAATGTTAACTACTGAACCTTATTGTGAAGTGTTACCATTTGTATAAATGTATCTATATACAATAAAGCCACAATACCAACTACAAATAGGAGGATTCCGGCCGACAGCAAAAGTTTATTTTGCCTATGTCACAATTTGAGGTCAATCCGGCCCTGTATTTGATACTGATTATGTTTCCAAATTGGTTTGGAACAGCTGTTGAATAAACAATTAAACTGAACATGCCTGTCTATCTGCTTGACTGACAGTTTTATTGATCACTGAGAGAGCATTGACTTGGTATGATGTTGGTTCAATAGAATTATTATTTTTTTTTTTAAATAGGTTGGATGTAATAAACTAATTTTGTCATGTTGCCGTAGCTTAGCTTGCTACATTTCCCAGGGCTGTAGCTTTAGTATAGTTAAGCTTCATTTAAAGAAGAGTAACTGTTAGCTTAGCTAACTACGTTTTCCAAGTAGCTTGCCCAACACTGGTTATAACAAGCATGACCTGAGACTACCTGCAGTGTTTCAGTGCAGTGCCACCTAGTGCTCAGGAGATACAAAAATGGCTATTTTTACTTATAACTTCTCAATGGTTTGGCCAAAAATCACAAAACTGGTCTCATTTTGAATTTTTTTGTCAAATGCTATATTTTACGAACCTATTGACATATTACCAAACTTGGTATGGTTCATCAGTTTTGAGCCAGCACCACCTACTGTTAAAATCAAATATTCACATGCTTATAACTTTGGGTGTGGTCGACTTATTTTCACGGGGAAAAAATAGTCACTTTTTTAGACTCCTCAATCCTTGCCGAGTCCAGTGATACCAAACTTGCCAGGTTTTGCCTTATGGTTTGCGCAACATTGAATTTAGGCACTTAAAAAACATTTGCCATTGTCTTAGAAACCGTTACTCCGATTGACACTAAACCACCGTAGGAAATTCGGAAACATAGCGTGCTGGCTATATGCTAATACTCAATTGCCAAAATTTTGATAGTAAGAGGCACAAAAATGCAAACAAAGTCGGCCATCAGTCATTTTTTCTCTTCTCATACATAAAAATGGTCTATAACTAAAACAAAATTATACATTTTCACCAAATTTTACACACAAACAGGTGCATCTCAAATTAGAATGCTCATTTATTTCAGTAATTCATCTCAAATTGTGAAACTTGTGTATTAAATCAATTCAATGAAACATTCAATGCATGAAGTAGTTTAAGTGTTTGGTTCTTTTAATTGTGATGATTTTGGCTCACATTTAACAAAAACCCACCAAATCTCAACAAATTAGAATACTTCATGAGACCAATAAAAAAAAAAAAAAAAAAAATTGTGAATTGTTGGCCTTCTGAAAAGTATGTTAATTTACTGTATATATATATATATATATATATATATATATATACACACTTAATACTTGGTAGGGGCTCCTTTTGCTTTAATTACTGCCTCAATTCAGTGTGGCATGGAGGTGATCAGTTTGTGGCACTGCTGAGGTGGTATGGAAGCCCAGGTTTCTTTGACAGTGGCCTTCAGCTCATCTGCATTTTTTGGTCTCTTGTTTCTCATTTTCCTCTTGACAAGAGGTTCATGTCTGGTGAGTTTGTTGTCCAGTCAAGCACACCAACCCCATGGTCATTTAACCAACTTTTGGTGCTTTTGGCAGTGTGGGCAGGTGCCAAATCCTGCTGGAAAATGAAATCAGCATCTTTAAAAAGCTGGTCAGCAGAAGGAAGCATGAAGTGCTCCAAAATTTATTGGTAAACGGGTGCAGTGACTTTGATTTTCAAAAAAATGGACCAACACCAGCAGATGACATTGCACCCCAAATCAATCACAGACTGTGGAAACTTAACACTGGACTTCAAGCAACTATTTGCTTCTCCACTCTTCCTCCAGACTCTAGGACCTTGGTTTCCAAATGAAATACAAAACTTGCTCTCATCTGAAAAGCGGACTTTGGACCACTGGGCAATAGTCCAGTTCTTCTTGTCCTTAGCCCAGGTAAGACGCCTCTGACATTGTCTGTGGATCAGGGTTTTTGTTAAATGTGAGCCAAAATAATCACAATTTAAAGAACCAAAGACTTAAACTACTTCAGTCTGTGTGCATTGAATTTATTTAATACACAAGTTTCACAATTTGAGTTGAATTACTGAAATAAATGAACTTTTCCACGACATTCTAATTCATTGAGATGCACCTGTATGTATGGGCACACTCTAAGGACACATAAAAAATGTGGTGGAATTGTGCGTCTTGGTGGCGCTATAATTGAACAAAACATGAAATTGCCATTAACTACAATAGAGTATTATGACATAAAATGCTATATTTAACGAATGCATTGGTGTACTATTACGAATATTTGTATGTACCATGGAGACCATGACCTGAAAGTACTCAAAAAGATTTGAGACAGTGCCACCTTGTGGTCAAAAGTTATGAATTTTAAAATAAATGCTAGTAGCTTTCTGTGAATTTTTCCTATTGTAAAGAAACTGGTATTAATAGATTTGATTGCAGCGCCACCTGTTTCTCAAAAGTGATAAGCTATTTAATCATATTACTAGAGGTTGTATTTATGATTTTTCGGCCATTTCAATTGAAATCGTAAAATTGCTTTAAGTACTCATTGTTGCAGTTGTTTCTGATGCTCCATGTTATGCTTAGTTCTTCATTTTGCTGCTGGAGTGCTTGGGCCCCGTAATTGCTGCTTCCAGCTATATTTATTATTATTATTATTATTAGTAGTATTATTATTATTAGTAGTAGTATTATTATTATTTAATTAGCTAATTTTCTGTCTCTTAACTCTATACCCATAATACTAACCCTCACAAAAGGACATTTAGTTATTAAGACATTTAGTTTATTAATCTGTTGTCCTCATGGGCACCATTGTCTGCTCCTCAATATAGATGATTTCAGGTTTATCTTTGTCACCACAATGTAAGCAAAGCTTGAGCACACACCATCAGAGCCATTGCTGAGTCACTTCCTGACTCAGGAAATGGAGTAGAGTTTCTGTTGGTGTCCCGCCGGACTGACTCCTGTCTACCTCCCAGACAAACACACACACACACACAGAGTTATATAACTGAGGACAAATCATGTACTTATTAGTTTTGCATTAAGCTAATTACAGCTTAATGCAAAACAAAACAAAAAAAAAAAATCTTTTTTAGAGCTCTTTAATATTTAAGTCACTTCACATAGACATTAATGAAATTTAATGGAGTAATCGGAGACATAGGTTTCTCCTAAGAAAAAGACCCAGTAATCCCAACAGAACCAGTAATCTTGTGTCTCAAACTGGCAAATAGTGTCTCAAATTGTGCTCGGTTTGTCTGTAATCAGAGATCTAGGTATGAACTTATTTTTTTCCATCACATTATATCGGAGCTATTCTATTCACATTTGATAACTCAGTAACACCTAATTTTAATAGTCCAATTTATAAATTCCATTAACTAGTAATTTGCAAATAATATCTGCTGACACTTTATTTTGATGATCTGCCAAAGGACATTCTACTTTTCAAGTACGTCCAATTATTCGTATAACCCTAATCTTAATTTAACCATCCACTAATAAGATTTTTTTGACATCTAGTTACAAAGTTATTATAATTAGTTGAATGTCTATAGTGGACAATCAAAACAGTGTAACCTAGAACTATTAGGAGAAACATAAGAGACAAAGATAACACTTCAATTAAGTAGAACAACACCAAGTCTGCAAAGTTGTAAAAGACTGATATTTGAGCAATGGACATTTCCTCTGGGCTCTGTGGATTTGGGTGTCTATAAACAGCCCCAACTTTACAAATATTGGGACTTTTTTTTTTTTTTTTTTACATTTGAATAAAATGAAAACTATTCAGAACTTCAAAAATCACATGAGCCAACATTTTATTCACAATAAAATATAGATAACAAATGTTTAAACTTTAATTTAAAATTTTATGCACAAGATGAGCTCATTTCAAATGTGATGCCTGCTACAGGTATCAAAATAGTTGGGATGGGGGCATGTTTACCATGGTGTAGCATCTCCTCTTTTCAAAACAGTTTGAAGACATCTGGGCATCGAGTTTATGAGTTTCTGGAGTTGGAATATGTTGCTCTAAAAACCTTTATATACCTTTCAGTAGGGGTGTGCAGCAAAGCCAGTATTTGTATCTGTATCAGTAACAATCACAAAATTCGTGTCTGTATCTGTATTAGCATAAAACCGGAAGTAGGCAGAGCTTGAAGTGGAACTTCATACAGTTATACTTGAGACTTTTGGTTGGTTTTACACATTGTGGTTTTATGCATTGAATTAATAAATCTTTTTTTTTTTTTTTTTTAAAGTAACACTTTACAATAGCAGTACATGAATTATCATGTACTAATACCTTAATTAATAATTACTTGACTATGAACTAATGAAGAGTTAAGACATGTATTAAATCAAGAACTAACTTAACTACGACATGAGTCATATGAATTACCGCATAAATAACACCACCTTAATTACATGTTAGTTCATGTATTAATTAAAGGGGTGGTTTACTGCTTTTTTTCTTTGCTTGATTGTGTTTGTGGGGTGCAATATAACATGTCTTCGTGTTTCGTTTGTTAAAAAACGCCTTATTTTAATATATTTCACCTTTATTGTAAGCCGCTTTCTCCTCGGTCATTTGAACGACTGGTTGACTTCCTGATTCTATGAAACCACTCCCCCAGAAACAGGCAATGGGCTCAGATTGGTTAGTTGGGCCGGTGTGTTGTGATTGGCTAAACTGCGTACTGCACATTGTCCGGAAACTTCACGCCCATTCCCTTCACGGGAGACAGTTGCATGTGCTCCGGTCAAATGTAAATAATGGTGCCAATATTGCCGTGTCAGTTTGAGCCAGAATCCGACCCAGAAAGCGGTAATGAAGAGAGTCAAGCAGAACTTCCGCAAGCACGGCTCTTAAAAACGTTTCTGAATGGAAGATTGCTGTTGTGATTACATATAATTGTTTGAAGTTTGTACACGTTTGTCTTATACACACAAAATAGCGGTGAACTAACTGGCTACTATAACCAAACAGCGTTGGCTTGTGTTTACGTTCTTGACCAAATCGAAAAATTACGTCATAAAGTATACATGGAAAATACATTTACAAAATTAGTACATAATTACAAATTTGGGTCCAAAATTTTTGTACGCGTTTGTCATAGACACACAAAATGGCATTTAACTAACTGGCTACTAAAGCCAGCGTTGGCATTTGTTTACAACCTTGATAAAACTAAAACATTACGTCTGAAATTATACATGTCAATACATTTAAAATTATGAAATCTTACTTACAGGTTGTGGCCCAACAACTGCTGCCTCTGGTTTTAAAGTTGGAACTGCTCCATGTTTTACTAATAGTTTTTGTGTGACTCCGGCATTGAACTCGTGTAGGTTCTGGAAGCCGCCTTCTGTAAAATGTGCAGCACAGAGCTGAATTAGGATGGTAATTGTCAGGAACATAATCAAACATAAATTTTAACCATTGTTGACAAACTACAGCGTCCGTAGGAAGCCCGAACACAGAAGACCTGACAGCTGGGTGAAAATAACACTGTTTCGACGGCATGGCTACGACTCTCCACTATAACTCTTCCTCTTCGACAAAGCAGCAGAACATGGCCTTGCCCCCTTTTTTGCATGTTCCGGAGGGAGGGGTTGATGGGTTTATTTCAAATGCAACCCGGGAAGTAATTCGTTGTAGTCCCATATGAGTCTTCCTGATTTTTAAAAGACGATATCTCCGCTTATGTTGAACTTTCAGCGCAGCAACTTTGCAGATACTGTTCATGCACCAACAGAAACATTACACCCCATTTAAAATGAAAAAAAGTGGGAAGAAAAAAAAAAAAAAAAAAAAAAAAAGCAGTAAACCACCCCTTTAACACTTTGTGGTAAACTAAATCAAACATGCTCTAGAAGAAATATTCATGAAAATGGCACACTGCAAAATTGTTTATAAATTTTCCACCTGCAGCTATGTCACAAACATCAGTGAATGACAGTGGATTTCGTGCAATATTTACGTTTAACCTAACTCATCCAATGCACAATGATGCATTCATAATTAAAAACAACTTCATCTCATCCTGTTTTGAGTGATACCACTGCTGCCATCCTACAATAATGTATTCATTAAGCAGATGCAATTTTCAAAATTAAAATCAGTGTTAGCAGAGTTGATGGTCATGTTATGGATTGGTTTACGGTCTTTATATCATAATAATGCACTGAAATCAGACATTTGTCTTGTGTTCTTGCTCTTCTTTTGGGCCACTATTGCCCCTTCAAAACATTAACCTTCCTCCTACCGTTCACTTCCTTCTCCATCCAAATGCATCCACATGACCTCTGCTCTTCCACTTTTTTACAAACCACCAAATATCTGATTTAGATGAGCTGAATATGCATAAAAAATGTGTAATTGATAACTTTTTAAAGACGTGCCCCTCCAAGACAAGAGGTTGATTGTAATTTCACTTTTTTAGTGTTAGTTAGTTAGTTAGTGTGTAATGATGCTGTTTGAGCATAAACAATATCTGCAAAGTTGCAGCATTAAAAGTTCAATGCAAACAGAGATATCGTCTTTTAAAATTCTTGAAGTTTAATGCCTACAAAAATGGCTGGTAAGGGACTACAACAAACTACTTCCCGGGTCCGATATGTCACGGACCCAGATAAACCCCGCCCTTGGGAACATGTAAGGAAGGGGGCGAGGCCATGCTGTGTTGCTTTAGAGAAGAGGAAGAGAAAACTAGGAGTGCATGTAAAAATCTATTCATATATGAATTCTGTCTTCTAACGATTCTAATGGATTCACAAGTTTCAAAATCAATGTTCTACAACAGCCATTCTTAATACTGTTCCTCGCGTCACTCTGCTCTGCATCTCTCCCTTTCATTCAGATCAGCTCCATCAAACTGTTCCAATTATACATTTTCACATAGCAACGAGAAGCATTATACATGGATGCGTGTGCGGTTGCCGTACTGCATTTCAATTAAAAATGCCGTACTGTATTTATGCTTTAATCAGAATAAAATCGTATATTAAAAGCTAGCATGAGCAGTAGCATAATAACAGCGCATCTAAAAGTATGAGACAACAAACAAACAAAAATACCATTAAGAGCCGTGCTTGCACAGGTTCTGCGCGATCCTCTTCACTAATATCCTCTGCGTCTCAATCGGGCTCAAATTGATAAGCAATATAGACGATGCCATTGTTTACAATACAACCAGAGCACATGCCGCTGAGCTGAGGGGCTGGACATTTAGATGCACGCTCGACGGTTTAGTGAATCACAACACACTGAGCCAGCTAACCAATCAAATTTCTGAGGGAGGGGCTTCATAAAAACAGGAAATAATCGAGGCGTTTGTCAAAGAAGGGACAGAGCTATGTGGAATAAAGGTAAATTATATGAAAAATGATGCGTTTTAAAAAAAAAAAAAAAAACAAGCATGAACACATGTTAGACTGCACCCCATAAACACAAACAAGCCTAGAAGGAAGAAAAAAAAAAAAAAAAAAAAAAAAAAAAACGACAACCACCCCTTTAAGTAATTTCCAGGAAATACATGGAAAAAGGCATGTGCAACACTGCTATTTTATTTGCACTTATTGCATTCATAGAGTTTACACTCATTTACTTCACATACTTGCTACTGTGTTATAATTTTAGAGGTTTATGTAAAACAACATGATTTCTTTTGGCTCACCGGTTCCTGCATAGTTTAAAAAAAGTATTTCACTTAAGTAATCTGCAGGTCTAGAAAAATATGGCGAAAAAAAAAAACACACACACAACTAATTGCATATTACACGGATATGTTATGAATGTATTCGTTTCATTTAGTATTACAAATCAAGGAAGGCAATGTTTAAGCCTTACACATACGAGTCACAGTTTATTAACATGCTCCACTGTGGAAATTAGTGCATATGACAACAGTCTCATACACTTCCTTTAAAAACTGACTTGAGATGAAAAATTGTTTGTGCCCAAATGACACACATATTATAGCATTGGTAGAGGACTATAACTGTCATAACATGTATATTGTTCAGGATGCTGAGTGTGAAGTTATTTGAAGGAGAATTTCTCCAGAAAGCTGCAAGCCACAATTGGCCCTAACAAACAGCATGTTTTGAACAGCACTAGTTGTAACATTATCAGGTACTCACTATTATCAATACTCAATTATAAATTGTGGCATTCAAATAGCTTGAAGAAGTCAAACTCCACTGAAAACTTAAAAAAAAAAAAAAAAAAAGGGACTCACCTTACTATTTGACAGTCTCGGCTCTCAGGTGAAACCTGAAATTGAAACAGATTGTTATATAGTGTTTCTCAATTCATTTACCCAATTAACATGGAGCATACCATTAACAGAAATAAAAGCATTTTTTGGCAAAGCTTTTATAAATACCTCGGCCTCTGTGTGCGGTACGATCAGGATGGTTGTGATGGAATTCCTGCAGTAACATGGGGTCAAGGATGTCGTCCCGGGCCACCCAGGATCGTTCCTCTGATCCATAGCCCTCCCACTCCACTAGGTATTCTAGTCAGCCTCCCCGTCGCCGTGAATCCATGATTTTGTGGACTTGGTAGATGGATGGCTGCTCTAGGATCTCTGGAGGAGGAAGCTCGTCCAGCTTGTGTTGGTCTGGAGTGGAAGAGGAACAGAGTTTAAGTAGGGACACGTGGAAAGTGGGGTGAATTCAATACCTGGGGGGGGGTAGTTGGAGCTGGTATGTGACTTCGTTGATCTGCCTCTGGATCTTGAACGGACCAATATAGCGGGGACTCAGCTTCTTACAGGGCAGGCGGAGTCGCAGATCACGGGTGGACAACCACACCCGAACTCCTGGGTGGTATATGGGGTTTGGAACACGTCGGGTGTCCGCGAAGGCTTTATGTCTTCGCACTGCTCGTTGCAGGTGGACGTGCACCGAGTCCCACACTCTCTCGCTCACTCGGAACCAGTGGTCTACAGCTGGAACCTCTGATGGCTCTCCCGTCCACGGGAAGAGCGGTGGTTGGTAGCAGAGTATGCACTGGAACGGTGTTAGGCCGGTGGTGTTCTGACGGAGGGAATTTTGTGCATACTCGGCCCACAGGAGGAAACGGCTCCAGCTGTACTGATCTTCTTGACAGTATGCCCAGAGGTACTGTCCGAGTTCTTGGATCTTCCGCTCAGTCTGGCCGTTTGTCTGAGGATGATAACCAGAAGATAGACTCACTGTGTCTCATAACAGGCGGAAGAAGGCTTTCCAGAGGTGGGAGATGAATTGTGGCCCGTGGTCTGACACAATATCCTCGGGTATTCCGAAATTTCGGAAAATGTTGTGGAACAGGTGTTCAGCTGTTTCTAGTGCAGTGGGAAAGCCGGGGAGAGGAATTAGCTTACATCCCTTAGAGAAGCGGTCTACCACCACAAGGATGCAGGTGTTCCCATCGGATTCTGGAAGGTCGGTTACACAATCAATTCCAAGGTGGGACCATGGTCTACGTGGAATGGGGAGAGGTACGAGCTTGCCCACAGCTAGTTAACAGGGAATGGAAGACGTGGCACAGACTGAGCAACTGCAGACGTACCTGGTGACATCACAGGACATACTGGGCCACCAGTGCCGAGCTTGAAGGGGCGAGAGGGTCCGCTGGCTGCCTGGATGTCCAGAGTGAACTGAGCCCAGAAGGGACTGCCATTGGGAAGACGGGACAAATGTCTTACCTTCTTAAGTCTTCTGGCTTCACGGAGGTACTGAAGATTTTTGTGGCCCCGACCCTTGTGGAGGAGGCATCCACTTCCACCACGAATGGTATATTGGGGTCAGGATGGTGGAGGATGGGGGCCATGCTGAATGCGGTTTTGAGGCTCTTGAAGGCTTCGTGGGCACTGGAGTCAAAGGACAGGGACTTGGGCTTCCCTCGGAGCAGGGTGGTGAGTGGGGCTATGAGCAAACTGAAGTTCTTAATGAAAAACAGTGATAGAAATTGTGAAGGAACTCCAAAGATTCCTTGGATTTGCCAGTTTGAGGGGTTGGCCATTCGGAAACTGCTGTTACCTTCCCCTGGTCCATCTGGATTCCCTCCTCACCGATGATGTAACCAAGGAACTGTACCATGGGGGTGATGGAACTCGCATTTTTCTAGCTTGAGGTACAGATGATGTTGCCTGAGTTTCTGGAGGACCTGCGCACCGTGAAGGCGATGGTCAGCCAGGTTCCGGGAGTATATTAGGATGTCATCGATGTAGACTAGAACAAAGTGATTCAGAAACTCCCGGAACACCTCGTTCATGAATTCTTGGAATACTGATGGGGCGTTAGCAAGGCCATACAGCATCATGAGATATTCGTAGTGACTGGAGGGAGTAATGAAGAGTGTCTTCCACTCGTCACCTTCCCAGATCCGAACGAGGTTATATGCGCTGCACAGGTCCAGCTTAGAGAAGATGCGGCCCCACGGAGTTCCTCGAGAGCGGCCAGGACCAGGGGAAGTGGATAGGGGAGCTTGACTGTTTGAGAATTCAGGGCACGATAAATCAATACATGGCCTCAAGCCCCTGTCCTTCTTACCCACGAAGCAGCTTGATGCCACTGGAGAACTGGATGGCCGGATGTATCCCTGTTTAAGAGCCTCCTTGATGTACTCCTCCATGGCCTTGCGCTCCGGGATGGACAGTGGATATACTCTACCCTTGGGGAGTTTAAATCCAGGCAGCAGATCTATGGCACAGTCCCATGGTCGATGTGGTGGTAACTGCGTGGCTGCCCGTTTACTGAAGACATCCTGAAACGCCCTATAAGTCACTCGGGACTCTCAATCAGCGTGGAGGCGACTTGAACATCGGAAGACTTGAGAGGAGGCCGTGGAATTTCCTTGAGACAGTGGTGTTGACACCATTCGCTCCAGCGAATTCTCACTTGAATCCCATCTGATTTCTGGAGAGTGGAGTATAAGCCAGGGGCGTCCCAGGATTATATATATATATATATATATATATATATATATATATATATATATATATATATATATATATATATATAATATATTTTGATCTCCTCCTCATTTAGATTTCCAATCTTGAGCTTCATCGGAGGAGCTTCAAACCTCACATGCCCACATCCTAGTGGCTTTCCATTGATGGTTTTGACTCGGAGCCCCTGGGAACGCTGTTGGAGGGACACGCATAGGCGATTGGCGAAGTCCTGAGAGATGAAGTTGCCCGAGAAGCCCGAGTCGACCAGGCCAGAGGCTGAAACGGATTGAGCTGGAGTGAGTAGTTGTACCGTGATCACAGAAAACTTGGAGATTAGGGGATCAATTTGAAGTGTACTCACCGCAGGACGTGGGGGTCTGATGCGGCAGGACTTGATGAAGTGATCGGCGGAAGCGCAGTAGAGACACAGGCCTGATGTTAATCGGCATACACGTTCTCGACTGGTGAGACGGGCTGTCAACTTGCATGGGTTCTGGTACTGGAGGAGTGGTGGCGGGTGAGACCAGCTGGTGAGCGGCTTCGGGAGTCTCACAGGCTGATAGGCGTTGGGAGATTCGGTTGGCTTGTTGCATAACACCTTCTAATCCCAATGAATCATCATATAATCGCCATCTGCCAACGAATAGTGGATTCCAACCCTTGTCGGTAAGTGCAGTCTCGTTCCACCCACTAGAGGCTGCCAGAGTGCGGAACTGCAGTGTGTACTCCCGAGTAGAGGAAGTGCCCTGACACAGGCGCAGTAGTTGATCCGACACTGAGAGCGCTCCGGTAGAGGATCCAAACACCTCCTTGAAATGACGAAGTAAACGCTTCATAGGAGTTAATTATGGCAGTTTTGGCGTCCCATATGGCTCTAGCCCATATCAATGCTCAACCAGAGAGAAGGGAGATTAAGAAGGCTACCTTGGAGCGCTCGGTGGGAAATTTTTGTGGTTGAATCTCGAGGTAGAGCGCCATCTGAAGTAAGAAGCCACCACACTCAGTCAAATCACCCGTATAGGCAGCAGGCAGTGCCATGGGACTGGCAGAGGCAGATTGAGGAGGTGGTGGTGGCAGAAGTGAAGCCCGAAGAGTGTTGACCAGCTCCTCCAGGATCTCCGAGAGTGATGAAGGCCGGGGATCCATGCTGGTGACGGTATTGGTCAGGTCTTCTGTCACAAACAGAGATCTGAAACAAGGGTAAGTGAAAAACAATAATATTTATTGACAGGAACTGGAGATGGATAATGACGTGAGTCTGAGGTGAGTGTGAGAGTCCAATGGGTCTTTAGTGGAGAGTGACTGAATCCTCTGTTTGCAGGGAAGTATCAGATCAGGAACCGGGAAGCCTGGAAATCCACCGCGGGGAATCGTTGGAGAGACTGGGGAGAAAGTCTGCAAGGCAACAGGTTAGTATGAGGAGAGCCAGGTTACTGTTCTGCTGGTGAACCATAGACCGGACAATGAATGTCAGAGAGCGTGGGTGCTTTATGGGAGTGCTGATGAGGGTGAGCAGGTGCAGGTGATTAGAACTCAGGTGACTGTGATCTGGTGATTGCTGTTGATGATGGTGACTGTGACTCTCTGACATTATTGATGTTGGAAACAGTTGTGCTGCTTAATTTTTTGGGAACCTGTGATACTTTTTTCAGGATTTATTGATGAATAAAAAGAAAAGCATTTATATTTTATTTCACAAAAATAAATTATATTTTAATTAAAATTTTAAAAGTAATTATCAGTTAAAATATATATCTTTTTTTTATGAATATATTGTAAAACGTAATTTAGTCCTGTGATCAAAGCTGAATTTTCAGCATCATTACTCCAGTCTTCAGTGTCACATGATCCTTCGGAAATCAATCTAATATGTGACCCTGGACCACAAAACCAAAACCACAGAACCAAATCTTAAGTCGCTGGGGTATATTTGTAGCAATAGCCAAAAATACATTGTATAGGTCAAAATGATCGATTTTTCTTTTATGCCAAAAATCATTAGGATATTAAGTAAAGATCATGTTCCTTGAAGATATTTTGTAAATTTCTTAACATTAATATATCAAAACTTAAACAGTGGATCTTTGTTATATCGTGACATTGCCCAGTAAAACTGCTCAGTGTTAAGAGTTAAGCCATTATAGAGGTAACAGAACTTGAAGCTGCTTTGAAACGATGTGTTGTGGATGCTATGCAAATAAATACATTGACTCTACGAACCAAGTTGAAGATTCCTACTAGGATGCCGAACAACGATGCGAGCGATCAAATAAATGAATGAAAGGAACTTAATTCATACAAAAAGTGTCCGGGTATTAATGAGCTGCTACAAATAACATTATGATTCAGCTTAGATCGCGTTGGAATGATTAATTGCCATAGCCCTTATCATCAATGTCTGCAGGTAAAATCTCTGCTTTTTCTGCATTATAACGCGGAGAAAGCACGGTTTTCACACCGGATATGGCAACTGATGATACAGTAAGCCTTAACCACTGCAACGCGATCTTAAGTAGAATAATATAAACATTAAATAATAATATAAAACATCTACATTCACTGCCACTCAGTCTCCGCTGTAGCTCCGTGACCTAAATTCCCAGAATGCATTGCCGCTGTGATGAAACATTAGGCTTGTTTGAGAGGAGCAAAATCTGCGCAGAACCAATCACCGGTGATCGCCGCGAGATGCATGCCAGTTAGAAAAGTGTCCGAGTTATGTCCGCCTTGCTCTGATGTCATGCTGACGTGGGCCAAAAAACTCTCGAGACAGCGAGGCGGCTGTGTCGGATTGAGCAGTCGAGCGCAGTTGCTCTCCACCGACTGTGCTGATCAAAAGCATGATGTTACGTTACGTGTCTGCTAAAGAGGCGCACGACGATGAGTAGAACAAGAAATTATTTTATTTATAATCCACAGTAGAATTCCAGGAGCAAGGAGTAGGGAGAACACAGGCTTTAAATAATAAACGTAATCAAGGGGGAAACAGAAACAGGTGAGGATCTAATTAACCAATAGGGGAACAGAAGAAACTAGGTCAAACAAGTGACACATGATGGGAAAGGACTGACTGACGACACAGCTGAATGCTCACTGGTTCAGACAACCGTGACACTGCGTTCTCTTCTAATTTTTTTTTTTTTTTTTTTAATCTGATTACATTTACATTTAAACATTTGGCAGACGCTTTTATCCAAAGCGACGTACAATATGAGAACAATAGAAGCAGTTAGACCATCGAGAGTGCAGCAGTATTCAAGTGCCATGACAAGTTTCAGTTAGCACAGCACAGTACATATAGCTAGGGTTTTTTTTTTTTTTTAAATAAATAGATGGAATAGGAAAGTGTTAGTATTAGTTGGTCAGGTGCTGGCGAAAAAGATGCGTCTTTAGATGATTTTTGAAAATGGCTAAAGACTCAGCTGTTCGAATTAAGATCGGGAGGTCATTCCACCAGCTGGGCACAGTCCAAGAAAAGGTCCGCGAGAGAGATTTGGTACCTCTTTGTGATGGCACCACAAGGCGCCGTTCACTTGCAGACCGCAAGCTTCTGGAGGGTGCATAAGTTTGAACAAGTGAGTTTAGATATATTGGTGCAGTGCTAGTTGTTGTCTTGTAGGCAAACATCAGTGCCTTGAATTTGATGCGAGCGGCTATTGGTAGCCAGTGTAACCTGATGAATAGAGGGGTAACATGAGCTTTCTTTGGTTCATTAAAGACCACTCTGGCTGCTGCATTCTGGATCAGTTGCAGAGGCTTGATGGTAGATGCGGGAAGGCCCGCCAAGAGAACATTGCAGTAGTCCAGTCTGGAGAGAACAAGAGCTTGGACAAGGAGCTGTGCGGCATGCTCCGACAGGAAGGGTCTAATCTTCCTAATGTTATATAAGGCAAATCTGCAGGACCGGGCCATTGTAGCAATATGGTCTGTGAAGCTTAACTGATCATCGATCACAACTCCAAGGTTCCTGGCCGTCATGGAGGGAGTTATGGTTGACGAAACTAGCTGTATAGAGAAGTTGTTGTGAAGTGATGGATTGGCTGAGAACACAAGCAGTTCTGTCTTGGCAAGGTTGAGCTGAAGGTGATAGTCTTTCATCCAGTTAGAAATGTCGCTCAAACAGGCTGCAATGCGAGCAGCTACCGTCGGATCATCTGGTTGGAATGAGAAGTAGAGTTGAGTGTCATCAGCATAGCAGTGATAAGAAAAGCCATGCTTCTGAATGACCGATCCTAATGACGACATGTAGATGGAGAAGAGAAGTGGTCCTAGCACTGAGCCTTGAGGAACTCCAGTAGCAAGAAGTTGTGACTTTGAAACCTCACCCCTCCAAGATACCCTGAAGGACCTACCTGAGAGGTAAGACTCAAACCACAGGAGCGCGGTTCCCGAGATGCCCATCTTTCTGAGATTTAAATACATGATTACATACTATTATGTATTTAAATTGTGCTTGAATATTCCCAAACACTATGACAATGTGATCTCTTTGTGAGATATGTGATTGTTGTCATATTTTCTATAAAAATCTAAAATACATGTTTGAATTAAAATAAAAATGGATGATAAATATGCCTTTCGTATGGAATTAAATAGCAAGCACTTTGAGTGTCTTGTTCATCATATTTATATTCATATAAAAGCAACATAACTGAAATTATATCATGTTTATCAGCTGCACAGCGCATGAGTGAGAATAAAGCGATATCTGCCTTTGATCTCGTTGTATCTGTTCTTCTTTGAGAGCTCAGAACTGTCCGTCTTGACTGTGCTTATTTCACTCCTCCCCTCACTGCAGCCACCTACTCTCGCCTACATTTCAGGCGAGGCGAGGCGCATCTCAAACAAGCCTATTCCCAGACTCTATAGGCCTAAAGTGTTCGCCGGTCCAACACTGATCCAAGGAGCAATAAAAACACCAAACCTTTAAGTTATCGAGTACACAACATAATAAGAAATTGATTTGTTAGTAGAACAGTGTGATCACACAGTGTGACATACCTTAAGTGATGTTTTTGAGGATAACAGCGTACAGTCCGTGCCTTGATCGTCTTGACGTCTTCTTCTATTAAGGATTATTGGCGGTTGGTAAAACAACTTTTTGGTGCATTACCTCCACCATCTGGTATGAGTGTGGACCAGAAAAACTATATCCTCACACTAAAATTGGTTTCTTTAAGATATTAAAACAGTATATTACAACATTTTTTGACTCTTTCCGCAAAATACTCATCAAACCAGCATTTATTTGAAGTATTAAAATGTAAAATAATGGGTTTCTATTTTAATATACTTCAAAATACAATTTATTGCTTTGATCAAAGCTGAATTTTCAGCATCATTGTGATGCTGAAATTTTAAATTGATCCGCAAAATGTCTTTAACGTCTTCTGTTCTGAACTCCAGAAAAAAAAAAAAACACTTGCTCTTTTCGGACGACAGTAGTTCCCACCCACTGAAACCAGGCCCAGGCTGGATCCGTGTTACAGCACGGAAACGGATGTGACTGTAATGCAGATTTGCCAGTATGAAAATAGATCCGGCGCAGAGTCAGCTGCTGTCTGGGTCACCTGTTATCTAGCAAACACCAGACTGTGCTGCAGCCTCAGCCGAATATTTGGGCAGAATTATTCGTTATCCGTTATTCGTTTTTGAAGCCATTATGCGTGCCTTTCTGAATAAGGTATTCGACTTCGGGCACACCCCTACCTTTTAGTGATGGGTCGTTCTTGAACGATTTGTTCTTTTTGAACGAATCTTTAATGTGACTCGGGACGAACGAGTCGTCTCTGAGAATGATTCGTTCAGTCGCGCATGCACAACATCATATAGGTTCTGCACTGAATTAGTTCACCTGTTTCGAGTCTTCGGATTTGAGTCATTCGTTCATCACGTGACAGCCCCATACGCGTAACCTATGAAGTCAGAGCCAGAAAGAGAATTGATTAGTTCGTATCCCGAGTCTTCGGGTTTGAGTCGTTCATTCATCACGTGACAGCCTCATAAGCTAAACCTATTCAGTCTGAGGCAAAAATACTTAATAATAATAATAACCAACTCTTTAGTTTTTTACCTTTGTTACCACATTCAGTGTTATGGAAATGAACCATCATGACAGAAATTCACATTTATAAACTGTAATTAAAAAGCTACAATTTGAGACCAGAAATGCATCACGTAACTGTAAGAGTAAATAATAATAATAATAATAATAATAATAACAACAACTATGCACCCGTTTGCAAGGAAGCTTGTAAATTAACTAATTTATCTGTCCAATGGTGTCACGTCACATGACAAAAGACGAACAACTCAAAAGGCTCGAGATGAACTAATAAATTTTCTTTCCGGCTCTGACTGCATAGGTTTAGCTTATGAGACTGTCACGTGATGAACGAACGACTCAAACCCGAAGACTCGGGATACGAACTAATCAATTCTCTTTCCGGTTCTGACTGCATAGGTTTAGCTTATGAGGCTCTCACGTGATGAACAAATGACTCAAACCCGAAGACTTGTCAGATAAGAGGTGAGGTGAGCTAATAATAGAAGACCCAGGTAAACAATGAATTCATCTTTTCTGTTTCTTACAGGTGCTGGTCATATAATTAGAATATCATCAAAAAGTTGATTTATTTCACTAATTCCATTCAAAAAGTGAAACTTGTATATTATATTCATTCATTACACACAGACTGATATATTTCAAATGTTTATTTCTTTTAATTTTGATGATTAGAGCTTACAGCTCATGAAAGTCAAAAATCAGTATCTCAAAATATTAGAATATTTACATTTGAGTTTGAATAAATGACCATCCCTACAGTACAAATTCTGGGTATCTCTTGTTCTTTGAAACCACAATAATGGAGAAGACTGCTGACATGGGAATGATCCAGAAGATGAACATTGACGCCCTCCACAAAGAGGGTAAGTCACAGAGGGTCATTACTGAAAGGTGTGGCTGTTTACAGAGTGCTGTATCAAAGCATATTAAATGCAAAGTTGACCAGAAGGAAGAATTTGGGTAGGAAAAGGTGCACAAGCAACAGGGATGACCGCAAGCTTGAGAATACAGTCAAGCAAAGCCGATTCAAACACCGGTGAGAGCTTCACAAGGAGTGAACTGAAGCTGGAGTCAGTGCATCAAGAGTCACCACGCTCAGACGTCTTCAGGAAAAGGGCTACCAAGCCACTTCTGAAGCAGAGACAACATCAGAAGCGTCTTACCTGGGCTGTGGAGAAAAATAACTGGACTGTTGCTCATTGCTCCAAAGTCCTCTTTTCAGATAAAAGTAAATTTTGCATTTCATTTGGAAATTAAGGTCCCAGAGTCTGGAGGAAGAGTGGAGAGGCACAGAATCCATGGTGCTTGAAGTCCAGTGTGAAGTTTCCACAGTCTGTGATGATTTGTGCTGCCATGTCATCTGCTGGTGTTGGTCCACTGTGTTTTCTGAAGTCCACAGTCAACGCAGCCATCAAGCAGGAGATTTTAGAGCACTTCATGCTTCCTTCTGTTGACAAGCTTTATGGAGATGCTGATTTAATTTTCCAGCAGGACTTGGCACCTGCCCACACTGCCAAAGGTACCAAAAGCTCATTTAATGACCATGGTGTTACTGTGCTTGATTGGCCAGCAAACTCGCCTGACCTTAACCCCATAGAAAATCTATGGGGTATTGTCAAGAGGAAGATGAGAGACACCAGACCCAACAATGCAGATGAGCTGAAGGCCATTATCAGAGCAACCTGGGCTCTCATAACACCTGAGCAGTGCCACAGACTGATCGACTCCATGCCACGCTGCATTGCTGCAGTAATTCAGGCAAAAGGAGCCCCAACCAAGTATTGAGTGCTGTACATGCTCATACTTTTCATTTTCATACTTTTCAGTTGGCCAAGATTTCTAAAAATCCTTTCTTTGTATTGGTCTTAAGTAATATTCTAATATTTTGAGATACTGATTTTTTTTACTTCCATGAGCTGTAAGCTCTAATCATCAAAATTAAAAGAAATACACATTTGAAATATATCAGTCTGTGTATAATGAATGAATATAATATACAAGTTTCACTTTTTGAATGGAATTGGTGAAATAAATCAACTTTTTGATGATATTCTAATTATATGACCAGCACCTGTATATCATTAGTTTTGTATTGTTTGTAGTGTGATCAATGTTTGCATAAGTAGTAAATGTGTTAGGGAAGTAGCACGTAACATTTTAATTATATTTTGCTAAAATGAACGCAATTACTCGAAAAAAAAGATTCGTTCATTTTGCTGAACAAGGCTCAAAGGTCCGAGTCAGTAAAATGATCCGAACTTCCCATCACTACTACCTTTCAGCATTCATAGTGCCTCTCTGTATTATTAATAACAGTGAAAATTGTTTTTTTTTTTTATTTATTATTATTTTTTTATTTTCAGTGTACTATACTTTGAGGTAATGTAGTAATAGAGAATGAGGAGTTACGTCACAATCTTTTCACTCCGCGTTGCATTTCGGGAAGGTGCCGCCATATTAGCAGGATACCCTATCCGTTCCCATGGTTACTTCTCATTCTCTATATGGATAACTGCTTATCTGTTGTTTTGTTTTTGCTTTTAAGTAAAACAATCATTCATTCTTCATTGTATTGTTTGCAGGGAAGAGAAGCTAATTTATCGCATTGCATGATAATTCGATTTTTTTTTTAATCTTAGGTTTTGTAGAATTTCATTTACAATGTTGATCTGATTACCGTGAAAACAGTGCCACCCGCTGGACACTCGCTGTTGCTTCAGCCGTCATATTAAATTATCCAAATAAAAGTTTGTTCAACAAGCTGATAGAAGTCGATCCATTTCTTTGTTGGAAACGTTTAAATGACAAAGTATAATTGTTGTCATTAGAATTTTTTTTTTTTCCATGGCCACGGAGGAGAATCAGAGATTGTGGGTCACATTCAGCGAACAGTCATTAACTCACTGCATTTTTTATATTTATTTCAACAAATGACAAGCAAAATCAAATCCCTATGAGCTTTTGAACAGCTTTGTAGAATTTTAAAATGCTGGTTTAATGTACTAAGACAGTGATGTTAAAAGACATGCAGGTGAGCCAGAATATTAACGCGACACGTTTAAACGTTAAACGTTTTCCTCCCTTTAGAAAACCGTAATGTAGAAAGCGCTTATGGATTTAGACAGTGATATTTAATGTTCATATTTTGGGCTCATCTGTTTTTCTGCACATATTATGATTTATTAGTAAAGTGTGTACAGAATGTGGTCTTTTATTATCACTGTCTCGGTGCATTAAGCGTATTCTTATGAGAGGAAAATGCTTAACATAAATAAATGCGTTGCTTTCACATTTTGAGCTTATATGCATATCTGCACATAGTATATGCTTTACAATTTTGTCTTTATCACTGTCTTGGTACATTAAGCCACTTTAAGCATTTTAGAAAGTCCCCTGTTGAAGTTCTAATTCACAACTCTAAGTGAGAGTCATACTAGCAAAGAAGGTAAAGTTAATTATTAAAACAAAATCAAATCTTTTAAAAACACAAAAGAAATGTGATTCTTTTATTGAGTGAGAGGCAGTGGGTTTAATCAGTGACTAACAGATTTACTATTTGGCGTCTTTTCCAAAGACCTGCTTCCTTTGGTGTTTTACACATAGAAAAAAGGCGAAAAAACATACTGCATTATTCAGTTTTCTCCCAGAACGATGATCTGAGTTACTATTGAAAGTCTCAATGCAGCATGAATGACATACAATTGTGACATATTTTTCACAATCACGACAAAAAAAAAATAAAAATACTGCCCTAAACTCAGTAGTGGAAAGGCAGCGCTATCCTACAAATATGGCGGATAAACAAAGCAGCGGCGTTACGTCACATTCTCATTCTCTATTGGGTGCAGGGAAAAAAAGTGGCTTATTCTAGCTGAAAACAAATGTGTCAAATTTATCTTAAGTACTCCACAAATAGACATTAACATACACACTTGTGTAGCTGGGCGAGTGACCCTCTTAAGGTTAATTTAGCACAGGAAATAAGTTAGCACGGGAAATAGGAAACACCAGCAATGCTTGAGTCATCCCTGGCATGCACACAGCCATACTGAACTTGTCTTAAAAGGTACCAATTCAAACAAGCCTCAAGCACAAAACTTATTAACTCACTCTGATTGGAAGCAAATAGACATCAGCTAAAGCACTTTAAAAGACACTTCTCATCCTCAAAGGCTGTGTGACCCATATAGCCTACAGATATCAACTAAAAAACGGAAGGCCCCCCAACCACCAAAGCCTGTGGGCCCCAGCTCACCCTCCTCCTCCTCCTCCTCCTGTGAGAGTTCTCCAGCCGCTGCCACAAAGCCAGGGCCCAAACCCTCTTCCATCTGATGTAGGTGAAACAAAAACAACTGATAAGAGCTCTCAGTGATATATGTCAGGTCCCTGCTATGATGGCAGCAATCTTCACAGAACAAGAACAAGTGGGAACCCAGTGTGCCTGTAGCTTTCTCTATTTCTGTTTTATCACGTGATTGAAAGTCTAAGGCCTTCTCAAGCCATACGGCTGACCTATCTAATCTGCGGCCTATTATGCATCAAACTAAGATTGCTGTAGAGACACAAAGTAGTGCCATCAAGTTAGCATTTTTAAACATTCGCTCAGTAAAAAAAAAATCATTTCTGATCAGTGACAATATGGACGCAGAATAATAACAATAGTTTTTGAAACATAATGCATGCTGAATTCCACAAATCGAGAAAAAGATGATTACAATTAACAGTGCTTGCCTTTTAATGCCTTGTATTTCCAGGGCTTGTATTTTTAGGTCCTGACACAGTTGTTTATTTAAGCTGTGAATATTTCAATTATTATTATATTTCACACACATTTTCATAATTAAAAATTCAACAATTCATATTCACCTTCCAAAATATTCAATCTGTTTAAAAATAGAATGTATTTTTAAATAATTTCGGTCACTTTATTTCACTTTCCAAATTCGCTGCCACAAATTCAGTGGTTAATTCGGCAGAAAATTCAGCGTTGCACATCCGGGAACTGCAGGAATAGCAGTAGAGCACTGATGCATGATCTGCAGCTGCACTAATCAAAAATGACGTTTTGATATATTTACAGTAGTAAATTTACAAAATATCTTCGTGGAATATGATCTTTACTTAATATACTAATGATTTTTGGCATATAAGAAAAATCTATCATTTTGACCCATACAGTGTATTTTTGGCTATTGCTACAAATATACCCCAGCGACTTAAGACTGGTTTTATGGTCCAGGGTCACATACTGTATGTGGATCAAGTCATTCACTTACAAAAACTGATTTGCAGAAATGGAGCAAGCGCTAAGTAGAAGTAGTAGTTTTGATTATCGGGGCCAGTATAAACATGTGGAAACGCTGATTGTGTGTATGTTTAATTCAATATCTTCACTGTTTCCCGTAGCCCACATGCAAGCAGCTTTCTCTACCACAAAGGAGATTATAATGCTCTTTTACCCAATGCTGAAGTACAGAACTAACATTACATCTGAGGAAGACATACAGGTGCTGGTCATATAATTAGAATATCATCAAAAAGTTGATTTATTTCACCAATTCCATTCAAAAAGTGAAACTTGTATATTATATTCATTCATTATACACAGACTGATATATTTCAAATGTTTATTTCTTTTAATTTTGATGATTAGAGCTTACAGCTCATGAAAGTAAAAAATCAGTATCTCAAAATATTAGAATATTACTTAAGACCAATACAAAGAAAGGATTTTTAGAAATCTTGGCTAACTGAAAAGTATGAAAATGAAAAGTATGAGCATGTGCAGCACTCAATACTTGGTTGGGGCTCCTTTTGCCTGAATTACTGCAGTAATGCGGCGTGGCATGGAGTCGATCAGTCTGTGGCACTGCTCAGGTGTTATGAGAGCCCAGGTTGCTCTGATAATGGCCTTCAGCTCATCTGCATTGTTGGGTCTGGTGTCTCTCATCTTCCTCTTGACAATACCCCATAGATTCTCTATGGGGTTAAGGTCAGGCGAGTTTGCTGGCCAATCAAGCACAGCAACACCATGGTCATTAAACGAGCTTTTGGTACCTTTTGCAGTGTGGGCAGGTGCCAAGTCCTGCTGGAAAATGAAATCAGCATCTCCATAAAGCTTATCAACAGAAGGAAGCATGAAGTGCTCTAAAATCTCCTGCTTGATGGCTGCGTTGACTGTGGACTTCAGAAAACACAGTGGACCAACACCAGCAGATGACATGGCAGCACAAATCATCACAGACTGTGGAAACTTCACACTGGACTTCAAGCACCATGGATTCTGTGCCTCTCCACTCTTCCTCCAGACTCTGGGACCTTAATTTCCAAATTAAATGCAAAATTTACTTTCATCTGAAAAGAGGACTTTGGAGCAATGAGCAACAGTCCAGTTATTTTTCTCCACAGCCCAGGTAAGACGCTTCTGATGTTGTCTCTGCTTCAGAAGTGGCTTGGTAGCCCTTTTCCTGAAGACGTCTGAGCGTGGTGACTCTTGATGCACTGACTCCAGCTTCAGTTCACTCCTTGTGAAGCTCTCACTGGTGTTTGAATCGGCTTTGCTTGACTGTATTCTCAAGCTTGCGGTCATCCCTGTTGCTTGTGCACCTTTTCCTACCCAAATTCTTCCTTCTGGTCAACTTTGCATTTAATATGCTTTGATACAGCACTCTGTAAACAGCCACACCTTTCAGTAATGACCCTCTGTGACTTACCCTCTTTGTGGAGGGCGTCAATGTTCATCTTCTGGATCATTCCCATGTCAGCAGTCTTCTCCATTATTGTGGTTTCAAAGAACAAGAGATACCCAGAATTTGTACTGTAGGGATGGTCATTTATTCAAACTCAAATGTAAATATTCTAATATTTTGAGATACTGATTTTTGACTTTCATGAGCTGTAAGCTCTAATCATCAAAATTAAAAGAAATAAACATTTGAAATATATCAGTCTGTGTGTAATGAATGAATATAATATACAAGTTTCACTTTTTGAATGGAATTAGTGAAATAAATCAACTTTTTGATGATATTCTAATTATATGACCAGCACCTGTATATTGCTTTCGGTTGTTTAGTTTCTGTAACTCTGTATCATGGCTTGTGTGACGCTGTGCTGTAATACTGGGGTTCCCCTCATACGTCACACTCCAGGATTCCCCAGCGACACGTAATGTGCCTCAGTGAACTAACACAGTAATATAAGACCTCAGATCTCAGAATACACTTCATTGATGATTATGCGAACTATATCGACAGTTAAGCAGATGTAGAATATGAATGAACACGCAAGGTTTCATGCTTTTTTTCAGAAATTGGTTAAAGAAAACACATTACGCGGCTCAGTAGTGCACTAACACAATAACAGCTATTAGGCTTATTTGAGATGTGCCTCACCTGAAATGTAGGTGGCTGCAGTGAGGGGAGGAATGAAATAAGCGCAGTCAAGATGGACAGTTCTGCCCTCTCGAAGTAGAGCAGATACCAATGAGATCAAAGGCAGATATCGCGTTATTCTCACTCATGTGCTGTGCTGCTAATAAATGTGATATAATTTCAGTTCTGTTGCTTTTATATAAATATAAATATGATGAAAAAGACACCCAAAGTGCTTGCTGTTTAATACGAAAGGCATATTTATCATCCATTTCTACCTTAACATAAACATGTATTTTATATTTTTATAGAAATATGACAACAATCACATATTTCACACAGAGATCGCACAGTCATAGTGTTTGGGAATATTCAAGCATAATTTAAATACACAATCACATGAAATCAGATTGGCATCAGGAAACCAGGCATGCATCTTGTGGTGATCGGTTCTGCGCACATTTTGCTCATCTCCAAAAAGCCTATTAAAAGACCAAACTCAGATCTTACCAATGATGCAAACAGATGAGGATATGAATGCAAGTTAAGGAACGCGAGAATATGAGCCCACAACCAAAAAGTTTCACCAAACCATTTTTTTTCTCCCATAGAAAAACAACCGCTATAGTTTTAGGTTTGATATTCGCCTAGGCTGATTTAGGGACCGTCTGCAAATTTACCTCACAGTACAAAATGAGCGCAGCGCGTTGTGTTCTTCTGACCTCATTTGCGTGCCTGTATATAGTTTGCATAATCTTCAATAAAGTGTATTCTGAGATCTGAGGTCTTATATCACTGTATTAGTTCACTGAGGCGCATTACGCATCGTTGTGGAATCCTGGAGTGTGAGGTATGAGGGGAACCCCAGTATTACAGCACAGCATCACACAAGCAATGATACAAAGTTACAGAAACTAAACAACCAAAAGCAATATATGTCTTCCTCAGATGTGATGTTAGTTCTGTACTTCAGCGTTGGGTAAAAGAGCATTATAATCTCCTTTGTGGTAGAGAAAGCTGCTTACATGTGGGTTACGGGAAACAGCGAAGATGTTGAATTAAACGTACACACAATCAGTGTTTCCACATGTTTATGCTGGCCCCGATAATCACCCTAACTTCTACTTAGCGCTTGCTCCATTTCTGCAAATCAGTTTTTGTAAATGAATGACTTAATCCACATATGGCCACCTGCTGGTGAGCGGCTGACAACAGCTGGAGATCATGCATCGGTGCTCTACTGCTATTCCTGCGGTTCCCGGATGCGCAATGCTGAATTTTCTGTCGAGTCTGAACCACTGAATTTGTGGCAGTGAATTTGGAAAGTGAAATAAAATGACCAAAATTTGCCTGTCGAATATTATACATCGTATTTTTAAACAGATTGAATATTTTGGAAGAGAACTCTGGAAGGTGAATATTAATTATTGAATTTTTAATTATGAAAATGTGTGTGAAATATTTTGAATTGAAATATTCACAGCTTAAATAAACAACTATGTTAAATTTCAGGACCTAAAAATGCAAGCCCTGGAATTACAAGGCATTAAAATGTAAGCACTGTTAATTGCAATGCATCTTTTTTTTTTTCTTCAATTTGTGGAATTCAGCATGCTTTGTTTCAAAAACTATTGTCATTATTCTGCTTCCATAACTTAATAACCACAAACAACCTGGATTTTATGTTTCTAAATGAAACATGGCTAGAAGACAGGAGAGGTGAAGGTGTAGCTACTCTATTTAAAGATGCCTATCAATGCAAGCAAGTGTCATTTGGTCTGTATTTGTCTTTTAAATGTCTAGGTATTGTGCTGAAAGGTGCTCCACGCATTCTGTTTATCATTATTTACAGGCCTCCAAAATACTCTCCAACCTTTGTTGAAGAGTTCACAGAACTGTTATCAGTTATTTCCTCAGAGTTTGATTGTTTTGCTATTGCAGGGGATTTTAATATTCACATAGATAATGCAGAAATGAAAACTACAAAATACATTATAATGATGTTTTATTAACAAGGTTCGGGAGGAGCACGATCAGATATTCAACCAATTTGGCACAGGTGTAACTCGTTTAATCAACCATCCTAACTAGGACAATACGTATAAGCAATGCAGTCTACCCACCTCTTTCCTATGACAGTTTTCCGGCACACCTCCTCCACCCCAATCCTAATCTATTTTTATCCCATATTAGGGATAGGGGGAATTCTCTGGGTTTTGACTATAGTCTGGGCTCGGAGCCCTCCCCCAGGACAGCATGCAAAAATATGCTTACTATTTGCTATCGGATTAGATATAAGGGTGAACTCCTGAAACTGTTTTAAACACTTTTGACCTGATTCAGCATGTGCATGGACCCACACACAATCGTGGACACACTCTAGATTTACTCATTAGTAGAGGTCTAAACATTTCATCCATCGTTATTAAGGATGTAGCACTATCTGATCACTTCTGTATTTTCTTTGATATATTGATCTCTGTTACTACTGAATCAAGATCTGTCTCTGTCAGAAAGAGATGCATTAACGAAAACACTAGTGTGCTATTTATGGAGGCTATATCTTTAACACCAAGCATTTCTGCAGACTCTGTTGATCTTCTCCTTGATTCCTTTAACTCAAAAGTTATTAATATTGATGATATTGCTCCTGTAAAAGTCAGTAAGAAGACTGCGAGACAAAAATCACCCTGGAGAAAATCAACAGCAGTTCAGAGTATGAAAAGACAATGCAGAAAAGCTGAGCGGATGTGGTGGAAGACGAAACTTGAAATTCACTATACCATCTATAAAGACAGCCTTCATGCTTTCAGTGTGGAACTAGCCACAGCTAGACAGACCTTCTTCTCAAACCTTATAAGCAGTAACTTAAACAACACTCGCACTCTTTTTGCTACAGTTGAGAGACTGACAACAACCCCCCCCCCCCCCCCCCCCCAAGTCAGATTCACAGTGAAATGCTCTCTGACATCAAATGCAAGGAGTTTGCTTCCTTCTTTTCTGAGAAGATCAGTAATATCAGAAAGGCGATTAGCACATCCTGAAGTTATGCAGAGGTCAGACAGATTCGACCGCAATTTCACAAAGAATTTACTACAGTATGTCTGTTTTTGAAGCAATTGACACTTTTGGAAGAAATAGTACAGTACCTTAAATCGTCAACCTGCTATCTTGACACACTTCCCACATCTCTTTTTTTTTTTTCAAAAGTGTGCTTAACTGTTTAGAAGTAGATCTCTTAGAAGTGGTGAACACCTCACTTCTTTCTGGGACTTTTCCAAAATCCCTGAAAACTGCAGCTGTTAAGCCCCTTCTGAAAAAGAGCAATCTTGATGAGACCATATTGAGCAACTATAGACTAATATCAAACCTTCCTTTTATAGGCAAGATTATTGAAAAGGTAGTTTTTAAAAATCAGCTGAACAACTGCTTAAACTCAAATGGATACCTGGACAATTTTCGATCTAGTTTCTGACTGCATCACAGCACAGAGACAGCACTCATTAATATAATAAATTATATTTGCTTTAATTCTAATTCTGGCAAAATATCAGTGTTGGTACTACTAGATCTTAGTGCTGCATTTGACACTGTCGATCATAACATCCTTCTAGAGAGACTGGAAAACTTTGATTGGCTTTGTGGGATGGTACTCAAATGGTTCAGGTCATACTTAGAAGGGAGAAGTTATTATGTGAGTATAGAAGAGCATAAGTCTAAGTGGACGTCCATGACATGCAGAGTCCCACAAGGCTCAATTCTTGCACTGCTCCTGTTTAGCCTGTATATGCTCCCACTAAGTCAAATAATGAGAAAGAACCAAATTGTTTATCACAGCTATTCTGATGATACCCAGATTTACCTAGCCTCATCTCCAAATGACTACAGCCCTATTGACTCCCTCTGCCAATGCATTGATGAAATGAACAGTTGGATGTGCCAAAACTTTCTTCACTTAAACAAAGAGAAAACTGAAGTCATTGCATTTGGAAACAAAGATGAAGTTCTTAAGGTGAATGCATACCTTGACCCTAGGGGTCAAACAACTAAAAATCAAGTCAAAAATCTTGGTGTGATTCTGGAGACAGGCCTTAGTTTCAGTAGTCATGTCAAAGCAGTAACTAAATCAGCATACTATCATCTCAATTGCAAGAATTAGATGTTTTGTTTCAAGACTTAGAGAAACTTATTCATGCCTTTATCACCAGCAGGGTAGACTATTGTAATGGTCTGCTCACCGGCCTTCCCAAGGAGACTATTAGACAGCTGCAGCTCATACAGAATGCTGCTGCCAGGATTTTGGCAAGAACCAGAAAATCTCATTTATAAATCACTCGATGGCCTGGGGCCTACATACATTGCAGATATGCTCACTGAATATAAACCTAACAGACAACTCAGATCATTAGGATTGAGTCAATTAGAAATACCAAGGGTTCAAACAAAACAAGGGGAGTCTGCTTTTAGCTATTATGCCACCCTCAGTTGGAATCAGCTTCCAGAAGAGATCAGATGTGCTAAACAGTGGCCACATTTAAATCTAGACTCAAAACTCATCTGTTTAGCTGTGCATTTATTGAATGAGCACTGTGCTACGTCAGAACTGATTGCACTGTAATTTATTTATAATCATTTCCTATTTTTAACTGTTTTAAGTTCATTTTAAATCAATTTTTTAACCATTTTAAAAGTTTTTAAATTCCTTGTTTTGTTGTTGCGATTATTTTATACGGTTATTTTACTTCCTTTTATGTAAAGCATTTTGAATTACCACTGTGAATGAAATGTGCTACATAAACTTGCCTTGCCTTGTGACATAGTACATTTTCTATGAGGTGCCGAGACATTTGTCAGAAAGAGAGTAAATAATTTTCTATTGGAAAGTAAATAAATTTCTATTGGCCTGAATGAGAAAATCATGACTGACTTACAATTACCATTTTAAAGTGAAAGAAGAGAGCAATAAAGCTGAGGCTGATGAGATGATTAATTGTGGTAAGTATAACCAACATTTTATACATTTAAATTTCCCAATGTATTGTAAGAGGGGGACTGAGGGAAAAAAATTATAAACCTCCAATCTCTTCTCAAAAGGTCTTTAATAATGCAACTTCACTGACTTTTATTGTCAGGCTTCCGTGGTTCACTGCGGATGAACTGTGGCACTTTCCTTCTGCGCATGCACCACTGTGCCACTTCTAATCCATAAAGCATCCATTGTAATCAAATCAAAACAAAAGAACACATTTAAACCCAAACTTAAATAAAAATATAAAATAATTATACAAAAAGAAATCTCACTGTATGTACACATTTGTATGGAGGAGGATTAGGGCCAAGCAATAATAAAAAAATAAAACCATCTCGAGATTAAAGTAATCAGAATACGAAGTTAAACTCATTCAATTTCAAGAAAAATGTCTAAATAAAATGTTGAGATTAAACTCATTATATTTCGAGAATAGAATCGTTATGTTTTGAGATAAAACTCCTTAAATTTTGAGAAAAAAAGTTAAGATAAAATGTTGAGAATAAAGCTGGGGCGTGGCTACGGGTGTGTCGGTACCACCCACAGTGGCAGCAGGCACACCTAAAAATAGATGCAGAATTTTTTATAAGAATTATTTAATTTATTAAGAATTACTTTTTGCTTCAGCACCCCCAAGAAAGACCAAAGCAAGCCTATAGCACCCACACACATTAAAAAATTAAAATAAAAACATTTGACTCATTACGCATGCATAACTCGTGCAATGCAATGTAACGTGACGTAATTAGCAGGTGCACTTTTTGAAATGTCACATCATTTTATTTTATAAATGGATTGGTTCCTTGTGCCATGGAGGACCACCCCCGACTAAAGATTTTTCTAGTCAACTAGCCACAGGTTTATATTAAATTGATTCATATAATACTAAGCATACTTTAATATAGGGCTATAGGCATATTGTTACGGGTATGTGGTTCTAGTTCAAATTAAATGAAGGTCAGGAGAACAAAGTAGCATCAACACACTTTTCCATTTATTTAAAGTTTAGCTGAGACAAAGAAAAGAGGAAAACTGAAGACTTATAACAGGACGAGAACAAAAGAGCAAACAAGATAATACAAATCAGGTGAGGATGATAAACAATGATTAATGACAAAGACCGGAACAAAACCAAATAAGTGCAAACAGGAAGCTAGAAGGGTAGACATGTGACACATATAGCCAATATAGTAAACATTGCACCAAGTGTAATGATTATGAATGCGTTGGGGGCAAGAAAACATTTTAATTATTTGTTAATAAACTAGTGCAGGGATCCTCAAATCTGGCCCACGAGATCCACTTTCCTGCAGAGTTTAGCTCTAACCCTAATCAAACACACCTGAGCATGCTTATCAGTGTTTGATTAGGGTTGGAGCTAAACTCTGCAGTATTAGCCCTCCAGGGAAAGATTTAAGGAACCCTGAACTAGTGCTTTCCGACGCTACACTCGCCATCTCCACGTCTTTAATAGAGATCTCGAATGCACCTTTTCATTCTGAATACGTAATTAGATGTTTTATTTATTATTATTTTAATTGGTTCGTTTAATAAGTAGACATTTCAAGCTTTCTATGGATTTCTTTGAGGCAAGTAGTCTGTTCATTGCTGTGGCATGCTTCATTTCATGGAGACTGCATGAGGTGGCAGAAAGCATATCTTGTTTATTTTCTCTATTTTACAAACCTTTTGGTGTTTGGCCAGCTGACACAGTGCATTGTGATTGGCCGAACACCACAAGCACGCATCGTAAATGTAACACCCCTTACCATAATCGCGACCTTCTGCTTTCAAAGTAAATAAAAAGACAGTTAATAATGTCTCTAGTTTTACCATCAATTCAAGCCCAAAAGGGGAAAAGAGTCGCGTGACAGACACAGTGATGATACTCGTATGTATTTGCAGTACACAAGTAACACTTAAACTAATAACAAAACATACTTACAGTCACTGATTCAGAAGCACCAGATTGTCATATGAAAGTCGGAATTGACCTTTTTTTTTTTTTTTTGTGAAATAGCCTTTGTGCACATCCAGCTTTGTACTCTCCTAGGTTCACAAAACGGTCGTCCATAAAATGCGTTGCACAAATTTGAACATTTGCGTTGTGCTGTTCTGTTGTAAACAAATCTTAACCAATGATTCCTAATTGCATCTACTTTCGGAAGGCCAAATAAAGTGCATTTGCTTTTGCATAGAAACACACAGCTTCTCCCTGACATGGCTGCATCAACACTTCTGCGGTTACTGAAACCAATCCTTCTTTCTTTGTGTGAACATTTGGGAGGCATTACGCAAATATTTCCACATCCTGACATAGACATGGGGGGGGGGGGGGGGGGTGTTATAATGAGGCGTTTTAGCCCGGTCTGGATCAGCCTTCTCTTTTAGATAGAATAAATCCTTTTGTGGTAGACTTTGAGTTTTGTAACTCTGCAGATTGTATACATGCACAAACAGCTACATAACACATTAAAAAGGAAAACAAGAATCACATCATATGACCCCTCCATCCATCATATGAGGATTGCTCTCTGAGATCGATTGCTTCAGTCTGTTGCACGCTGCTGAGAGGTTTGTGATTGTAGCTCCGTGTAGCTTAGCTTTTTATTGAATCTCTACCTTACTTTCACTCCTTTTTTCTCTAAAGTGATAACATATAATTTAATTCCCACCATATTTCAGGTGCTATCCTTCAAACTAATCTAACTAATTTGATCGTTCGCTTTTAAAACCGCGAGTGCAGCTTGTTAGCCGGTTAGCTTGTCACTCGCGGTTCCATTTGCATTTCGCGCCTATTATTTATTTATTTTTATTTTTTCCTCGCTCCGTTTTTCACAAGCTCATCAAACAACAGTGGTAAGTGGTAAGTTAAGTTGGTGTCATTCATCAATCACGGTGAGTAATGGCTTCTTCTCCTGCTATTGTTGTTTGCACTGTCTGCCACATGTATAGTTTATCTGTCTCTGTCAGCAGCGAGGGATTCACATGTGATAAATGCAGGGAAATAGTTAGGCTGACAGAGAAGGTTTTAGAATTAGAGACACGCATCCAAACTTTAATTGAGGATAGTAAGAATGTGAGGGCTGTAGATACTGCTTTGGATGCGACTAGTTCAGGGAGTCCTGTACATTGTTCGGTTTCAGTTGAGCCCGTGCAGCAGGGCAGCTGGGTGACATTGAGGCGGCATAGTCGCGGGTCAAAACACCACTCTTCCGTTCCGATCAGAACATCAAACAGGTTCTCCCCACTCAGTGAAGCACCCACTGAGAAACCTGATGAAAGTGCTCTAGTTATTGGCGATTCTATTGTACGGAACGTGAAAATAGAGACACCAGCCACTAGTCCATTGTTTACCAGGAGCCAGAGCGCCTGACATCTTGGCAAATTTAAAAGTGCTGGCTAATGCTAAACGTAAATTCAGTAAGATTGTTATCCACGTCGGCGCTAATGATGTTCGACTTCGCCAGTCGGAGATCACTAAAAATAATGTTAAAGAGGTGTGTGAACTTGCAAGTACGATGTCAGACACTGTAATATGCTCTGGTCCCCTCCCTGCTTACCGGGGTGATGAGATTCATAGCAGACTGTCGTCACTTAATGGCTGGATGTCTAAGTGGTGCCCGCAAAATAACATAGGCTTTATAGACAATTGGATGAGTTTTTGGGGCAGACCTGACCTGTTGAAAAGAGATGGTGTTCATCCCTCCTGGGGTGGTGCCGCTCTTCTCTCTAGAAATATGGCACATAGTCTTAGAGTTTGTACTTGACTAACTGGAGCCCAGGTCAGGAAGCAGACAGACTGGCTAAACCGATCGTCTGCTAGCCGCCTCACGTCACAGAAGTCAGTTAACTCTCAGCACATAGAAACTTTTTCACCTAGATATCACTCTATAGAGACTGTGTCTGTTCCCCGAACTAGAAAAAGAACTAGAAAATACAGAAAACATCCAAACCAATGTAATAGTAACAATTTAATTGATGTTCAACAAATAAAAAAACAATATAATACAGATAAAGACTTGATAAAGCTTGGCTTATTGAATATTAGATCCCTTTCTTCAAAAGCACTTTTTGTAAATGATATGTTCACTGACCATAAACTAGATGTGCTTTGTCTGACAGAAACCTGGCTAAAACAAGATGATTACATTACTTTAAACGAGTCTACACCCCAAGATTACTGTTACAAACATGAACCGCGTCCAAAAGGTAAAGGGGGAGGTGTTGCTACAATTTATAGAAATATTTTCAGTATCTCTCAAAGGTCGGGCTTCAAGTATAATTCGTTTGAAGTAATGGTGCTCCATATAACGTTATCCAAAGAAACAAGCGTTAATGATAAATCCTCTGTGATGTTTGTACTGGCTACTGTATACAGGCCACCAGGGCACCATACAGACTTTATTAAAGAATTTTCTGATTTTCTGTCGGAGTTAGTGCTGACTGCAGATAAAGTCCTAATTGTTGGTGATTTTAATATCCATGTTGATAATGAAAAAGATTCGTTGGGATCAGCATTTATAGACATTTTAAACTCTATTGGTGTTAAACAACATGTGTCAGGACCTACTCATTGTCGAAATCATACTCTAGATTTAATACTGTCACATGGAATTGATGTTAGTGGGGTTGAAATTTTGCAGCAGAGCGATGATATCTCAGATCATTATCTAGTCTCCTGTATATTCCATATAGCTAAAGCTGTAAAGCCAACTTCTTGTTACAAATATGGTAGAACCATCACTTCTACCACAAAAGATTGCTTTATAAATAATCTTCCTGACTTATCTCAGTTCCTCAGTTTATCCAATAGCTCAGAACAACTAGATGATGTAACAGGAACTATGGACTCTCTCTTTTCTAGCACTTTAGATGCGGTTGCTCCTTTACGCTTAAGGAAGATTAAGGATAAGAGTCCAACACCGTGGTATAATGAGCACACTCGCGCCCTAAAGAGAGCAGCCCGGAAAATGGAGCGCAGCTGGAGGAAAACTAAATTAGAGGTATTTCGTTTAGCTTGGCGGGAAAGTACCCTATCCTACAGAAAAGCATTAAAAACTGCTAGATCTGATTACTTTTCGTCTCTTCTAGAAGTAAACAAACATAACCCTCGGTATTTATTCAATACAGTGACTAAATTAACGAAAAATAAAGCATCAACAGGTGTTGGCATTTCCCAAGAGCATAGCAGTAATGACTTTATGAACTATTTTACTTCCAAGATCGATACTATCAGAGATAAAATTGTATCCTTGCAGCCGTCAGCTACAGTATCGCATCAGATAGCACACTATAGATCCCCTGAGGAACAATTCCGTTCATTCTCTACTGTAGGAGAGGAAGAATTGTATAAACTTGTTAAATCATCTAAACCAACAACATGTATGTTAGACCCGATTCCATCGAAACTACTAAAAGAGCTGCTTCCAGAAGTCATAGATCCTCTTTTGGCTATTATTAATTCATCATTGTCATTAGGATATGTCCCCAAAACCTTCAAATTGGCTGTTATTAAGTCTCTCATTAAAAAACCACAACTTGACCCCAAAGACCTAGTTAATTATAGACCGATCTCAAATCTCCCTTTTCTGTCAAAGATACTAGAAAAGGTAGTATCCTCACAATTATATTCCTTCCTAGAGAAAAATGATATCTGTGAGGAATTCCAGTCAGGATTTAGATCATATCGTAGTACTGAGACTGCTCTCATTAGAGTTACAAATGACCTGCTTCTATCATCTGATCGTGGCTGTATCTCTTTATTAGTTCTACTGGATCTTAGCGCTGCGTTCGACACTATCGACCACAACATTCTTTTAAATAGACTACAAAACTTTGTTGGCATTAGTGGAAGCACCTTAGCATGGTTCAAATCATACTTATCTGACCGCCATCAGTTCGTAGCAGTGAATGAAGAGGTATCATATCGATCACAAGTACAGTATGGAGTACCTCAAGGCTCAGTACTAGGGCCGTTACTTTTCACGCTTACATGTTACCCTTGGGAGATATTATCAGGGGACATGGTGTTAGCTTTCACTGTTATGCTGATGATACTCAGCTCTATATTTCTTCGCGGCCCGGTGAAACATACCAAATTGAGAAACTAACGGAATGCATAGTCGATATAAAAAACTGGATGACGAGTAATTTTTTACTGCTAAATTCTGAAAAAACAGAGGTGTTAGTTATCGGACCTAAAAACCCCACATGTAACAACCTAGAACATTATCTAACACTTGATGGCTGCTCTGTAAATTCTTCTTCATCAGTCAGGAACCTAGGTGTGCTGTTCGATAGCAATCTTTCATTTGAAAGCCATGTTTCTAGCATCTGTAAAACTGCGTTTTTTCATCTCAAAAACATATCTAAATTACGACCTATGCTCTCAACGTCAAATGCAGAAATGTTAGTTCATGCGTTTATGACCTCAAGGCTAGACTACTGTAATGTTTTATTGGGTGGTTGTTCTGCACGCTTGATCAACAAACTACAGTTAGTCCAAAATGCAGCAGCTAGAGTCCTTACTAGAACCAGGAAATATGATCATATTAGCCCGGTCCTGTCAACACTGCACTGGCTCCCTATCAAACATCGGATAGATTTTAAAATCTTGTTAATTACTTATAAAGCCCTGAATGGTTTAGCTCCTCAGTACTTGAGTGAGCTCTTATCGCATTATAGTCCTCCACGTCCGCTGCGTTCTCAAAACTCTGGCCGTTTGATAATACCTAGAATATCAAAATCGACTGCGGGCGGCAGATCCTTTTCCTATTTAGCACCCAAACTCTGGAACAATCTACCTAACACTGTTCGGGAGGCAGACACACTCTGTCAGTTTAAATCTAGATTAAAGACCCATCTCTTTACCCTGGCGTACACATAACACACTAATACGCTTCTATTATTCAAATCCGTTAAAGGATTGTTAGGCTGCATTAATTAGATCAACCGGAACCGGGAACACTTCCCACAACACACGGTGTACTCGTTACATGGTAAGTAGAATGGCATCTACGCTAATATTTGTCTGTTTCTTTCCTATGATCAGATGGTGGATCAGCACCAAGAGATGATGTCTGCAGCCCTGATCATCAGCGGAGACCAGGACACCCAGATGACCCCCGGAGACCTCGATTAAAATACATTAAAACTAAAAAATATAACTAAAAATATAATAAAATACCTAACTACATAATACTACTATCGTTAGAACCTGAAACTTTTGAACTGTGGGTGTCGTCTGGTCAGAGGAGAACTGGCCCCCCGACTGAGCCTGGTTTCTCCCAAGGTTTTTTTCTCCATTCTGTCACAGAGGGAGTTTTGGTTCCTTGCCGCTGTCGCCTCTGGCTTGCTCAGTTGGGGACACCTAATTTCTAGCGATTATCACCGATTTGATTGCTCATATACTATTTAAACTAAACTGAGCTAGACAATGACATCTCTGAATTCAATAATGAAATGCCTTTGACTGAAAATTGAATGTTTAATCTTATTATATATTACTGACACTCTGTCCTCCAATTTGATACTGTTAAGTGCTTTGACACAATCTGTATTGGTAAAAGCGCTATATAAATAAAGGTGACTTATGACTTATGACCCCTTTAATGTTTGCCTACAAAATCACCAATTGCTCTGCATCCCTTTACCTAAATTCATTACTTCAGACTTATGTGCCCTCTAGAAGCTCGCATTCTGCAAGTGACCATGGCTTTATTGTGCCATCCTAAAAAGGCACAAAATCACTTTCACAGACTTTTAAATGAAATGTTCCTTCCTGGTGGAATAACCTGCCCAACTCAATCTGAGCAGCTGAGTCCTTAGCCATCTTCAAGAATCGGCTGAAAGCACATCTCTTCCATCTTTATTTGACCCTCTAACTCTAGCACTCTCTATTCTAATTCTATTATTTAAAAAAAAAAAAAAAAAAAAAACACTAGCTTTTCTAATATGTTTGTATTCTATTTGTTTTCATTTTATTTATTTTACAATTAACAAAACATAAAAGGCATCTAACACTAGCTTGCTATATTTTTTTTCTACTCTATCTGTTTTCTTTTTATTTATGACAATTTAAAAAAAAAACTTGCTACGTGTACTGCGTTAAGTTAACTGAGACTTGTTATAGCACTTGCATATCATTGCTCTTTTGTTAATTTTGATTGCTTCCATTGTCCTCATTTGCAAGTCGCTTTGGATAAAAGTGTCTGCTAAATGACTAAATGTAAATGTAATGTAAATGTCAATGACAAAGAAATTATTATTTCATGTTGGACAAAAGTGAGTACATCGCACAAATTGGACTGTTTTTTTCTTCTAAAAAGACCCAGTCGCTTGCAAATTCTCTTTAAAGTTTGTATGCTAATTATTATTCAGTTATAATTAGCTAAAGTTGATAGAATTTCTGTGTTACTGAAAGAAAGCCTAAAATAAAGCTCCATTAAGTCATCCAGCTCTGTCATGTCCTCTATCAGCAGTGGTTGGCCGTCAGGGGCGGCAGGGCCTTCTCTGCTGGCCCTATAAAAAAAAATAATAATAATTTGTGTGAAAAATGTTTTTATTGATTATTTAGGTATCATTTTCATTTGTGTAATGTCCACAAAATTGCCTATGATTAGTTTAGTTGAGGTTTAACTGAAATATCCCACATAAAAAAAACCCTTTTGTTGAAAGACGTCACATCTGATTTGCTACGAGCATTGGTGACAGAATCATTAGCCAATCAAATTTTGATGTTCAATGACAGCCCGCCCTCTGGGTCTAGCTACGTGCCCAGTGCTACCCCCAGCGTTAGACTGTCCCTTTAGTCAGGGATTTCCAAGGAATGAAAGTTAAATTCAATGAAAAGAAAATAACAGCAGCAGTCATCGGTGCCTACACCAGATCTAGTTGCCAATCTACCAAAAACGCCTTTTTCAAGGCGCTCTTTTGCAGACAAAAGAGAATAACTGAGAAAGGAAGACCTACACCCAAACTGAATTCGCTAACAAAGGCCAGCAAAGTTTTTATGCGCCATTTCAAAGATTAAGAATTATGAGTGATTTGAGTGGCTAACAGCTAGCAAGTTATTTTGTTGGCCTTGTTTACTTTTGAATACGAGTAAAGGGACATGGAATGACAGACCCATGGACTTTATTTACAAGTGACAGGTGAGTGCTTTATTATTTTATGAGTTGTCAAGGACACGCCAAGCTCTTCCACCTATCAGCGCTCATAATCACCAGAAAACTAATCATGCACACCAGATTGTCATTCACCAGTCACCCACACAGCACTATAAGAACACACAGTCCACACAGCCACATTGTCTGGTCTCCCAAGTAGAAAATGACTCAAACCTATGCTGAATTACTTACCTGTTGCTCCAAGTCTCCTTGATCTCCTGTGTTCCCCTCGTGTGTGCTCCATATACTTACCTGCTCCTTCACACCAGCTCCTGGAAAATCTGCGATCCTCGACGTCTCTGTCAGACCTGGTAATCAAGAACATCACTATCAGTATCATCTCCAGTTCAGTTAAAGACTCTAAATCTGCTATACTCACCAGTTCCTTGATCTCCCACATACCGTTCAATAAACCCATCTGTTTGATTCTAACTCACCTGTGTCTTGAGTCTGACTTCCTGTTACAGAAGACCAGACCATACCATCACAAATCAAACAGACCCTGATCCATTCCAGGAGCTGGTGGATGCTATGAGAAGAGTTCTCAGTCAAACCACAATTGCACCAGCACCAGCACCCAGTATTTCTTCTTCGGCCCCAATTTACATAGCCAGTCCCATGGTCAATCCAGCGCCCTACTCTGGCTCGGCAGAGGAATGCAATGGCTTTCTCATGCAATGTTCGCTCTCCCTAGCGATGCAACCGCATCGTTTCCCCACAGAAAGAGCTAAAATTGCCTATTCTAACCCTGTTAACAGGTCAAGTGCTTCAATGCACGGAGTCATTATGGCACCAGAATGGACCGTCCACACAAACACTGGGGGTTTTTTGCACTCATTTCCGAGAGGTTTTCGGACGACCCACTGGATATACGTCAATTGGTGAGCAGTTATATCATTTAAAACAAGGTCAGAAGTCTATTCAAGAGTATACTCTCCATTTCCACACCTTAGCAGCTGCTAGTGGTTGGAACGAGCGCTCCCTGCTGACCGCTTACCATCAAGGATTAGAGCCATCGCTCCAGTTGCATCTCTCTGCCTATGACAACACTATGGGGCTAGAGCGTTTCCTTCAACTGTTGCCAATCGGATTCAGGGCTGTATGGAGGAACATTTGTGCCAAAAGCCAGTTATTTTTCTCCGGCAGCCAGAATATCCCAGCTCTCCAGAACCAGACCCCAAACCCATGCAGATCGACAGTGCCCATCTAACTTCGGCTGAACGTCGACGCCGGCTTACCCAGGGATTATGCTTATACTGCAGCAAGGACGGATATGTAATAAGGACATGTCCTCCACGACCTGTTGTTAGTGTGGTTTCTACCTCTTCAGTCAATATAAAACCTCTAACCACTACTGTTCAGATTACCACTCCTCGTCATTGTGTTGCAGTCTATGCCCTCCTCGACTCTAAGTCTCCGCCGACTTATGTAACCAACTCCAACTCAAGAAGAGACCCAACGACGTCTCATACAAGATTCAGTCAATAACAGGCAAGCCCCTGGTGAGAGGAAAAGTTTGACACTGTGTGGGTCCCATCGGGTTAAAAGTCAGCTCCACAAAGAAGAGATCTGTTTGTTGGTTCTGGAGGAATCCACCGCTGGGATAGTGTTGGGGCGCCCATGGCTCGTTTTCCACCGGAGACATCCTGAAGTGGGGTAACGACTGCTTTCCAGACTGGTATCCCAGAATTCCCCAATCCAGTCAAGTCTGTTCCAGTGCTTCCAGTCAACTCCACATCTATTGAAAGTCCCCTTGAAAATCGCTCCATTGATATACCCTCTGAATACTCCCACTTCAGTGATGTGTTCTGCCCAAAATGAGCCTCCAAATTACCACTTAATAGACCATGCGACTTTCTCCCTGATGAACCAGTGCCCAAAGGTAAAATCTATTCACTTTCCATCCCCAAACAGAAGGTCATGGAGAAGTACATTTGAGGCTCTACAGCAAGGATGCATCCAAACGTCCAGGTTCCCTGCTGCTTCCAGCTTTTTCTTTGTGGCTAATAAGGACGGAGGCTTGAGGCCTTGTATTGACTATAGATCACTCACTGTCAAGTACAGATATCCCCTTCCTGTCGTCCCATCCTCTCTGGAACAGCTTCGTGGAGCCAAGATCTTCACCAAGTTCAAATCGTACTTATCTGACCACCATCAGTTCGTAGCAGTGAATGAAGAGGTATCATATCTGATCATGGATGAGAAAGAGACATCAAGGCTATCATTGTCTGAGTGCACAGAGAGGATGAGTACCACACAATCTTGAACAAGAGCAGGAGAATGCGTGCAGGAAAATCTAGCCTCTGCTCCAAACATTAATGTGTTGCTCTTCATGAGAACAACTACCTGTAAAACATTTACACAGAGTAAAACATTTTACATCTCATGTTGTCAGCATTCCTTTTCTTCACAAATTTTATTTCACATGTTTACAATTACATGCTAATTTTTTATATAGATTCTTTACTTTTGTAACAGGTGATTTTGGTCAAGTTTCCTGCTGGTTTCTGTTCCTACGATATCAGTCAATCGAGCCTGACTTTCAGAAGATTCATGAAATTATTTGATGATGCTTTTGAAGCTTCTGAAACTCAGGCTCTATTGACTGATGTTGTATGAACAGAAACCAGCAGGACAAGAAGAGACCTCGACAACATCTGGCTCAGATGAGGCAGTAAGGTCAGGTGCAGTGACGGAACGTCTCATGGCACTGGATCATTTCCAGGATGCTGCTGTGGATTTCTCCTTTCTCACTGCTCACACCAGTCTGTGGACATTTCAGATAATACAAAGATGCAACAACACAACACAAAACAAAACAGCACGCTGTCATTTGATTTCTGTATTAGAAGTAACAAACTGATTCTGTATTTTTTCTTTCTTTATATTTTTTTTTTAAAGTTTTTCGTTGTCTTTTCACAAATGCCGCTGTCACATTTTCCACCACAAAAGCTCTGCATCAAATGCACAGAAATCAAGAATCAGAAAAGTGCTGTAATAGCTCTTTTTGAAATTACAATAATTAAGATTCAGTCACCTCTGTGATTTATCTGATCAATACTGCATTTATTTACATGTTGATGTAGTTGCTGATGGATTAACTCCCTTTTTATCCAACACAAACATTCCTCAATTTATCAACAATACTAATGAACTAATGAACTAGATAACTTATGTTTAGTTACTCCATGTAGATTTGTTTATTTACATTACTTACATTCATCTAAAGCAGTGTTGACAACCGTGATTTCTACATAAAACATACATTACTCACTCAGATGTGTGTACTTGGGTAAAGTTGGTTTTATATTTCGCACATTCACAACATTCACACAATTCCGCGTTCAATAACTTTCTAATTATATGTGCAATAAAGTTATTTTTTGCAAATTCTAATCAGCGACATCATTGTCAACCTACTACATTTTTTTCACAATCGATCAAATTGGGCAAGTATTGTTTTAATGTCATACTTACTTATGAATGTCCGCTGAATGTCCAATGTAGTGCGCTTAAAGCAATTGAATGCTGAAGTCTGAACGTGCGAATATAAAACCAACTTTACCTAAGTGATGTGTGTTCATGTTGTGATGTGCTCATCTGTAATTCTTTTTGAATATTTTCCTGTCTCATATTAAATAAACATTTAGTAATTGTCTTTAAGATGTATGGTTTATGTAACTGCACTTTGGAGACGTGTGTGTGTTTACTGGAGCTCCGCTGTTCGCTATAGGCTACATAATAAAACATGTTTTTACCGCAAAATTATAAATATACTGTAATGTTACTGTCTAGCATCTTTACACCTTAAGCAAATCAACAGTTTACTATACAGTAGCTCAACAAATGCGATTTTAACACAAGGAACCGTGTTTTTGATTTATAATACTCATATTTGTAAACACCCGCTGTTCTCCATCACGTTCTACGATGACGTATGATGTATCTCCCGTGGCCTCCTGGGATTGAAAAGTGTCCATCGATGAGCTCTCAAGAATCTGGACAGAAGCAGTCTCCTTTAAGTAGACGCACATCCGAATCTCGCAAGAATTAGTACGTCACCCAGGTAATTCTCACCTACTCTTTTATGAATACGGAGGTTTTGGACGTATTTATTCGCTCGCCTACTGCTTTTTGCCTACTATATAGTAGAGAAGTAGGCAGTTTCAGACGCAGCCACTGGCTTGAAGGAGCTCGTCATCCCTTTGTGGTTTATACTGATCACCGGAATCTTGAATATCTCCATGAGGATAAGAGATTAAACCCCAGACAAGCCAGGTGGGCTTTGTTTTTTACCCGGTTTCATTTTACCATCTCCTACCGACCCTATCATCCTAGAGACTATCATCCCTCCTGAGCGCATCGTTAGCCCGATCCAGTGGACCCTAAATGACAACATCGCAGCAGCCAGTGCCTCCGGTCCCGCTCCGCTGGGGCGTCCCCCATATCATATCTACGTTCCCCGTAGTCAATGAACACCACTCATTCATTCAGCGCACACCTCCCTGGGCACTGGTCATCCTGAGACCAATCAAACCCTCACACTGTTGAAAGATTGCTGCTGGTGGCCTGGAATGGTGAATGACATCAGAAGGTACGTGTTTTGTTTGTGCTGGAACCTATGGCTGAGTAACGCGGGACCCCACGAGACCTGGTGCGTGATCTAAGATGGCGGCTCCAGTCTGCTAGACTGTAAACAACTCCAGATAAAGCATTCGAATATCTATAGCTACTTTTTTTTTTTCTTCTCTCTCGTTTTTTCACCCGCTTCTTTCATCTTACTGTCCCACCGTTTCAAAACTGGACTATACCATTTTACAACCTGGATTATCTCGAGGAGTATATCGACGCACACTACAATACACTCTGCTGCACCATGAACAGGGACAAACCAGATCACAACAAGAAAAGTAAAGGTAACTCAACTCCAATCTCCAAGAGACCTCGTCCCGATTCGCCTTCCAGTCCAAGTAATACACCATCCACATCACCTAAACTGCCTTGCTGCACTGAGGTAAGCGACATTCTACTTTCCATCGAAAATAAACTCTCCGGACTTGATACCAGGATCGCATTGATTGAAGTCATACACAAGGATATCCAGGAATTGCGGCACAGTTTAGAATTCAGTCAAGAACAGATAGACACTCTCACTAAAGAAAATGACTTTTTAAAGGATTCAGTTCACGCACTTACCACTCAACTCACTTCCGTCGTCGCAAAAAATAAAATCATGAAAGAAAACATTTTGGATTTGCAAACGCGCAGCATGAGTGACAACATAGTTTTCACAGGCATCCCAGAACAAACTCCAGACGACCCCGAGAAATCAGTCAAGGACTTTATGATAAAACAACTCAAATTACCTGCCGAAACTGTACAGATCATCACCTTTCACCGTGTTCACCATATCAGATCTCAAAACAACAACAACAGACCACGACCGATCATCGCGAAATTCGAACACTATAAACACAAAGAACTGGTTCAGAGGCAAGGCAGACAACTTAAAGGCACAAACTATGGACTCAACGAACAGTACCCAAAGCACATTCTCGAACGTCGAAAGCAACTTTTCCCAATACGAAAACAGACAATAAATGAAGGAAAAAGAGCAATCATCACAGTGGAAAAATTATACATAGATGGACAACTATATCGCGATAAGGACATTACCCCCTGGCTTTTCTGAACATTTCACTCCCGATAACTGTCATTTGGATAATCTGATCTAAACTCTCTCTCTCTCTCTCTCTAAAATATAAGATGTGTTCTTGTTTTTGCACCTAGGTTTCGTGCCCCCCCCCCATGTTCCACCTTATGTTTAAATTGAATGGTTTTTGTTTTGTTTGTGCTGTCCTTCTGTGTACATTCTGTCAATTATGTATCTGTAGTTTTGTCAGTTTGCCAACAACATTGCATTGTTATACACACACACATATGCACCTCCGTATCCCTTCGAATACACACACTCACATTTATACATATACAGTACTAACAGGCCCACACATTAATATACATCTCTGTTCACTTTTCATTAAAACATGTCATCTATCAATTTTGTAACCTGGAACGTTCGTGGATTTGGTTCTCAGACAAAGAGGATTAAAGTTTTTAATCATCTAAATAAACTACAAGCCGACATATGCCTTCTGCAAGAAACACATCTATCAGAATCTGATCATAACAAAATTAATTCATCAAAGAACTGCCATTTATTCTCGGCTCACTACAATACAAAACAGAGAGGAGTATGCATTCTAATAAGTAAAAAAAAATTCATTTGTTCATAACACCACGTTATTGACCCCGAGGGACATTTCATTATCATAAACATGACAATTAATAATAGCCCAATTACTATTGGCAATTTATATGGTCCAAATACAGATGACCCATCTTTTTTTCAAAAAAAAATTTATTCTATTTCAAATATTTCTAACTGTCCAGTCATAATAGCAGGTGATTTCAACACAGTTCTAGACTCAACAATAGATAGATCTAACAGTTTAAGCAATAAACGTATCTGGAAGTCTGCAGAAACCATAAAACAGTTCATGAGTGATTTTGGTCTTGGCGATAGTTGGCATATACAGCATCCTAACGTTAAAGAATATTCATTTTTCTCACCAGTCCACCGATCATATTCCCGCATTGACTTCTTTCTTACCAGTAATTCTATCATATCAAATATTTCCGAATCAAAGATCCATCCAATAGTTATTAGTGACCATGCCCCAGTAACATTACAATGGAACATAAAGAGTCCACATAAACCCTTTACTAGATGGCGATTTAATACATCTCTTCTGAAAGACCATGACTTTGACAGATATTTTAAAAGAGAGTGGGCATGCTTTCTAGTGATGAATGACTCCCCGGAATTATCCCCATCTCTTCTGTGGGAAACAGGGAAAGCAGTACTAAGAGGAAAAATTATTTCATTCTCCATTTACAAAAAAAGGAAAGAGAAGGAACAACAAGCTGAACTGGAACAAAAAAATCTAGAAGACTCCAATATAAATAACCCAACAGAAAAAACACAGGAAACATTAAGAAAATATAAATTTCAGTTAAACAAATTAATTAATAAACATACCCAATTCCTAATTCAAAGGCTAAGACAAGAAAACTTCCATCACAGTAACAAATCTGGTAAATATTTGGCAAATCAAATCAAACATAATAAGAAAAAAACTACAATAGCAGTTATTACAGACACAGCAGGGAAGTCCACCAATTCACCAGAAGAAATAAATCTAATTTTTCAAAATTTTTACAGTAAATTATATTCTTCTGAAAAAGATCCAACTCAGGAAGACATCAATTCATTTCTTAACAATATCAACTTACCTCAACTTAGTAAACATCAAATAAATACTCTTGAATCCCCGTTAACAGAACATGACTATTTTAAAGCCCTTAAACTCATGCCGAATAATAAAGCACCAGGTCCTGATGGATTCCCTGCTGAGTTCTACAAAAACTTTTGGTCCATTTTATCACCAATCTTTATCCGAATGATAAATGAATCAAAAGAAAAATCAAAACTTTTAGATAATATGAACACAGCCACAATTTCACTCCTTCTCAAACCCAATAAAGACCCAACACTACCATCAAGCTATCGTCCAATTTCCCTAATAAATGTAGACATTAAAATCATTGCCAAAGCACTAGCCCATAGATTAGAAAAAAATCACACCATCTATAATCCATCCAGACCAAACTGGTTTCATTAAAGGTAGACTTGCATCTAACAACACACGTAGACTTTTTAACTTAATGCATTATTCATCAATTCATAAAGCCAAAACCATCATAGTCACTCTTGATGCAGAAAAAGCGTTTGATAGGGTCAACTGGAAATTCCTGTTTTCCACATTAGAGAGGTTTGGTTTTGGGGAGTCATTCATTAATTGGATTAAAATTCTATATACATCACCTTCAGCCACTGTCATCACTAATGGACTAACATCACGTAGCTTCACCCTGCACCGGGGCACTAGACAAGGATGCCCACTCTCTCCCTCATTATTCACCATTTTCATTGAACCATTAGCAGCAGCCATCCGTCAAAACAGCAACATAAAAGGAATTCAAACACTAAATATACACCACAAAATAAGTCTTTACGCCGATGATATATTAATATATTTACAAGACCCTCCATCATCGTTACAAGAAACGATTAAACTCATCGATTCTTTCTCAAATATTTCCGAATACTCAATCAACTGGAGTAAATCTGCTATACTTTCATTACATTCCACCAGTTTGGATGTGACATCCCATACACCACCAATTCCTCTGTGCACCAATCACATCACATATCTGGGTATTAATGTTTCCCCCAGGCTGTCAGAGCTGTTTGGACTCAACTACACTCCACTACTTAAAACAATAGCAGATTATCTTCAACGCTGGATGAACCTACCACTTTCTATTATGGGCAGAATATCAGTAATTAAAATGACTATACTCCCTAAATTAAACTATTTATTTACAATGACACCAACACAACCCACCCTTGCCTGGTTTAAATCACTAGATTCAATCATTACTAAATTCTACTGGAAAAACGAGACCCCAAGAATTAAATTGACTGCCCTACAGAAATTAAGAACACAAGGTGGACTGGAAGCACCACATTTTTACCACTACTTTTTGGCCAATCAGCTCCAAAACATACACAAATGGATTCACCCTAACCCATCAGAAAACACATGGCTAGATATTGAACAAACAATTTGTAAGGACATTAATACTTCAGATTTACCCTTCTACAATCAAACAATCAAAGAGCATCATTGTTTTAAAATGCCGACAATAGCAGCAGCTCTGACAGTCTGGTGGAAATTCCATCAAATCACAAACTCCCCTCTTGCACCATCTAAATACACCCCGATTTGGAATAACCCAGATTTCACATCTAACAAGAAGCCACTTAATTTACGCACATGGGCAGAAAAGGGAATCACACAACTTCAGCATATCTTTCATAATAATAAGCTGGCCTCATTCTCCCACTTGGTCCAGAGATACGGCATTGGGAACAATTGTTTTTTGGAATACTCACAAATCAAATCATCAATTCAATCAAAGATCGACACTAGGACAATTGATCTAGACCCCCCCCCCCCTCAATATCAGCGTTAATTAATATATCTCCTAAAAAAATACTCTCCAAAATATACAGAATTATATCAAAATCAGACAATACATTAAGTCTACCAAATGCTAAGTGGGAATCAGATTTATCTATTGCTCCCGATGCCGCCTTCTGGACACAAATCTGCAAAAATATTTACTTCATGATGAAAAATGCCAACCTTCAACTAATACAATATAAAGTACTTCATAGATTTCACCTTACTGGACGAAAATGATTTAAAATGGGTTTTACCTCAGAAACATGTTCACATTGTACACAAAACACCTCAGACACCTATCTTCACGCCATGTGGCATTGCACCCCAGAACAGAGTATTAATAATAAACATGGTCTAAACATTCTTAGACGCGTAGCATTCATCATGTTGTCGTTTGGGAACAACCCAACTAACTGTCTAAATCTGTTCAAGTTTATGACACAATAACACGGTAACTAATGCAAAAAAGAAACATAACTTACTCATCAGCTCGATCTCCTCTTCTGGATGAAATCGTGTTCTTCTTTCGAGGGAAATCCTTTCTTTACTCAGCGTGAACAGTAACAGTAGCCGCGATGAGGACCTCCGCTCTTTGTTTTGGGCGTTTACACGCACTCACGCACCACGTGGCTATTTACATATCAACGGCGCGAGCAGGGCGTGGGCGTGAACTCATTAGAGATAATGAGTCAGACGGGAAAGATTGAACATCGTGTTGGTTTCATACGGATTACTTCATCACAGAATGTTTGTTTTCGATAGGACTTGCTTCATTTCGAAGTAGACACTTCAGGCTTTCTATAGGGATTATTCGCAAACACCGGAAGTAGCTAACCGCGGCCATTTTGTTGACATGACATTTGCCCGCCCCTAGCCGCCCGCGCGTAGATTTCAGTTGAGGGGAGAAGTAAGTTAGCCTAATGGCTTCATCTCGTCGGTATCAAGAGAAGATAAGCTTGATTGGTGTGGACCCATATCAAATAGACCCAACAGCCTTAAGTAAAGATCCGTTCTTATTGCCAGCCGTCACTTATCCGGATATTTATCTCGTTCATACAGTATCCGCATACACTTCGCAGGAGCTGAAGGCCTTCAAGTCACTTGAGTCATATAACTACTTCATCTCTGGCAAAGTCGGCAACCTTCTTACTTTTGTTCCACCAACGACATCGTCAAACATTGCCGTGATCGCAGAGGTATGTAAATGTTTTTTTTTTTTTGATGTGATGCTTAACGTTAACTTACTGCTTAGTAACTACTACTTAGTTTGTAACTTATCTCCGTGGTGCAACATTTTATTTTAGTGAAGCATAAATCACAACTTTGTAATAATTTCCGTTGTAATTAAGCTACCTTTGAACCTATACACAGCTGGTGCAACGGCTGTCTCCTTCCCTTCGCGTTTTCTGACAGTCGGTATCGCATAAAAACTAACTCCGGGGTTCTTATTGCTGCTGTTAGAACAGCCGTGTATTACACAACACACCATCGCGCTGTTTAAAAAAAAAAATACAGCGATAATACCATGGATAATACCGAAGCTGCCTCGCTTGTCAATTGACAGACTGACAGTTGCCGTGGTTTCTATGTCAACAACATGGCCGCCGCGAACATTGATGACGTAGTTCGAATAACAACTATAGATATAACTCCCATGTCTCTGCGTTGAGTAGTCGCTGAGTTACAGTTCATTTTAGGGACGCGTTTCTCAAAACAGTTTGCGGAGACGGAGAAGACAGAGAGCACACCCTGTTTATTTTCTTATTTCTCCAAAAGCACAAAGTTGTGTTGTTATTGTGAGTGTACTCAAAAAAAAAGTAGACACTTAACAGTTTCGATTGATGTATAACACTTATTTGTGTGACCAAAATCAACAGAGTATTTTTAGTGTCTTTTGCACTGATCTTAAAAAAAACGAGTTGGTCTCGCAGGCGATACAGCCGACCCCAGAGAGTTAAAGAATTTTGGGAAAATGTTACTGAGTCACTATCCAATCTTATGGGATGTCACGTCCCGTTATCTCCCTCCCTCTGTATATTAGGTGACATATCCATAATCAACTCAAACGACACAGATAGTAAATTACTCCTAGTGGCTCTAACTGTCGCCAAGAAAACTATCCTCATGAACTGGAAATCAAGGAACACTATACATATTACATCTTGGAAAAACGTACTACTAGAGTACATCTCCATGGAAAACCTGTCTACTTCCACTCAAAATAATACAATAGAATTACACCTCTCTTTGTTATCTCTCATAAACTTCCATCAATCATGAATCCGTTGACCCTCTTTGTCTGAAGCCATCCACAACAACACGCCATTCATCAATATCTACACAAGAATTGTGTGAGGGGGGTTAGGAGGAGGTAGCAACAATGGCTAATATCAAACTAAATTAAAACTTATGAAAGATTAAACTTGTTCATTTTATTATTATTATTCATTTATTTTCTTTCCCTATCCTTTCTTTCTCTCTTTCTGTTCCCCTCATTTTCATCGTGGTTTATTTATTTATTTATTTATTTTTCTTCTATCTCTCTCTCTCTCTCTCTGTCCTTTTCTTTTCTTTTCTTTTCTTTTCTTTTCTTTTCTTTTCTTTTCTTTTCTTTTCTTTTCTTTTCTTTTCTTTTCTCTTTCTATTTCCATGCCTCTGGGCTTCGGTTGGCTGTGGCATCTCAGATCCTGCCCTGTGTGATTTGGATTAGTGGTTGGTGGGTGTGCTGTGGGGCCGAGAACCGTGTGCCTCCAACCTGTACCAGCTTTGCCCGGGTTTTCTTGCCTCTGGCGGGTTCGGCACCACATGCCTTGCTTATTTTAATGCATCACTAGACGATATACTATTTTTACTATTGTAAAATAAGTAAGGAAAAAAAATCAATAATAATAATAATAATAATAATAATATTTAAAAAAATAATAATAAATAAATAAATGTAAAAAAAAGACACACACACAGGGTAAGTGAGACGTGAGTATGGGGACCTGGACTTTGCACTGGGCTGGTTCCATGCTGCACGTCACGCTTTTTTTAATGCATCATACACTCATATACATATGTGGGGTAGGCGTGGCTTGTGAGTGCCGGCTGGGGGTGGGACTTTTGGGCCCTGTGCCCTGCAGCACCTCTCCTTGATGGTTCATTTTTGGCATAATTTATGGGCCCAGAGGCAGCCTTACAATATCTCTCTATTCATAGCTTTATTACTATTATTACTATTATTATTTCATCATTACTATTACTAACATTATTATTATTATTATTATTATAATTATTATTATTATTATTACTACTATTTGTCCTCCTCCTGATTCCCCAACCACCCCCTGTCTCGGATGCATAAGTTTATTATCGTTATTGCTGCTACTATTACTATTATTACTTATAACCTTCCTCATCCTCCATCCTCTAATTTTTGTTATTAATGCTATTATTACTATTATTACTGTTATCATTACTATTGTTTTTTGTTTGTTTGTTTTTTTTTTGCTATTGTCATATCTGTTGTACTCTCTTTTATTTATATACTTCCAACCCCAACACCCAGTCACACTTACACAAACACACACACACACACACACACACACAATCACTCACACAAATCATGTTGGCTGTCACTGTTTAATCATGTCTTCCGTAATTTTGGCATTCCTGAAGAGATTGTGTCTGATAGAGGTCCACAGTTTATCTCACGTGTATGGAGAGCTTTTTGTTCACTCCTAGGTGTGACCATCAACCTATCTTCAGGATATCACCCACAGAGCATTGGACAAACAGAACGAAAGATACAGGAGATAGGCCGATACCTCCGTACCTTTGCCATGACCACCAGAACTCCTGGAACCGGTTCCTTGCCTGGGCAGGGTACGCACAGAACTCCCTCCGGCAACCCCCTACGAACCTCACTCCATTCCAGTGCGTACTCTGCTGTCAGCCACCTCTGTTCCCCTGGTCAGGGAAACTCTCAGAGGTTCCCTCCATCACCCATTGGTTCCAGGAGAGTGAGAGGGTCTGGGACTGAGCGCACCAACATCTACAGCGGGCAGTAAGATGCCACCAACACCATGCCAATGTCCGGAGAGCCCCTGCTCCCATCTTCCAGCTCGGACAAGAAGTATGGCTCTCCACTCGGGACATCCAGTTGCACCTCACCTGTAAGAAGCTGAGTCCCAGGTATATTGGTCCCTTCCCCATCATCCGGCAAATCAACCCAGTCACGTATGAACTCAAACTTCCATCACAATACAGATACTTCTCGATAGGTGAGTAACATTGGTTTTGTTTTGTTTCACAGAACTAATCATTGCCTGGGTTGTGTACGTATGTGTGGGGCAGAGCTATCAAAATAGGGGCGAGACCCTTTTGGGGTAGGTGATTTGAAATATCAACATTGGCTACCAGAAATCACTTACCCCTCCTTTAAGTGACAGGCCTGTAAATTGTGCCATCTGCTCGTTGTTGGTGTTAATAGTGTTTTTCATATGCATGCTTTTTATGCTAGTTTCATTCTCAAATAGATCTGATACTTTAGTTTCAAAAAATGTTTAATAAACAAATTATTCACTTTTTTAGGTCCTGACTGCCACCATTTGATTCAGTGAGTTGCTTATAAGACAAGATGCTCATTTGTTACCACCTAGTAGTATAAATGTTTTATTCATTGCTGAAAATTATTCTTCTGTGATAATATGGTAAGTGTTGTTGTAAGTGCAATCTGACATTATTGAGTAGGCTATTTCACCAAATCACACACAGAGTGCACATACATTGATTTATTAGTCTATTAGAGCTCAAAATTCCATGCGTTCTAAATTGTAGATGGCAAAAATGCTTCTGTATGATTTTTATATTTATATAATTTAATATAGTTAACTTAATCTAAATCACACAAAGAGTACTGTTTTTTCTGCAAATATCAGCATATGGTAATACTTTTAATAATAATTTTATACAAGTTCAGTAAAGCAATAAGTGACTTACATTTTGGACATAATATTGCTTGTTTTTGCTCAATTTTGCCAACGAAAATAGTTCCAAACAAAGATCACAGTACGGTTTTGCGTCTCTGAGCAATGGACGGTGCTTACTTATTGAATGAAACAGCTTTTTGAACAAATCAGTTGACAAAAATGATTCAGTGATTCACTCATTAAAACAGTCAAATGCTTTGTTCCTGAATGAATCAGCCGTTTGAATGAATCAGTTGAAGCTCAATGACTCACTCATTAACAGTAGGGGTGTGCAGAGGAGCCATTATTTGTATCTGTATCTGTATCTGTGACAATCTCAAAATTATTTGTATCTGTATCTGTATTCGTATAGATCCGGAAGTGGGGGTGGCTTAAACCGGAAGTTCGTCAGATTACATGAAAATACCATTTTAAATGCAAATCTGTTCGAGTCGTAGTTTTCATTTAACAAATATGCCTTGTACAACTAAAGAAAGTATTATTTTTTTAATTAAAATTATAAACTGTAAATATCTTCTATTTAAAACTTTATCAAAAAAGAAAAATAACTTTATTCTTCTTATTTTCCAGTGAAACTTTGTGTACAAATTTGACAAGAGACAAGCATCCATAATCTTAAATAAGAGCACTAGTAGAAAAAAAAAAGAAATAGAAATGGAAAGAAAGTGTTCAGTAGCCTATCATAGCAGAATGACAATAAAGCTCGCTTGAACTTTAAGTAACTTATCATGTGTTGCAGGAGTCTGTGATCATTTATGAGTTTTTTTGTTGTTGTTTTTTTATCAACAGAGCGCAACAAATAATTTGGACCCTTCAAAAGCCTTGATCAAACATAATTAATTAAATAATTAATTAAATGTATAATTAAATGTAATGCCATTCACGAAAAGGGCAAATGTGATGCGTTTTTACACTCATTCACTTTACACATCCAGGCCACATGAAGGTGGAGGTTAGAAATTCTGTTTCCTATTTGCAATATACAAGATTCAAACTTATTTTGGTGCATTTTTCAGGAGATTGGTTGTGTTTGTTTTTTGTAGCAATATCTGGCAACACTGCGTCGCCGGCACTGACAGGCAGCAATCAAAAACGGAGCGTGCGGGTAGTTTATTGCTGAGGAGACCACATTTGTTAGACAAAAGCAATGATCACCATGATATTATCTGTACGAAATTGTGTCAAATGCTATCAAAGCAATTATTATTGTACAAATCTTAACAACCGCAGACCTGTGATTATGTCTGCCGAATATTTTTTCTGTTATTCAGATAAATCCGTTATTCGTTTTGAAGCCATTATCCATGCCTTTCCGAATAAGGTATTCAGCTTCGGGCAACATCCCTAATTAACAGTCACTTGCTGCCACCTACTGGTGGTTTTAATTTCACATTTCAACTATTTTTTTCATGTTTTAAATTATTTTAAATATCAGTATTCAAAGTTGTATGTTAAAAACAAAACATTAGGCCTATTTATGCATCTGTATCTGCAGTTTAAATGCATCCATGTCCCCTCTGAGATACATTAAACTGTATAAATAGTAAATACATCTAAATGCTATTTCAGATGCAGATTCCAGAAATGTTTTCTTATGTTGGAATGAAAGACACTAAGTACCGGATGAAGTGCTTCTTATTCTTACCCAAAAAATACAAAATGGAAGAAAGAGTTAAAACTGAACACAATCTTGCTACTCAAGCTGTGTATGAACATATTATATTTAGATGTATATTTATTTGCTTCCTTTCCATTTTGCATTTACTTGTACTTTTACTTTCACTACTAAAGTATGTTTAAGATTAAACAAATACTTTTCGTATTTAAGTAAAATAAATATCACTTACTTAAAGACTTTTACTCAAGTAATATTATAAATGGTGACTTCAACTTCTACTAAAGTCATTTTCTGGTAAGGTATCTGTACTTTTACTTAAGTATGGCTTTCAGGTACTTTATACACCACTGATAACAAGATAGATATCAATGGTCTAATTCCAGAGCCTGTGAGCGTTTTTCCTCAGTCAGGAGGAATTTTGTTGAAATCGTTATTGCTCATATGGTCATGGTATGAGAAAAAATACGAGCTGAACAGAGTACCTAACGACAGTGGTTTTCAATTCTGGACCTGGGGACCCACAGCACTGCACATTTTATACATCTCTCTTTACTGACACGAGCTTAGTTTAGCTCATGGAACTCTTTATCAAGGAGCTAATTATCTGAATCAAGTTTGTTTAATAAGAGAGACATACAAAATATGCAGTGCTATGGGTCCCCAGGACCACAATTGTAAAACAATGCCTTTATGAGCACCTCTTGAGCTCCTAGTCATTTTTAAATATTTAACAAATTTTGGAGTTGGCCTTAATTTGACCAATGTAAAGGCTCTCCCCTATTCCTAAATCATACACAATAACATCACTTTGCTGTTTTTTCCCACAGGATTGTTTTTGAGACTATGGAGGCTGGACCTTGTTCTGTCTGGGGGATCTGGGAGCATGGTCGCATGTAAGAAATTATGTACATTTTAAAGTTAAATTCATCTATCTGGTGCACTTTGAGAGTTCAATATCAAAAGCTCTGACGCATGTTCAGCGTGTAAATTTACAGGGTTTTTTTTTTTCCAACTTACACTCAAAATCTTTACTTGTCAAACAGCAGAACCACACACCAAATCTGCAAAACCATACTCTAATTCTCAGCCTTTGACTCAGAGTCATAAAACACTTTTTGCAAAACACAACACACAATTCTCTATGCAACACACAAAAATCTAACAGGGATTAATATTATGGCAAAGGTGTTTGCAAATGTTTGCTTTTGTGTGTTTCTGTTTGTGATATTTTGAATGCAGTGCTTAATTTTGCAAAAAAAAAAAAAAAAAAAAAAAAACATTTTGTGCTTCATTTTGTGAGGCAATTTGCATTTTGTCAAATCAAGTCACCTTTATTTATATAGCACTTTTAACAATACAGATTGTGTCAAAGCAACTTTCCAATATCAAAATATGAAAATAGTGTGTAAATAATGTAAAATGACAAGATTAAACACTCAATTTTCAGTTAAAGGCATTTCATTATTGAATTCAGTGATGTCATCGTCCAGCTCAGTTCAGTTTAAATAGTATCTGTGCAATCAAGTCGACAATATCGCTGGAAATTAAGTGTCCCCAACTAAGCAAGCCAGAGGTGACAGCGGCAAGGAACCAAAACTCCATCAGTGACAGAATGTAGAAAAAAAAAAACTTGGGAGAAACCAGGCTCAGTAGGGGGGCCAGTTCTCCTCTGGCCAGATGAAACCAGCAGTTCAATTCCAACTACAGCAAAGTCAGATTGTGTAAAGGACTCATCTGGTTCCCGAGGTCTTGTCCCGATGGCCGTCTAGGTGACAAGGTCTTCACTGGGGATCTGTCTCTGGGACTCAACTAGGTGTCCTGATCTCTGCTGACATGATCTCGGGGCTGTAGTGGTCATCTCTAGGTGCTGATCCACCATCTGATCTGGATACGGACTGGATCTGTTGTTTATGTTAGACCTACACTTTCAGTAATGTGAGGTCCGCTTTGGTTTTTATTCACAGTCGTTTGTCGTTCCTTGTTTTTGCTTTTTTCTGTGCCCTTCAACAGACATCAATACTTTTATTTATTCTGCACTTCTTTTAAAAGGACTATGCATCTAGGTTGATTGGTATCCAGGATACATACTAATGTTTACATGTCACTGGCAGTACAGCATTGCTTTTGTTTCTCTTCACTTAGACAGAATCTTGGCATTGCGAGCACACAATGCATGTTCTGAATATCTTATCATTGAATGTGAATAACCTAAATTCTCCTACTGAGCGTACCCGGATATTAGAATATTTGTACCGTAAATCAATTTCCTGTGCCCTGATACAAGAGTCTCAGTTAAAAAAAAAATGTGATGTGGCACGTTTTCAAAACAAGTATTTCAAACTGGCAGCCTTCTCTTGTGTGCCTAATAAAACTAAGAGGGTGCTTATCTTAGTTGATAGGAAGTTGCATTTAACTATTGAACATACCGGGAATGATGATGAAGGTAGATTTGTTTTTATACACTGTAAAATACATAATGACATGTTACCACTGGTCTCCATTTACTGCCCGAATGAGGCAGACAGTGCATTTTTCATGAATACTTCCAATATATTATTTGAGCAGATTGATTGTCGTTTAGTGATGGGTGGTGATTTTTATGCTGTTTTAAATCCTGCTGGATAAATTTCACCCTGATACTACAGCTAACCCATCCTCTAAGTTACTGAATACATTTATCACTGAACTTAATGTAATCGATCTTTGGAGAATCCAGAATACTACATGGACTTCTTTTTTTTTTTTTCTAAAAAGGGTGGAACGTCCGATAGGAGGACCTTTCAAATTTTGAAACAACACACCCTTATGGCACAACTTAAATTTTTTATGTTGAAATTGGCCATTTGTCCAGACCTCTTGGTCTACATTGGGCAGAAACATATGCGGTGACTTATATGATAACCAGGGACTCTGCTCACTTCAAGAACTAAGAACTGAGTTTTGTTTACCAGCATCATCATATTTTGTCTTTTTTCAGTTACGTTCTGCTCTCAAGGCCTATGGAGTTCCCTGGGCATCCCCTATTTCCTCTCATTTTATATGGGATTGGATCGCACCACCCTCTGGTCGGCCATCTGTTTCTTTAATATATAGTAAACTTAATGATCACATTGCAGAGTCTCTTTCTATTAAATCTATCTGGAATCTTGAATTAACAGATTTTGATTTATCGGTTGACTGTGAGAGGATGTGGTCTAATCTAATCTTAATTTTTAAAAACTGATCTTATCATCTTATCCATTTCAAAGTCATCCATTGAGCATACATATCTCCTTACAAGAGGTTTAAAATGAAACTGCAATCGACCTATAACTGTCATATCTGTAACACTGTATCAGCGGGTACTTTTCTTCACATATTTTGGGAATGTCCACTTGTTGTCTGTCTGTGGACTCATGTGGTTTCTGTTTTGCCCTTTTTGTTGCAAATTGAAATTTAAATTGTTATGGTGTGTCTGTTGGCTCCTCCCTCCCTGTTATTTGTTTGTGTGGATGTTGTTTTGTTGATTTAAAAAAAAAGAAAGAAAAAAGTTGATCACAAAAAAAAAAAAAAAAGTTTCCAGTTTGCAAGGAATCTGGAGTCTCTGACTCTGCACTGAAAAAACTAACATGTAAAATTCACTTAATAAAATCCTCGTAACAATTTGCACTAACACTTTTTAAGTAAAATTTACTGCTTTAATTTTAAGTAAAACAAACTTTCCAGAATCAAGTAAAATCTATGTATTAATTGACTTAACATTTGTTAAAATATTAAGTAAATATTACTAATTTCTATTTAAGGTAGGATTTATATTTATTCTAAGCATTTAGATAAAGTTTATATATTTTTTTTTAAATACTAACACACAGCTGTCCTTAAAATATTAAGTAAATTTTATTTACTGTTATAAGGTAGGTTTTATTTAATATTTCAATTAATTTATTAAATATATGTAATTAAATATTACTAAAAATATAATTTTGTCTGCATTTTAATAAACCACACAGCGTAGATACAATCAACATTTATTTAGTTCCAACATTGAACAATGACTCAGTCACACAAATGTATTTTTTTTATATTTACATAAAGCAAAACCTAAGTTTTTTAAATGACAACTGTTTCCCTCGGGATTGGAGTCCTGAAAACAACTAAATTGGTCAAGACCTGAAAGTGTTTTAACCCCAAGAGGAATACAAAAACATGGGATGAGGTTTAAACATCATGGATACAATGCATGGATACAATTTTTTTTTCTATTTCAATAAAAGTAGCAATCCTCTCAAACAGTGCAGTTTCAACATTCAACATAGCACTCTGGACTTGTGCTCTAAACATTACAACATTAAACGCATAAAATATAAAACATTAATGCATAAAAAATATTTTGATTAACAGTTAAAGATGTCAATATTTCTATATAAAGCAATGTTGCTAAATTAATGTCAAAACTAATTCCTTAAAAGAGACAGCTTCTGCATCCAACAGATATTGAGTAGTGCTTTTACGAATTCAGTTAAATTTAAAATAGTCTAAAACAATGCAGTTTCAACAATTAACATGGCACTAGTGCTCTAAACATGACAATAAAGAAAAAAAAAGACCAGGGCCCGTATTCTTAAAGGGGTGGTTTACTGCTCTTTTTCTTTGCTTGATTGTGTTTATGGGGTGCACTCTTAGCACTAAGATTTTTCATGAATATGGGCCCAGGGCCCGCATTCATGAAAAATCTTAGTGCTAAGAGTTGCTCCTAGTAACAAAATTCTTAGAAATGTGGGCGTTTCCTCTTAAAATTAAAGAAAAGATCCTAGTAAAGAAAAAAGTACCATAATTCAAAAAACATCTTAACCCTTAAAAGATGTCTTAAAGGAACACTCCACTTTTTTTGGAAATAGGCTTATTCTCCAACTCCCTCAGAGTTAATAAGTTGAGTTTTACCGTTTTTGAATCCATTCAGCCGATCTCCGGGTCTGGCGATAGCACTTTTAGCATAGCTTAGCATAGATCATTGAATCTGATTAGACCAATAGCATCGTGTTCAAAAATGACCAAAGAGTTTCGATAGTTTTTCTATTTAAAACTTGACTCTTCTGTAGTTATATCGTGTACTAAGACCGGCGGAAAATGAAAAGTTGCGATTTTCTAGTCCTATTTGGCTAGGAACTATACTCTCATTCCGGCGTAATAATCAAGGAACTTTGCTGCCATAACATGGCCGCGGCAGGCGTAGTGATATTACGCAGCGCCTGAAAGTAGTCCCCAGCTAGGTAACTAGTTATAATATAGCTGGGGACTACTTTCAGGCGCTGCGTAATATCACTGCGCCTGCCGCGGCCATGTTACGGCAGCAAAGTTCCTTGATTATTACGCCGGAACTTTTCATTTTCCGCCGGTCTTAGTACACGATATAACTACAGAAGAGTCAAGTTTTAAATAGGACAAATATCAAAACTCTTTGGTCATTTTTGAAGGCGATGCTACTGGTCTAATCGGATTCAATGATCTATGCTAAGCTATGCTAAAAGTGCTATCGCCAGACCCGGAGATCGGCTGAATGGATTCAAAAACGGTAAAACTCAACTTATTAACTCTGAGGGAGTTGGAGAATGAGCCTATTTCCAAAAAAAGTGGAGTGTTCCTTTAAGGTCCAAAATTGTTAGGAGTACGGACAAGGACTTTTAAGAGTTTCTTTAGCAGTGGAGAAAATGGACGAAACATGAAGAGGGAGAAGAAATGTGTTGCACACAATTCATGGCAGTGAGTTAATAAGACACTACACTTTAGATCGTGCAGGGATCATGTTTGTGACCGATCTTATTAGAGACATGCTAACATCTCAGACACCGCGCAGAAATGCCATAACGCCAGAAATGGAAGTAATCACTACATTGACATATTTAGCAACTGGAAAAATGCAACTATGCAGCAGTGATGATTTGGGTCTGTTACAGCACTTATGCCGCTCTTCATTTCCTATAAAATACTGTAAGTATGACAGCATGGTAAATAAAAAAATAAAGAATATATATCCATATATGTGTGTGTGTGTGAGTGAGAGAGAAAGAGAGTATGGTAAAACAGGAAAAATTACGCCTGCAATTTCAAAGTGAAGGCTTATAATAAACCCTACTCTTAAAAGCGCTCTTTTATTTCCTTCTTGGACAACTAACCAATCACATTCTTCAGAAGACTGTGTCATCGCTAGCAACAGGGTCAGCCCCGCCTCCTCAATAAGATAAAAGTTTTTGCCTTTTTCTCGCTCAGAGTTGCTCTCAGATTGGTCTGAATCACTTCTAAACTAAGACTCCTAGTTAGAAATTTTTAAGCCAAATTAGGAGCTCTCTGAGAGGAATCTTTAGGAATACGGGCCCAGATGCCTTAGTTGGCACAAAGCTGAAAACAGTTCTAACAGGCAAGTGTCTTCCCACCACTGTTCACAATGGTGAAACTAAATTCAACAGCAAAATTGCTAATTATGTACACAAATGATCTGAAAAACATTATGTCTGTGCAAATAGTCCAATAAAATACCAGGGTTGAAAGCCATGCGTCTGGGAGATTTCCTAAATGCAGTCAACCTGTAAATTAACAAACACAGTTAGTTATATTAAAACAACAGAATTAATAAAAATACATTAAATTTAAGGTAGAAAATTATATGTGAACTAATTAATAAACAGAAGCTGAAATACAAGCAGGAGTATCAATGAAATAAGTTCATTTAAACACGCAAGTCAATATCAGAGCTTTTCAGACACTTTATGGACTGAACAAATGTATCAACCCATTTCAATAGTTTATGATCAAGTACAAAAAAAGTTAAATCTCCAGTTATGTAGATTCTAAATCTTAGATGGTTTATTATGATTAAAATGATGCTGCTAAATTTCGAAGTATTTGTTCTACACTATTGCTATTTGTAATGATATCACCAATAGTTTTTAACATTGTTTAACCAAATCTTTTGTCTTTTTTTATTCTTAGTTTTGTAATATATCTGAGAAAAACCACTTGTGTAATCCACAAAGTTTAACGTAAACTGTAGAAGGTATAAAGGTTATCCAATAATCGGTCCAATAATCTCAAGGCAAATCGTGCTATAGACACGAAATGTATAGTTTATTGATTCGTTTTCACACATTTTTTTTTTCCGTGTCGCTCAGCACGATTTATTTCATGTAATGTTTTGAAAGTCGTGGTAAGTGTAACCTGATCGCGCTTAAATGAGGGGAGTGGCAAATAATGTCTGAACTTTTCCTAATGCAAATTTCAAATCAGCGTGTTTTAACATAATTCCATGACTAACACAAATGTCTTTGGTTTTAAACTGACTTCTGTATGAGACTGGTGATTCATGGACTGCAGTGGAAAATGCAGGCCTAGGTTAACCTCAAGTAACGTTACTAGAGTTACACAACAAAGTCAATCGGACTTTTAAAATTATCATGGACCTATACATTGTCATACATTACTACAAAAAAGGCAATAACTTACCTTACACATAACTTTGCATCCACATGTGACAAACCCAACCGCACGTGTGGCAATCGCAACCGTCTGTCTCGGATCCAAAACGCGGGCATGTGATTCAGTCACGTGGATGTGAACGTGCTAAGATTTTAGATTAAAATTTACTCAGTATTTTTAGGTTTGTGTGCAATGACTTTAAAACAGTTAAATAATATCAGAAAATGTATAATACAATTTACTATTCCCACACAGTTCATTTTATACATGAATTAATTGTGTATTTATTTAAAATTTTACTTAGAAATTCTAGTTCTCAATGAATTGTAATATTGCAATGTAAAACTTATGACAGTAAATCTAGTATATTTTACTATACCTCAAAGTTTGTTTTTTCAGTGTGCACTAGAGGAACTCTTTGCTGAAGAAGACCAAGTGCTGAAGAGGAGCCTTGTTGTACAGCAAAATACTGCATCGACCCTCCATTAAAAGAGCAAGAGTGAAGTCTCACCCTCCTGGCCTTCCCTCAGAAGAGCCTGCCTTCTGCTACTGGGGTAAGAACGACACTCTTCCTCTTCTCTCACAGCCGTCCAGCGCCTAACTCTGCCTCCTCGGTACTGTCTGAAAGAGTCTTCTCCACAATCAGAGATCACAGAGATCTCCTGAGAAAGCCATCAACACGCTCATTTTTAAACAAAAACTGTTCATGTTTTTTGTGGTGGCCCAAATAATACAGGAGAGATGCTAGAAATCTCTATATTGTTCAATTTACATATCTTTACTCTTTATGAATGTTGTTGTTTCCTTTATTTCTTTTATCTTCTGAGAAGCTCAAGAACTATGGTTCTTTGGAAATTGCAATATTATTTAGGTTTATCTTCTGATAGTGAAGCAGTATTAAAGCACATCACCACCAGACATTTGTAGCAGGTGCCTCATATAGGCCACTCAGGAGACAATTGAACTTTATTTCTGCAAAAAAGTAATAATGAAGTACCTACTGAATTTTTTTCATATCTTTTTATCATGTCTTTATTTTTTGCACCAAATTATGGGGATTTGTATCAATAAGATATTTATTGATAATTTTCACTTAATTATTTAACTATACCCATCCTTAATGAAATCTTTTTCAGTTGATTATATTGTGCAGTCTATGAATTGATGTGGTCAGTTTTCTGTGCTCATGATTTGGTAACACTTTGCATGGTTAAAGAACAGGTATAATGTCCAAAATGTTTTAGCTTTAGTATCTGTAGAAAGTAGCACTGAATAAATATTGATTCATTAATAAATGCAGTGTGTTTTTGTCTATTTTCTATTTTCTGTATGTAATGAATGTATTTACTATAAATCCTCTATAATTAGATTACTATTAGATTTTATAAGGTTTCTTTTTTGCACCAGAGAAGGTTTATGATTTTATTATTTCTATATGTATTTCAAGGTATTGGTTGGAGCACATCCTCAGGACCCAGACTAAAGGTTTGGGTCATTGTGACATGGAGAGAATTTTCTTTCTCCCGAAAATGTTACTTAATGTTATTGCATTTGACTACGATTTACCGACTTTGTTCACACAGGGTATAATTACTTCCACCTCAAAATGTTTAATTTTCGTTAAACATTTTTTATGTTATTCAACCTTGTTGACCACCACTTGTGGTGTTCCTGCTCTAAAATGATCGGCCTTCAAAAAACAGCTTATAAATCTCTTGTTATGTAATATTATCACCTAATATAGGGGGCAGTCAGGGCCTAATGGATAGAGATACTTGTAACCCAAAGGTCGCGAGTTCGAGTCTCAGGTCCATTAGGAATTGTAGGTAGGGGGAGTGAATGTCCAGCGCTCTCTCCACCCTCAATACCACGACTGAGGTGAGACCCTTTAGCAAGGCACTGAACCCCCAACTGCTCCCCGGGTTCTGCAGCATAAATGGCTGCCCACTGCTCCGGGTGTGTGTTCACGGTGTGTGTGTGTGTGTGTGTGTGTGTGTGTGTGTGTGTGTGTCCAGGTTTATATATCCTGGTGGGAACTTAAACCTGAATACACACAGACTCACAGGGACTTGTGTCATGGTGGGGACCTAAATTGAGTTCATTTTGTGTGTGTGTGTGTGTCACAAGGCTGACGAAACGAGAGGCGTGGGAATCCATGTGCAGGCTTTTATTAGGCAGAGACGTGGTCATAACAGGCAGGGTCAAACAATGGCAAACAGGTATGGCAGGGACAAGACAAAGAGCAAAACTTAGGGCAAGCATGGGTCGACGATCAGCGAACAGTATCCAGAGTGGCGAGACAGGAGAGGTAATCCAACAAGGTAAGCGATAATCCAGGCAGGGGAAAACAATCGGAACAAAGGCAGGGCAAGGCAAGACTAGGAAAACTAATGGGGCTCTGTAGGGCAGCGATAATGCATACAATACTTGGCAACGAGGGAGAGAATGTCCAGGGTAGAAATAGTATGTGATAAGTGTGTGCGTGGGATCAGGTGTGCGTGTGATTGGTGCAATGAGTGATTGGTGACAGCTGTGATCAGTGTTGGATGATGGGAATTGGAGTCCATGTGATGTGTGGTGTGAAAGTCCATGTGGTGAGCGGGTGACCTCTAGTGGTGAATGAACGGGAGTGCAGACCAGATTCGTGACAGTGTGTGTGTGTGTGTGTGTGTGTGTGTGTGTGTGTGTGTGTGCACTTGGATGGGTTAAATGCAGAGCACAAATTCTGAGTATGGGTCACCATACTTGGCCACACATCACGTCCTTTCCTTTTCCTTTATTGGTATCAATATTTTTGTAAGATTGTTTTCTTTCAATTAGGACTGTTTTTTTGTTGTTGTTTGTTTATTTTGGGGACTGATTTTTTGTTTCTGATTTTTTCATTATTCTGAGCTTATGTACCTCTGTTTTTGAGTGAAAAAAGCATTATTTGTAGATAAATTTGTCAATTTAAAAAAAAAATATGAAAAACAAATGCACACTGTTTTTTCACACTAGCATGCTCTAATGTTTAACCAAGAAATTTGTTTTTAAATGCTTATAATTTGTCAAAAATAGCACAAAAGATCACTTGTGGTGTTCCCGGTCAAAAATGACCGGCCTACAAACAATAGCTTATAAATCTGTTGTTGTGCAATATTATCACCAAAAATGGGATTCAATCTTTTTGTCAACTAGTTTTATTTCAGTTAGGACTGGTTTTGTATTTAATTTTAATGCACTTAATTTTCTAGCGATTATCGCCAATTTGATTGCACAGATACTATTTAAACTAAACTGAGCTAGACAATGACATCTCTGAATTCAATAATGAAATGCCTTTAACTGAAAATTGAGTGTTTAATCTTATCATTATACATTACTGACATTCTATCCTCCAATTTGATACTGTTAAGTGCTTTGACACAATCTGTATTGTTAAAAGCGCTATATAAATAAAGGTGACTTGACTTGACTTGACTTGACTACTGACTGATTGTAGGCCTTATTGATCTAAGCTTTATTGATCAACAATGACCGTCCAATGAAAATGAAAGGGAGTGATTG
>CM071955.1:19757500-19807500 GCA_036784905.1 Acrossocheilus fasciatus | reverse complement strand
TTTTAGTTTTAGTCACAACTTGTGTGGCATTTCTGCAAATTTATGTGGCATTATTGCAAAAGCGAGCACTTCAAAATACATCAAACAAACAAAAACAAATTCTAACCTTTGGGAAAAATACTGTTTTTAATGTATTTTATAAGGTTTCAATATATAATTACCAAATATATATCATAAAAGTTGTGAGAGGAGTTGACCACTTCCAGAAAAATGAATGGCTCTCTATGGGCCTCTGCTGGATATAGATGGTCATTACACCATTCTTTCAAAATCTGTGATTTCTACAAGTTTTTCTCTAACCACCAGATGTCAGTATTGTACACCTAACACCGAGATCAATATCAAGAAACAATTTAAATTAAATTTAGATCATCATTTATGAGATTTATTCATGAAAATGTAATATTTCACATGCAAGCTAATGGTGTAATTGAGGATTTTTGTGGTAAACAGGTACAAAAGTACTTCATATCTCCCAAAACACAGCATTAATGTATAGATGAGAAGTAAAAAAAAGTAAAATAAAAGATATATTATTTGTATGATTAAAAATGTATGAATTTTTTCCAATTACTCTTTCAATTATACACTTGATTTTGTCTTTTTTGATCATTTTATAACAAATATTGTGTAGATAGACAGATAGATAGATAGATAGATAGATAGGAAACATTAGATAGATGAGTTTGAATGGTTAGAAATAGTACATAGAAGGGAAGTCTGATTGAGTCTAATGGGCTTCAGTGTGTTTAGATTTGTATTTTGACAGTTGGAGCTGGCAAGGTCTGGGCTCATCTGAACACATATTTTTTAATTTGTCAAAATATAATAATAAATCCAGCATAATTCTGAAAATTATCACACAGAAATGAAGGCCTGGTACTAGATCACAAATGCAATGTAGAAAAGACGCGCGCACACACGTGTGACTGCAACAAAGAGCATTTTTATAGAAATTGGCAAATAAAATCAATAAATTCTGCATAAATCTGAAAATGTTCACACACACAAAAAAATCAAAGCGTGATACTAGAGCACAAATGTAATGTGGAACGAGCATATTCACTCACGTACACACACACACACACACACACACACACACACACACACACACACACACACACACACACACACACACACACACACACACACACACACACACCCACCCACCCACCATTCATATCTGCTTATTGCAGTTGTTTTTTAGTTTAGTTTTTTTTTTTTCGTTTTGATTTTATTTACATGTAAAAAAAAAAAAAATTGAATTTTACTTTTTAGATTGAAATAAATATGTTTTAGTTTTAGTGACAACTTGTGTGGCATTTCTGCAAATTTATGTGGCATTATTGCAAAAGCGAGCACTTCAAAATACATCAAACAAACAAAAACAAATTCTAACCTTTGGGAAAAATACTGTTTTTAATGTATTTTATAAGGTTTCAATATATAATTACAAAATATATATCATAAAAGTTGTGAGAGGAGTTGACCACTTCCAGAAAAATGAATGGCTCTCTATGGGCCTCTGCTGGATATAGATGGTCATTACACTATTCTTTCAAAATCTGTGATTTCTACAAGTTTTTCTCTAACCACCAGATGGCAGTATTGTACACCTAACACTGAGATCAATATCAAGAAACAATTTAAATTAAATTTAGATCATCATTTATGAGATTTATTCATGAAAATGTAATATTTCACATGCAAGCTAATGGTGTAGTTGAGGATTTTTGTGGTAAACAGGTACAAAAGTACTTCATATCTCCCAAAACACAGCATTAATGTATAGATGAGAAGTAAACAAACAAAAAAAAAAGATATATTATTTGTATGATTAAAAAATTATAATTTTTTTACAATTAACTTTCAATTATACTCTTGATTTTGTCTTTCTTGATCATTTTATAACAAATATTATGTAGATAGATAGATAGATAGATAGATAGATAGATAGATAGATAGATAGATAGATAGATAGATAGATAGATAGATAGATAGATAGATAGATAGATAGATAGATGAGTTTGAATGGGTTAGAATAGTACATAGAAGGGAAGCTTGATTGAGTCTAATAGGCTTCAGTGTGTTTAGATTTGAATGTTTGTCAGTTGGAGCTGGCAAGGTCTGGGCTCATCTGAACATTCCGTCACTGTAAGTCTATGGGATTTTTATGATTTTTAATCTTCATTTTTATGAAAACCGTAAGTCGGATCAGTTAGAAAAGATATAGCACACCCGGCGTGATCAGTCTGAAGATCTGGGCTGAGTTTGGAGTTTGTAGAGTTAAAGCTCTAGGAGGAGTTAGAGTTGATAGTTTAGGATCAGAAGAATAATAATAATAATAATAATAATAAGAAGTTTAAATAGGATTTCAGTAAGTTGGCTTTCTCAAGCCAACTTAATAATAATAATAATAATAACTAGACAAATAAAGTTTGTGAACAAACTTTGAAGTTGGCTTGAGAAAGTCTGACCTATTAAATGTAGTTTTAAAAGCTTGCAGTTTGAAGGTGTTCAGTTAAAGAAGTCTGAAGTTTAAATAAGATAGATAGGAATATTAAATAGATAGACAGACAGATAGATAGATAGATAGATAGATAGATAGATAGACAGACAGACAGACAGACAGAAATAGATAGATAGATTGAAAAAATCTATATGTATTTTTTTTAATTTGTCAAAAAATAATAATAAATCCAGCATAATTCTGAAAATTTTCACACAGAAATGAAGGCCTGGTACTAGATCACAAATGCAATGTAGAAAAGACGCGCACACACACATACAAAAACACACATGTGTGACTGCAACAAAGAGCATTTTTATAGAAATTGAAATAAAATCAATAAATTCTGCATAAATCTGAAAATGTCCACACAACAAAACTAAAGTCTGATACTAGAGCACAAATGCAATGTGGAACGAGCATACTCACTCACGTACACACACACACACACACACACACACACACACACACACACTCTCTCTTACACACATACACACCATTCATATCTGCTTATTGCAGTTGTTTTTTAGTTTAGTTTTTTTGTTCGTTTTGATTTTATTTACATGTAAAAAAAAAAAAAAAAATACAATTAAATTTTACTTTTTAGATTGAAATAAATATGTTTTAGTTTTAGTCACAACTTTTGTGGCATTTCTGCAAATTTATGTGGCATTATTGCAAAAGCGAGCACTTCAAAATACATCAAACAAACAAAAACAAATTCTAACCTTTGGGAAAAATACTGTTTTTAATGTATTTTATAAGGTTTCAATATATAATTACAAAATATATATCATAAAAGTTGTGAGAGGAGTTGACCACTTCCAGAAAAATGAATGGCTCTCTATGGGCCTCTGCTGGATATAGATGGTCATTACACTATTCTTTCAAAATCTGTGATTTCTACAAGTTTTTCTCTAACCACCAGATGGCAGTATTGTACACCTAACACCGAGATCAATATCAAGAAACAATTTAAATTAAATTTAGATCATCATTTATGAGATTTATTAATGAAAATGTAATATTTCACATGCAAGCTAATGGTGTAGTTGAGGATTTTTGTGGTAAACAGGTACAAAAGTACTTCATATCTCCCAAAACACAGCATTAATGTATAGATGAGAAGTAAACAAACAAACAAAAAAAAAAGATATATTAGTTGTATGATTAAAAATTTATAAATTTTTTACAATTACTCTTTCAATTATACACTTGATTTTGTCTTTCTTGATCATTTTATAACAAATATTGTGTAGATAGACAGATAGATAGATAGATAGGATACATTAGATAGATGAGTTTGAATGGTTAGAAATAGTACATAGAAGGGAAGTCTGATTGAGTCTAATGGGCTTCAGTGTGTTTACATTTGTATTTTGACAGTTGGAGCTGGCAAGGTCTGGGCTCATCTGAACACATATTTTTTTAATTTGTCAGAAAATAATAATAAATCCAGCATAATTCTGAAAATTATCACACAGAAATGAAGGCCTGGTACTAGATCACAAATGCAATGTAGAAAAGACGCGCGCACACACGTGTGACTGCAACAAAGAGCATTTTTATAGAAATTGGCAAATAAAATCAATAAATTCTGCATAAATCTGAAAATGTTCACACAAAAAAAAATCAAAGCGTGATACTAGAGCACAAATGCAATGTGGAACGAGCATACTCACTCACGTACACACACACACACACACACACACACACACACACACACACACACTCTTACACACATACACACCATTCATATCTGCTTATTGCAGTTGTTTTTTACTTTAGTTTAAAAAAAAAAAAATTAATTTTACTTTTTAGATTGAAATAAATATGTTTTAGTTTTAGTGACAACTTGTGTGGCATTTCTGCAAATTTATGTGGCATTATTGCAAAAGCGAGCACTTCAAAATACATCAAACAAACAAAAACAAATTCTAACCTTTGGGAGAAATACTGTTTTTAATGTATTTTATAATGTTTCAATATATAATTACAAAATATATATCATAAAAGTTGTGAGAGGAGTTGACCACTTCCAGAAAAATGAATGGCTCTCTATGGGCCTCTGCTGGATATAGATGGTCATTACACTATTCTTTCAAAATCTGTGATTTCTACAAGTTTTTCTCTAACCACCAGATGGCAGTATTGTACACCTAACACCGAGATCAATATCAAGAAACAATTTAAATTAAATTTAGATCATCATTTATGAGATTTATTCATGAAAATGTAATATTTCACATGCAAGCTAATGGTGTAGTTGAGGATTTTTGTGGTAAACAGGTACAAAAGTACTTCATACCTCCCAAAACACAGCATTAATGTATAGATGAGAAGTAAACAAACAAAAAAAAAAGATATATTATTTGTATGATTAAAAAATTATAATTTTTTTACAATTAACTTTCAATTATACTCTTGATTTTGTCTTTCTTGATCATTTTATAACAAATATTATGTAGATAGATGATAGATAGATAGATAGATAGATGAGTTTGAATGGGTTAGAATAGTACATAGAAGGGAAGCTTGATTGAGTCTAATAGGCTTCAGCGTGTTTAGATTTGAATGTTTGTCAGTTGGAGCTGGCAAGGTCTGGGCTCATCTGAACATTCCGTCACTGTAAGTCTATGGGATTTTTATGATTTTTAATCTTCATTTTTATGAAAACCGTAAGTCGGATCAGTTAGAAAAGATATAGCACACCCGGCGTGATCAGTCTGAAGATCTGGTGCGAGTTTGGAGTTTGTAGAGTTAAAGCTCTAGGAGGAGTTAGAGTTGATAGTTTAGGATCAGAAGAATAATAATAATAACTAGACAAATAAAGTTTGTGAACAAACTTTGAAGTTGGCTTGAGAAAGTCTGACCTATTAAATGTAGTTTTAAAAGCTTGCAGTTTGAAGGTGTTCAGTTAAAGAAGTCTGAAGTTTAAATAAGATAGATAGGAATATTAAATAGATAGACAGACAGACAGATAGATAGATAGATAGATAGGAATTTTAAATAGATAGATAGATAGATAGATAGATAGATAGATAGATAGATAGATAGATAGATAGATAGATAGATAGATAGATAGATAGATAGATAGATAGATAGATAGAAAAAATCTATATGTATTTTTTTTTAATTTGTCAAAAAAATAATAATAAATCCAGCATAATTCTGAAAATTTTCACACAGAAATGAAGGCCTGGTACTAGATCACAAATGCAATGTAGAAAAGACGCGCGCACACACATACAAAAACACATGTGTGACTGCAACAGAGCATTTTTATAGAAATTGAAATAAAATCCATAAATTCTGCATAAATCTGAAAATGTCCACACAACAAAACTAAAGTCTGATACTAGAGCACAAATGCAATGTGGAACGAGCATACTCACTCACGTACACACACATGCACACACACAAACACACACACACACACACACACACACACACACACACACATACACACACACACACACACACACACACACACACACACACACACACACACACACACACACACACTCTCTCTTACACACATACCCACCATTCATATCTGCTTATTGCAGTTGTTTTTTAGTTTAGTTTTTTTTTTTTCGTTTTGATTTTATTTACATGTAAAAAAAATAAATAAATACAATTAAATTTTACTTTTTAGATTGAAATAAATATGTTTTAGTTTTAGTGACAACTTGTGTGGCATTTCTGCAAATTTATGTGGCATTATTGCAAAAGCGAGCACTTCAAAATACATCAAACAAACAAAAACAAATTCTAACCTTTGGGAAAAATACTGTTTTTAATGTATTTTATAAGGTTTCAATATATAATTACCAAATATATATCAGAAAAGTTGTGAGAGGAGTTGACCACTTCCAGAAAAATGAATGGCTCTCTATGGGCCTCTGCTGGATATAGATGGTCATTACACCATTCTTTCAAAATCTGTGATTTCTACAAGTTTTTCTCTAACCACCAGATGGCAGTATTGTACACCTAACACCGAGATCAATATCAAGAAACAATTTAAATTAAATTTAGATCATCATTTATGAGATTTATTCATGAAAATGTAATATTTCACATGCAAGCTAATGGTGTAATTGAGGATTTTTGTGGTAAACAGGTACAAAAGTACTTCATATCTCCCAAAACACAGCATTAATGTACTGATGAGAAGTTGAAAAAAAAAAAAAAAAAAAAAAAAAAGATATATTAGTTGTATGATTAAAAATGTATAAATTTTTTACAATTACTCTTTCAATTATACACTTGATTTTGTCTTTCTTGATCATTTTATAACAAATATTGTGTAGATAGACAGATAGACAGATAGATAGATAGATGAGTTTGAATGGTTAGAAATAGTACATAGAAGGGAAGTCTGATTGAGTCTAATGGGCTTCAGTGTGTTTACATTTGTATTTTGACAGTTGGAGCTGGCAAGGTCTGGGCTCATCTGAACACATATTTTTTTAATTTGTCAGAAAATAATAATAAATCCAGCATAATTCTGAAAATTTTCACACAGAAATGAAGGCCTGGTACTAGATCACAAATGCAATGTAGAAAAGACGCGCGCACACACGTGTGACTGCAACAAAGAGCATTTTTATAGAAATTGGCAAATAAAATCAATAAATTCTGCATAAATCTGAAAATGTTCACACAAAAAAAAATCAATTGCGTGATACTAGAGCACAAATGTAATGTGGAACGAGCATACTCACTCACGTACACACACACACACACACACTCTTACACACATACCCACCATTCATATCTGCTTATTGCAGTTGTTTTTTAGTTTAGTTTTTTTTTTTCGTTTTGATTTTAATTACATGTAAAAAAAAAAAAAAAAATAATAATAATTGAATTTTACTTTTTAGATTGAAATAAATATGTTTTAGTTTTAGTGACAACTTGTGTGGCATTTCTGCAAATTTATGTGGCATTATTGCAAAAGCGAGCACTTCAAAATACATCAAACAAACAAAAACAAATTCTAACCTTTGGGAAAAATACTGTTTTTAATGTATTTTATAATGTTTCAATATATAATTGCAAAATATATATCATAAAAGTTGTTAGAGGAGTTGACCACTTCCAGAAAAATGAATGGCTCTCTATGGGCCTCTGCTGGATATAGATGGTCATTACACTATTCTTTCAAAATCTGTGATTTCTACAAGTTTTTCTCTAACCACCAGATGGCAGTATTGTACACCTAACACCAAGATCAATATCAAGAAACAATTTAAATTAAATTTAGATCATCATTTATGAGATTTATTCATGAAAATGTAATATTTCACATGCAAGCTAATGGTGTAGTTGAGGATTTTTGTGGTAAACAGGTACAAAAGTACTTCATACCTCCCAAAACACAGCATTAATGTATAGATGAGAAGTAAACAAACCAAAAAAAAAGATATATTATTTGTATGATTAAAAATTTATAATTTTTTTTACAATTAGCTTTCAATTATACTCTTGATTTTGTCTTTCTTGATCATTTTATAACAAATATTATGTAGATAGATAGATAGATAGATAGATAGATAGATAGATAGATAGATAGATAGATAGATAGATAGATAGATAGATAGATAGATGATAGATAGATAGATAGATAGATGAGTTTGAATGGGTTAGAATAGTACATAGAAGGGAAGCTTGATTCAGTCTAATAGGCTTCAGCGTGTTTACATTTGAATGTTTGTCAGTTGGAGCTGGCAAGGTCTGGGCTCATCTGAACATTCCGTCACTGTAAGTCTATGGGATTTTTATGATTTTTAATCTTCATTTTTATGAAAACCGTAAGTCGGATCAGTTAGAAAAGATATAGCACACCCGGCGTGATCAGTCTGAAGATCTGGTGCGAGTTTGGAGTTTGTAGAGTTAAAGCTCTAGGAGGAGTTAGAGTTGATAGTTTAGGATCAGAAGAATAATAATAATAATAATAATAATAAGAAGTTTAAATAGGATTTCAGTAAGTTGGCTTTCTCAAGCCAACTTAATAACTAGACAAATAAAGTTTGTGAACAAACTTTGAAGTTGGCTTAAGAAAGTCTGACCTATTAAATGTAGTTTTAAAAGCTTGCAGTTTGAAGGTGTTCAGTTAAAGAAGTCTGAAGTTTAAATAAGATAGATAGGAATATTAAATAGATAGATAGACAGATAGATAGATAGATAGATAGATAGATAGATAGATAGATAGATAGATAGACAGATAGACAGATAGATAGATAGATAGATAGATAGATAGATAGATAGATAGATAGATAGATAGATAGATAGATAGATTGAAAAAATCTATATATATTTTTTTTAATTTGTCAAAAAATAATAATAAATCCAGCATAATTCTTAGAAATTGAAATAAAATCAATAAATTCTGCATAAATCTGAAAATGTCCACACAACAAAACTAAAGTCTGATACTAGAGCACAAATGCAATGTGGAACGAGCATACTCACTCACATACACACACACACACACACACACACACACACACACACACACACACACACACACACACACACACACACACACACACACACACACACACACACACACACACACTCTCTTACACACATACCCACCATTCATATCTGCTTATTGCAGTTGTTTTTTAGTTTAGTTTTTTTTTTCGTTTTGATTTTATTTACATGTAAAAAAAAAATAAAATAAAATAAAATTTTACTTTTTAGATTGAAATAAATATGTTTTAGTTTTAGTCACAACTTGTGTGGCATTTCTGCAAATTTATGTGGCATTATTGCAAAAGCGAGCACTTCAAAATACATCAAACAAACAAAAACAAATTCTAACCTTTGGGAAAAATACTGTTTTTAATGTATTTTATAATGTTTCAATATATAATTACCAAATATATATCATAAAAGTTGTGAGAGGAGTTGACCACTTCCAGAAAAATGAATGGCTCTCTATGGGCCTCTGCTGGATATAGATGGTCATTACACTATTCTTTCAAAATCTGTGATTTCTACAAGTTTTTCTCTAACCACCAGATGGCAGTATTGTACACCTAACACCGAGATCAATATCAAGAAACAATTTAAATTAAATTTAGATCATCATTTATGAGATTTATTCATGAAAATGTAATATTTCACATGCAAGCTAATGGTGTAGTTGAGGATTTTTGTGGTAAACAGGTACAAAAGTACTTCATACCTCCCAAAACACAGCATTAATGTATAGATGAGAAGTAAACAAACAAAAAAAAAAAGATATATTATTTGTATGATTAAAAAATTATAATTTTTTTTACAATTAGCTTTCAATTATACTCTTGATTTTGTCTTTCTTGATCATTTTATAACAAATATTATGTAGATAGATAGATAGATAGATAGATAGATAGATAGATAGATAGATAGATAGATAGATAGATAGATAGATAGATGAGTTTGAATGGGTTAGAATAGTACATAGAAGGGAAGCTTGATTGAGTCTAATAGGCTTCAGTGTGTTTAGATTTGAATGTTTGTCAGTTGGAGCTGGCAAGGTCTGGGCTCATCTGAACATTCCGTCACTGTAAGTCTATGGGATTTTTATGATTTTTAATCTTCATTTTTATGAAAACCGTAAGTCGGATCAGTTAGAAAAGATATAGCACACCCGGCGTGATCAGTCTGAAGATCTGGTGCGAGTTTGGAGTTTGTAGAGTTAAAGCTCTAGGAGGAGTTAGAGTTGATAGTTTAGGATCAGAAGAATAATAATAATAATAATAATAATAATAATAAGAAGTTTAAATAGGATTTCAGTAAGTTGGCTTTCTCAAGCCAACTTAACTAGACAAATAAAGTTTGTGAACAAACTTTGAAGTTGGCTTGAGAAAGTCTGACCTATTAAATGTAGTTTTAAAAGCTTGCAGTTTGAAGAAGTCTGAAGTTTAAATAAGATAGATAGGAATATTAAATAGATAGACAGACAGATAGATAGATAGACAGACAGACAGACAGACAGACAGACAGACAGACAGACAGACAGACAGATAGATAGATAGATAGATAGATAGATAGATAGATAGATAGATAGATAGATAGATAGATAGATAGATAGATAGATAGATAGATAGATAGATAGATAGATAGATAGATAGGAATTTTAAATAGATAGATAGATAAATAGGAATACTAGATGATAGATAGATAGATAGATAGATAGATAGATAGATAGATAGATAGATAGATGATAGATAGATAGATAGATAGATAGATAGATAGATAGATAGATAGATAGATTGAAAAAAATCTATGTATATTTTTTTTAATTTGTCAAAAAATAATAATAAATCCAGCATAATTCTGAAAATTTTCACACAGAAATGAAGGCCTGGTACTAGATCACAAATGCAATGTAGAAAAGACGCGCGCACACACACATACAAAAACACACATGTGTGACTGCAACAAAGAGCATTTTTATAGAAATTGAAATAAAATCAATAAATTCTGCATAAATCTGAAAATGTCCACACAACAAAATTAAAGCGTGATACTAGAGTACAAATGCAATGTGGAAGGAGCGTACTCACTCACGTACATACACATGCACACACACACACAAACACACACACACACACACACACACACACACACACACACACACACACACACACACACACACACACACACACACTCTTACACACATACCCACCATTCATATCTGCTTATTGCAGTTGTTTTTTAGTTTAGTTTTTTTTTTTCGTTTTGATTTTATTTACATGTAAAAAAAAAAATATACAATTAAATTGTACTTTTTAGATTGAAATAAATATGTTTTAGTTTTAGTCACAACTTGTGTGGCATTTCTGCAAATTTATGTGGCATTATTGTAAAAGCGAGCACTTCAAAATACATCAAACAAAAAAAAACAAATTCTAACCTTTGGGAAAAATACTGTTTTTAATGTATTTTATAATGTTTCAATATATAATTACAAAATATATATCATAAAAGTTGTGAGAGGAGTTGACCACTTCCAGAAAAATGAATGGCTCTCTATGGGCCTCTGCTGGATATAGATGGTCATTACACTATTCTTTCAAAATCTGTGATTTCTACAAGTTTTTCTCTAACCACCAGATGGCAGTATTGTACACCTAACACCGAGATCAATATCAAGAAACAATTTAAATTAAATTTAGATCATCATTTATGAGATTTATTCATGAAAATGTAATATTTCACATGCAAGCTAATGGTGTAATTGAGGATTTTTGTGGTAAACAGGTACAAAAGTACTTCATATCTCCCAAAACACAGCATTAATGTATAGATGAGAAGTAAACAAACAAAAAAAAAAAGATATATTATTTGTATGATTAAAAATTTATAATTTTTTTTACAATTAACTTTCAATTATACTCTTGATTTTGTCTTTCTTGATCATTATATAACAAATATTATGTAGATAGATAGATAGATAGATGAGTTTGAATGGGTTAGAATAGTACATAGAAGGGAAGCTTGATTGAGTCTAATAGGCTTCAGTGTGTTTAGATTTGAATGTTTGTCAGTTGGAGCTGGCAAGGTCTGGGCTCATCTGAACATTCCGTCACTGTAAGTCTATGGGATTTTTATGATTTTTAATCTTCATTTTTATGAAAACCGTAAGTCGGATCAGTTAGAAAAGATATAGCACACCCGGCGTGATCAGTCTGAAGATCTGGGCTGAGTTTGGAGTTTGTAGAGTTAAAGCTCTAGGAGGAGTTAGAGTTGATAGTTTAGGATCAGAAGAATAATAATAATAACTAGACAAATAAAGTTTGTGAACAAACTTTGAAGTTGGCTTGAGAAAGTCTGACCTATTAAATGTAGTTTTAAAAGCTTGCAGTTTGAAGAAGTCTGAAGTTTAAATAAGATAGATAGGAATATTAAATAGATAGACAGACAGACAGACAGACAGACAGACAGACAGACAGATAGATAGATAGATTGAAAAAATCTATATGTATTTTTTTTAATTTGTCAAAAAATAATAATAAATCCAGCATAATTCTGAAAATTTTCACACAGAAATGAAGGCCTGGTACTAGATCACAAATGCAATGTAGAAAAGACGCGCACACACACATACAAAAACACATGTGTGACTGCAACAAAGAGCATTTTTATAGAAATTGAAATAAAATCAATAAATTCTGCATAAATCTGAAAATGTCCACACAACAAAACTAAAGTCTGATACTAGAGCACAAATGCAATGTGGAACGAGCATACTCACTCACGTATGTACACACACACACACACACACACACACACACACACACACACACACACACACACACACACACACACACACACACACTCTCTCTCTCTTACACACATACCCACCATTCATATCTGCTTATTGCAGTTGTTTTTTAGTTTAGTTTTTTTGTTCGTTTTGATTTTATTTACATGTAAAAAAAAAAAAAAATACAATTAAATTTTACTTTTTAGATTGAAATAAATATGTTTTAGTTTTAGTCACAACTTGTGTGGCATTTCTGCAAATTTATGTGGCATTATTGTAAAAGCGAGCACTTCAAAATACATCAAACAAACAAAAACAAATTCTAACCTTTGGGAAAAAAACTGTTTTTAATGTATTTTATAAGGTTTCAATATATAATTACCAAATATATATCAGAAAAGTTGTGAGAGGAGTTGACCACTTCCAGAAAAATGAATGGCTCTCTATGGGCCTCTGCTGGATATAGATGGTCATTACACTATTCTTTCAAAATCTGTGATTTCTACAAGTTTTTCTCTAACCACCAGATGGCAGTATTGTACACCTAACACCGAGATCAATATCAAGAAACAATTTAAATTCAATTTAGATCATCATTTATGAGATTTATTCATGAAAATGTAATATTTCACATGCAAGCTAATGGTGTAGTTGAGGATTTTTGTGGTAAACAGGTACAAAAGTACTTCATACCTCCCAAAACACAGCATTAATGTATAGATGAGAAGTAAACAAACAAACAAAAAAAAAAGATATATTATTTGTATGATTAAAAATTTATAATTTTTTTTACAATTAGCTTTCAATTATACTCTTGATTTTGTCTTTCTTGATCATTTTATAACAAATATTATGTAGATAGATGATAGATAGATAGATAGATAGATAGATAGATAGATAGATAGATAGATAGATAGATAGATAGATAGATAGATAGATGATAGATGAGTTTGAATGGGTTAGAATAGTACATAGAAGGGAAGCTTGATTGAGTCTAATAGGCTTCAGTGTGTTTAGATTTGAATGTTTGTCAGTTGGAGCTGGCAAGGTCTGGGCTCATCTGAACATTCCGTCACTGTAAGTCTATGGGATTTTTATGATTTTTAATCTTCATTTTTATGAAAACCGTAAGTCGGATCAGTTAGAAAAGATATAGCACACCCGGCGTGATCAGTCTGAAGATCTGGTGCGAGTTTGGAGTTTGTAGAGTTAAAGCTCTAGGAGGAGTTAGAGTTGATAGTTTAGGATCAGAAGAATAATAATAATAATAATAATAATAATAATAATAAGAAGTTTAAATAGCATTTCAGTAAGTTGGCTTTCTCAAGCCAACTTAATAATAATAATAATAATAATAATAATAATAAGAAGAAGTTTAAATAGGATTTCAGTAAGTTGGCTTTCTCAAGCCAACTTAACTAGACAAATAAAGTTTGTGAACAAACTTTGAAGTTGGCTTAAGAAAGTCTGACCTATTAAATGTAGTTTTAAAAGCTTGCAGTTTGAAGGTGTTCAGTTAAAGAAGTCTGAAGTTTAAATAAGATAGATAGGAATATTAAATAGATAGACAGACAGACAGACAGACAGATAGATAGATAGATTGAAAAAATCTATATGTATTTTTTTTAATTTGTCAAAAAATAATAATAAATCCAGCATAATTCTGAAAATTTTCACACAGAAATGAAGGCCTGGTACTAGATCACAAATGCAATGTAGAAAAGACGCGCACACACACGTGTGACTGCAACAAAGAGCATTTTTATAGAAATTGAAATAAAATCAATAAATTGTGCATAAATCTGAAAATGTCCACACAACAAAATTAAAGCCTGATACTAGAGCACAAATGCAATGTGGAACGAGCATACTCACTCACGTACACACACATGCACACACACACACACACACACACACACACACACACACACACACACACACACTCTCTCTTACACACATACCCACCATTCATATCTGCTTATTGCAGTTGTTTTTTAGTTTAGTTTTTTTGTTCGTTTTGATTTTATTTACATGTAAAAAAAATAAATAAAATACAATTAAATTTTACTTTTTAGATTGAAATAAATATGTTTTAGTTTTAGTCACAACTTGTGTGGCATTTCTGCAAATTTATGTGGCATTATTGCAAAAGCGAGCACTTCAAAATACATCAAACAAACAAAAACAAATTCTAACCTTTGGGAAAAATACTGTTTTTAATGTATTTTATAATGTTTCAATATATAATTACCAAATATATATCAGAAAAGTTGTGAGAGGAGTTGACCACTTCCAGAAAAATGAATGGCTCTCTATGGGCCTCTGCTGGATATAGATGGTCATTACGCTATTCTTTCAAAATCTGTGATTTCTACAAGTTTTTCTCTAACCACCAGATGGCAGTATTGTACACCTAACACCGAGATCAATATCCAGAAACAGTTTAAATTAAATTTAGATCATCATTTATGAGATTGATTCATGAAAATGTAATATTTCACATGCAAGCTAATGGTGTAATTGAGGATTTTTGTGGTAAACAGGTACAAAAGTACTTCATATCTCCCAAAACACAGCATTAATGTATAGATGAGAAGTAAACAAACAAACAAAAAAAAAAGATATATTAGTTGTATGATTAAAAATGTATAAATTTTTTACAATTACTCTTTCAATTATACACTTGATTTTGTCTTTCTTGATCATTTTATAACAAATATTGTGTAGATAGACAGATAGATAGATAGATAGATAGATAGGAAACATTAGATAGATGAGTTTGAATGGTCAGAAATAGTACATAGAAGGGAAGTCTGATTGAGTCTAATGGGCTTCAGTGTGTTTACATTTGTATTTTGACAGTTGGAGCTGGCAAGGTCTGGGCTCATCTGAACACATATTTTTTTAATTTGTCAGAAAATAATAATAAATCCAGCATAATTCTGAAAATTATCACACAGAAATGAAGGCCTGGTACTAGATCACAAATGCAATGTAGAAAAGACACGCGCACACACGTGTGACTGCAACAAAGAGCATTTTTATAGAAATTGGCAAATAAAATCAATAAATTCTGCATAAATCTGAAAATGTTCACACAAAAAAAAATCAAAGCGTGATACTAGAGCACAAATGCAATGTGGAACGAGCATACTCACTCACGTACACACACACACACACACACACACACACACACACACACACACACACACACACACACACACACACACACACTCTTACACACATACACACCATTCATATCTGCTTATTGCAGTTGTTTTTTACTTTAGTTTTAAAAAAAAAAAAATTTAATTTTACTTTTTAGATTGAAATAAATATGTTTTAGTTTTAGTGACAACTTGTGTGGCATTTCTGCAAATTTATGTGGCATTATTGCAAAAGCGAGCACTTCAAAATACATCAAACAAACAAAAACAAATTCTAACCTTTGGGAAAAATACTGTTTTTAATGTATTTTATAATGTTTCAATATATAATTACAAAATATATATCATAAAAGTTGTGAGAGGAGTTGACCACTTCCAGAAAAATGAATGGCTCTCTATGGGCCTCTGCTGGATATAGATGGTCATTACACTATTCTTTCAAAATCTGTGATTTCTACAAGTTTTTCTCTAACCACCAGATGGCAGTATTGTACACCTAACACCGAGATCAATATCAAGAAACAATTTAAATTAAATTTAGATCATCATTTATGAGAATTATTCATGAAAATGTAATATTTCACATGCAAGCTAATGGTGTAGTTGAGGATTTTTGTGGTAAACAGGTACAAAAGTACTTCATACCTCCCAAAACACAGCATTAATGTATAGATGAGAAGTAAACAAACAAAAAAAAAAAGATATATTATTTGTATGATTAAAAAATTATAATTTTTTTACAATTAACTTTCAATTATACTCTTGATTTTGTCTTTCTTGATCATTTTATAACAAATATTATGTAGATAGATGATAGATAGATAGATAGATGAGTTTGAATGGGTTAGAAATAGTACATAGAAGGGAAGCTTGATTGAGTCTAATAGGCTTCAGTGTGTTTACATTTGAATGTTTGTCAGTTGGAGCTGGCAAGGTCTGGGCTCATCTGAACATTCCGTCACTGTAAGTCTATGGGATTTTTATGATTTTTAATCTTCATTTTTATGAAAACCGTAAGTCGGATCAGTTAGAAAAGATATAGCACACCCGGCGTGATCAGTCTGAAGATCTGGTGCGAGTTTGGAGTTTGTAGAGTTAAAGCTCTAGGAGGAGTTAGAGTTGATAGTTTAGGATCAGAAGAATAATAATAATAATAATAATAACTAGACAAATAAAGTTTGTGAACAAACTTTGAAGTTGGCTTGAGAAAGTCTGACCTATTAAATGTAGTTTTAAAAGCTTGCAGTTTGAAGGTGTTCAGTTAAAGAAGTCTGAAGTTTAAATAAGATAGATAGGAATATTAAATAGATAGATAGATAGATAGACAGACAGACAGACAGACAGACAGACAGACAGACAGACAGATAGATAGATAGATAGATAGATAGATAGATAGATAGATAGATAGATAGATAGATAGATAGATAGATAGATAGATAGATAGATAGATAGAAAAAAATCTATGTATATTTTTTTTAATTTGTCAAAAAATAATAATAAATCCAGCATAATTCTGAAAATTTTCACACAGAAATGAAGGCCTGGTACTAGATCACAAATGCAATGTAGAAAAGACGCGCACACACACACATACAAAAACACACATGTGTGACTGCAACAAAGAGCATTTTTATAGAAATTGAAATAAAATCAATAAATTCTGCATAAATCTGAAAATGTCCACACAACAAAATTAAAGCCTGATACTAGAGCACAAATGCAATGTGGAACGAGCATACTCACTCACGTACACGTACACACACACACACACACACACACTTACACACACACACTCTTTCTTACACACATACCCACCATTCATATCTGCTTATTGCAGTTGTTTTTTAGTTTAGTTTTTTTTTTCGTTTTGATTTTATTTACATGTAAAAAAAAAAATAAATACAATTAAATTTTACTTTTTAGATTGAAATAAATATGTTTTAGTTTTAGTGACAACTTGTGTGGCATTTCTGCAAATTTATGTGGCATTATTGCAAAAGCGAGCACTTCAAAATACATCAAACAAACAAAAACAAATTCTAACCTTTGGGAAAAATACTGTTTTTAATGTATTTTATAAGGTTTCAATATATAATTACCAAATATATATCAGAAAAGTTGTGAGAGGAGTTGACCACTTCCAGAAAAATGAATGGCTCTCTATGGGCCTCTGCTGGATATAGATGGTCATTACACTATTCTTTCAAAATCTGTGATTTCTACAAGTTTTTCTCTAACCACCAGATGGCAGTATTGTACACCTAACACCGAGATCAATATCAAGAAACAATTTAAATTAAATTTAGATCATCATTTATGAGATTTATTCATGAAAATGTAATATTTCACATGCAAGCTAATGGTGTAGTTGAGGATTTTTGTGGTAAACAGGTACAAAAGTACTTCATACCTCCCAAAACACAGCATTAATGTATAGATGAGAAGTAAACAAACAAACAAAAAAGATATATTATTTGTATGATTAAAAATTTATAATTTTTTTACAATTAACTTTCAATTATACTCTTGATTTTGTCTTTCTTGATCATTTTATAACAAATATTATGTAGATAGATAGATAGATAGATAGATAGATAGATAGATAGATAGATAGATAGATAGATAGATAGATAGATAGATAGATAGATGAGTTTGAATGGGTTAGAATAGTACATAGAAGGGAAGCTTGATTCAGTCTAATAGGCTTCAGTGTGTTTAGATTTGAATGTTTGTCAGTTGGAGCTGGCAAGGTCTGGGCTCATCTGAACATTCCGTCACTGTAAGTCTATGGGATTTTTATGATTTTTAATCTTCATTTTTATGAAAACCGTAAGTCGGATCAGTTAGAAAAGATATAGCACACCCGGCGTGATCAGTCTGAAGATCTGGGCTGAGTTTGGAGTTTGTAGAGTTAAAGCTCTAGGAGGAGTTAGAGTTGATAGTTTAGGATCAGAAGAATAATAATAATAATAATAATAATAAGAAGAAGTTTAAATAGCATTTCAGTAAGTTGGCTTTCTCAAGCCAACTTAATAATAATAAGAAGTTTAAATAGCATTTCAGTAAGTTGGCTTTCTCAAGCCAACTTAACTAGACAAATAAAGTTTGTGAACAAACTTTGAAGTTGGCTTAAGAAAGTCTGACCTATTAAATGTAGTTTTAAAAGCTTGCAGTTTGAAGGTGTTCAGTTAAAGAAGTCTGAAGTTTAAATAAGATAGATAGGAATATTAAATAGATAGACAGACAGACAGATAGACAGATAGATAGATAGATAGATAGATAGATAGATAGATAGATAGATAGATAGATAGATAGATAGATAGATAGATAGATAGATAGATAGATAGATAGATAGATTGAAAAAATCTATATATATTTTTTTTAATTTGTCAAAAAATAATAATAAATCCAGCATAATTCTGAAAATTTTCACACAGAAATGAAGGCCTGGTACTAGATCACAAATGCAATGTAGAAAAGACGCGCGCACACACACATACAAAAAAACACATGTGTGACTGCAACAAAGAGCATTTTTATAGAAATTGAAATAAAATCAATAAATTCTGCATAAATCTGAAAATGTCCACACAACAAAATTAAAGCCTGATACTAGAGCACAAATGCAATGTGGATGGAGCGTACTCACTCACGTACACACACACACACACACACACACACACACACACACACACACACACACACACACACACACTCTTACACACATACCCACCATTCATATCTGCTTATTGCAGTTGTTTTTTAGTTTAGTTTTTTTTTTTTCGTTTTGATTTTATTTACATGTAAAAAAAAGAAAAGAAAAAAATTGAATTTTACTTTTTAGATTGAAATAAGTATGTTTTAGTTTTAGTGACAACTTGTGTAGCATTTCTGCAAATTCATGTGGCATTATTGCAAAAGCGAGCACAAATGCAATGTGGAACGAGCATACTCACTCACGTACACACACACACACACACACACACACACACACACACACACTCTTACACACATACCCACCATTCATATCTGCTTATTGCAGTTGTTTTTTAGTTTAGTTTTTTTTTTCATTTTGATTTTATTTACAAGTTTTAGTGACAACTTGTGTGGCATTTCTGCACACACACACACACACACACACACACACACACACACACACACACACACACACACACACACACACACACACACACACACACACACACACACACACACACACACACACACACACACACACACACACACACACACACACACACTCTCTCTCTTACACACATACCCACCATTCATATCTGCTTATTGCAGTTGTTTTTTAGTTGTTGTTTTTTGCTTCGATTTTATTTACATTTATGTAAAAAAAAAAATATATATTTTACTCTTTAGATTGAAATAAATATGTACCTGCAATTAAGTTTTAGTGACAACTTGTGTGGCATTTCTGCAAATTTATGTGGCATTATTGCAAAAGCGAGCACTTATACAGTTTTTAATGTATTGTATAATGTTTAAATATATAATTACAAAATATATATCATAAAAGTTGTGTATTTTTGTAATGTTTAAATATATAATTACCAAATATATATCAGAAAATTTGTGAGAGGAGTTGACCACTTCCAGAAAAATGAATGGCTCTCTATGGGCCTCTGCTGGATATAGATGGTCATTACACTATTCTTTCAAAATCTGTGATTTCTACAAGTTTTTCTCTAACCACCAGATGGCAGTATTGTACACCTAACACCGAGATCAATATCAAGAAACAATTTAAATTAAATTTAGATCATCATTTATGAGATTTATTCATGAAAATGTAATATTTCACATGCAAGCTAATGGTGTAGTTGAGGATTTTTGTGGTAAACAGGTACAAAAGTACTTCATACCTCCCAAAACACAGCATTAATGTATAGATGAGAAGTAAACAAACAAAAAAAAAAAGATATATTATTTGTATGATTAAAAATTTATAATTTTTTTTACAATTAGCTTTCAATTATACTCTTGATTTTGTCTTTCTTGATCATTTTATAACAAATATTATGTAGATAGATGATAGATAGATAGATAGATAGATAGATAGATAGATAGATAGATAGATAGATAGATAGATAGATAGATAGATAGATAGATAGATAGATAGATAGATGAGTTTGAATGGGTTAGAATAGTACATAGAAGGGAAGCTTGATTGAGTCTAATAGGCTTCAGTGTGTTTAGATTTGAATGTTTGTCAGTTGGAGCTGGCAAGGTCTGGGCTCATCTGAACATTCCGTCACTGTAAGTCTATGGGATTTTTATGATTTTTAATCTTCATTTTTATGAAAACCGTAAGTCGGATCAGTTAGAAAAGATATAGCACACCCGGCGTGATCAGTCTGAAGATCTGGTGCGAGTTTGGAGTTTGTAGAGTTAAAGCTCTAGGAGGAGTTAGAGTTGATAGTTTAGGATCAGAAGAATAATAATAATAACTAGACAAATAAAGTTTGTGAACAAACTTTGAAGTTGGCTTGAGAAAGTCTGACCTATTAAATGTAGTTTTAAAAGCTTGCAGTTTGAAGGTGTTCAGTTAAAGAAGTCTGAAGTTTAAATAAGATAGATAGGAATATTAAATAGATAGATAGACAGACAGACAGACAGACAGACAGATAGATAGATAGATAGGAATACTAGATAGATAGATAGGAATACTAGATAGATAGATAGATAGATAGATAGATAGATAGATAGATAGATAGATAGATAGATAGATAGATAGATAGATAGATAGATAGATAGATTGAAAAAATCTATATATTTTTTTTTTAATTTGTCAAAAAATAATAATAAATCCAGCATAATTCTGAAAATTTTCACACAGAAATGAAGGCCTGGTACTAGATCACAAATGCAATGTAGAAAAGACGCGCACACACACATACAAAAACATATGCGTGACTGCAACAAAGAGCATTTTTATAGAAATTGAAATAAAATCAATAAATTCTGCATAAATCTGAAAATGTCCACACAACAAAACTAAAGTCTGATACTAGAGCACAAATGCAATGTGGAACGAGCGTACTCACTCACGTACACACACACACACACACACACACACACTCACTCTTACACACATACCCACCATTCATATCTGCTTATTGCAGTTGTTTTTTAGTTTAGTTTTTTTTTTTTCGTTTTGATTTTATTTACATGTAAAAAAAAATAATAAATACAATTAAATTTTACTTTTTAGATTGAAATAAATATGTTTTAGTTTTAATGACAACTTGTGTGGCATTTCTGCAAATTTATGTGGCATTATTGCAAAAGCGAGCACTTCAAAATACATCAAACAAACAAAAACAAATTCTAACCTTTGGGAAAAATACTGTTTTTAATGTATTTTATAATGTTTCAATATATAATTACAAAATATATATCATAAAAGTTGTGAGAGGAGTTGACCACTTCCAGAAAAATGAATGGCTCTCTATGGGCCTCTGCTGGATATATATGGTCATTACACTATTCTTTCAAAATCTGTGATTTCTACAAGTTTTTCTCTAACCACCAGATGGCAGTATTGTACACCTAACACCGAGATCAATATCAAGAAACAATTTAAATTAAATTTAGATCATCATTTATGAGATTTATTCATGAAAATGTAATATCTCACATGCAAGCTAATGGTGTAGTTGAGGATTTTTGTGGTAAACAGGTACAAAAGTACTTCATATCTCCCAAAACACAGCATTAATGTATAGATGAGAAGTAAACAAAAAAAAAATGATATATTATTTGTATGATTAAAAATTTATAAATGTTTTACAATTACTCTTTCAATCTTCACATTTTCTGTCTATTTCTTGTGTGTGTGTGTTTGTGTGTGTTAAATAGGGAAGGTATGTTTGTTTGTGTGTGTGTGTGTGTGTGTGTGTTAGATAAAGAATGAATGGAGAGTGAATGTCCTTTAGATAGATAGATAGATAGATAGATAGATAGATAGATAGATAGATAGATAGATAGATAGATTATAAGGACCTTGAGATTGAATGGATTAGAAATAGTATTGGGGTCAATATGACCCCAGTTGAAAATGAATGAGAAATACGAAAAAATCTATATATATTTTATTAATTTGTCAAAAAATAATAATAAATCCAGCATAGGTCTGAAAATTTTCACACAGAAATGAAGGCCTGGTACTAGATCACAAATGCAATGTAGAAAAGACGCGCACACACACATACAAAAACACACGTGTGACTGCAACAAAGAGCGTTTTTATAGAAATTGGCAAATAAAATCAATAAATTCTGCATAAATCTGAAAATGTCCACACAACAAAATTAAAGCTTGATACTAGAGCACAAATGCAATGTGTAACGAGCATACTCACTCACGTACGTACACATGCACACACACACTCTCTCTTACACACATACTCACCATTCATATCTGCTTATTGCAGTTGTTTTTTTAGTTTAGTTTTTTTTGTTTTGTTTTTTTTATTTACATTTATGTAAAAAAAAAATGTTTTTTTATTTTATTTTACTTTTTAGATTGAAATAAATATGTACCTGCAATCAAGTTTTAGTGACAACTTGTGTGGCATTTCTGCAAATTTGTGTGGCATTATTGCAAAAGCGAGCACTTATACAGTTTTTAATGTATTTTATAATGTTTAAATATATAATTACAAAATATATATCATAAAAGGTGTGTATTTTTGTAATGTTTAAATATATTATTACCAAATATATATCAGAAAATTTGTGAGAGGAGTTGACCACTTCCAGAAAAATGAATGGCTCTCTATGGGCCTCTGCTGGATATAGATGGTCATTACACTATTCTTTCAAAATCTGTGATTTCTACAAGTTTTTCTCTAACCACCAGATGGCAGTATTGTACACCTAACACCTAGCTCAATATCCAGAAACAGTTTAAATTAAATTTAGATCATCATTTAAGATATTTATTCATAAAAATTTAATATTTCACATGCAAGCTAATGGTGTAGCTGAGGATTTTTGTGGTAAACAGGTACAAAAGTACTTAATATCTCCCTAAACACAGCATTAATGTATAGATGAGAAGTAAACAAACAAAAAAAAAAAGATATATTATTTGTATGATTAAAAAATTATAATTTTTTTACAATTAACTTTCAATTATACTCTTGATTTTGTCTTTCTTGATCATTTTATAACAAATATTATGTAGATAGATGATAGATAGATAGATAGATGAGTTTGAATGGGTTAGAATAGTACATAGAAGGGAAGCTTGATTGAGTCTAATAGGCTTCAGTGTGTTTACATTTGAATGTTTGTCAGTTGGAGCTGGCAAGGTCTGGGCTCATCTGAACATTCCGTCACTGTAAGTCTATGGGATTTTTATGATTTTTAATCTTCATTTTTATGAAAACCGTAAGTCGGATCAGTTAGAAAAGATATAGCACACCCGGCGTGATCAGTCTGAAGATCTGGTGCGAGTTTGGAGTTTGTAGAGTTAAAGCTCTAGGAGGAGTTAGAGTTGATAGTTTAGGATCAGAAGAATAATAATAATAACTAGACAAATAAAGTTTGTGAACAAACTTTGAAGTTGGCTTGAGAAAGTCTGACCTATTAAATGTAGTTTTAAAAGCTTGCAGTTTGAAGAAGTCTGAAGTTTAAATAAGATAGATAGGAATATTAAATAGATAGACAGACAGACAGACAGACAGACAGACAGACAGACAGATAGATAGATAGATTGAAAAAATCTATATGTATTTTTTTTAATTTGTCAAAAAATAATAATAAATCCAGCATAATTCTGAAAATTTTCACACAGAAATGAAGGCCTGGTACTAGATCACAAATGCAATGTAGAAAAGACGCGCACACACACATACAAAAACACATGTGTGACTGCAACAAAGAGCATTTTTATAGAAATTGAAATAAAATCAATAAATTCTGCATAAATCTGAAAATGTCCACACAACAAAACTAAAGTCTGATACTAGAGCACAAATGCAATGTGGAACGAGCATACTCACTCACGTATGTACACACACACACACACACACACACACACACACACACACACACACACACACACACACACACACACACACACACTCTCTCTCTCTTACACACATACCCACCATTCATATCTGCTTATTGCAGTTGTTTTTTAGTTTAGTTTTTTTGTTCGTTTTGATTTTATTTACATGTAAAAAAAAAAAAAAATACAATTAAATTTTACTTTTTAGATTGAAATAAATATGTTTTAGTTTTAGTCACAACTTGTGTGGCATTTCTGCAAATTTATGTGGCATTATTGTAAAAGCGAGCACTTCAAAATACATCAAACAAACAAAAACAAATTCTAACCTTTGGGAAAAAAACTGTTTTTAATGTATTTTATAAGGTTTCAATATATAATTACCAAATATATATCAGAAAAGTTGTGAGAGGAGTTGACCACTTCCAGAAAAATGAATGGCTCTCTATGGGCCTCTGCTGGATATAGATGGTCATTACACTATTCTTTCAAAATCTGTGATTTCTACAAGTTTTTCTCTAACCACCAGATGGCAGTATTGTACACCTAACACCGAGATCAATATCAAGAAACAATTTAAATTCAATTTAGATCATCATTTATGAGATTTATTCATGAAAATGTAATATTTCACATGCAAGCTAATGGTGTAGTTGAGGATTTTTGTGGTAAACAGGTACAAAAGTACTTCATACCTCCCAAAACACAGCATTAATGTATAGATGAGAAGTAAACAAACAAACAAAAAAAAAAGATATATTATTTGTATGATTAAAAATTTATAATTTTTTTTACAATTAGCTTTCAATTATACTCTTGATTTTGTCTTTCTTGATCATTTTATAACAAATATTATGTAGATAGATGATAGATAGATAGATAGATAGATAGATAGATAGATAGATAGATAGATAGATAGATAGATAGATAGATAGATGATAGATGAGTTTGAATGGGTTAGAATAGTACATAGAAGGGAAGCTTGATTGAGTCTAATAGGCTTCAGTGTGTTTAGATTTGAATGTTTGTCAGTTGGAGCTGGCAAGGTCTGGGCTCATCTGAACATTCCGTCACTGTAAGTCTATGGGATTTTTATGATTTTTAATCTTCATTTTTATGAAAACCGTAAGTCGGATCAGTTAGAAAAGATATAGCACACCCGGCGTGATCAGTCTGAAGATCTGGTGCGAGTTTGGAGTTTGTAGAGTTAAAGCTCTAGGAGGAGTTAGAGTTGATAGTTTAGGATCAGAAGAATAATAATAATAATAATAATAATAATAATAATAAGAAGTTTAAATAGCATTTCAGTAAGTTGGCTTTCTCAAGCCAACTTAATAATAATAATAATAATAATAAGAAGAAGTTTAAATAGGATTTCAGTAAGTTGGCTTTCTCAAGCCAACTTAATAATAATAATAATAATAACTAGACAAATAAAGTTTGTGAACAAACTTTGAAGTTGGCTTAAGAAAGTCTGACCTATTAAATGTAGTTTTAAAAGCTTGCAGTTTGAAGGTGTTCAGTTAAAGAAGTCTGAAGTTCAAATAAGATAGATAGGAATATTAAATAGATAGACAGACAGACAGACAGACAGACAGATAGATAGATAGACAGATAGATAGATAGATAGACAGATAGATAGATAGATAGATAGATAGATAGATAGATAGATAGATAGATAGATAGATAGATAGATAGATAGATAGATAGATAAATAAATAGGAATACTAGATAGATAGATAGATAGATAGATAGATAGATAGATAGATAGATAGATAGATAGATAGATAGATAGATAGATAGATAGATAGATAGATAGATAGATAGATTGAAAAAATCTATATATATTTTTTTTAATTTGTCAAAAAATAATAATAAATCCAGCATAATTCTGAAAATTTTCACACAGAAATGAAGGACTGGTACTAGATCACAAATGCAATGTAGAAAAGACGCGCACACACACACATACAAAAACACACATGTGTGACTGCAACAAAGAGCATTTTTATAGAAATTGGCAAATAATATCAATAAATTCTGCATAAATCTGAAAATGTTCACACAAAAAAAAATCAAAGCGTGATACTAGAGCACAAATGCAATGTGGAACGAGCATACTCACTCACGTACACACACACACACACACACACACACACACTCTTACACACACACACACACACACACACACACACACACACACTCTCTTACACACATATCCACCATTCATATCTGCTTATTGCAGTTGTTTTTTAGTTTAGTTTTTTTTTTTTTTTTCGTTTTAATTTTATTTACATTTATGTAAAAAAAAAAAAAAAAAAAAGTTTTTTGTGGCATTATTGCAAAAGCGAGCACTTCAAAATAAATCAAACAAACAAAAACAAATTCTAACCTTTGGGAAAAATACTGTTTTTAATGTATTTTATAATGTTTCAATATATAATTACAAAATATATATCATAAAAGTTGTGAGAGGAGTTGACCACTTCCAGAAAAATGAATGGCTCTCTATGGGCCTCTGCTGGATATAGATGGTCATTACACTATTCTTTCAAAATCTGTGATTTCTACAAGTTTTTCTCTAACCACCAGATGGCAGTATTGTACACCTAACACCGAGATCAATATCAAGAAACAATTTAAATTAAATTTAGATCATCATTTATGAGATTTATTCATAAAAATTTTATATTTCACATGCAAGCTAATGGTGTAATGGAGGAGTTTTGTGGTAAACAGGTACAAAAGTACTTCATATCTCCCAAAACACAGCATTAATGTATAGATGAGAAGTAAAAAAAAGTAAAATAAAAGATATATTATTTGTATGATTAAAAATTTATGAATTTTTTTCCAATTACTCTTTCAATTATACACTTGATTTTGTCTTTTTTGATCATTTTATAACAAATATTGTGTAGATAGACAGATAGATAGATAGGAAACATTAGATAGATGAGTTTGAATGGTTAGAAATAGTACATAGAAGGGAAGTCTGATTGAGTCTAATGGGCTTCAGTGTGTTTACATTTGTATTTTGACAGTTGGAGCTGGCAAGGTCTGGGCTCATCTGAACACATATTTTTTAATTTGTCAAAATATAATAATAAATCCAGCATAATTATGACAATTTTCACACAGAAATAAAGGCCTGGTACTAGATCACAAATGCAATGTAGAAAAGACGCGCGCACACACGTGTGACTGCAACAAAGAGCATTTTTATAGAAATTTGCAAATAAAATCAATAAATTCTGCATAAATCTGAAAATGTTCACACAAAAAAAATCAAAGCGTGATACTAGAGCACAAATGCAATGTGGAACGAGCATACTCACTCACGTACACACACACACACACACACACACACACACACACACACACACACACACACACACACACACACACACACACACACACACACACACACACACACACACACACACACACACTCTTACACACATACCCACCAATCATATCTGCTTATTGCAGTTGTTTTTTAGTTAAGTTTTAAAAAAAAAAATAATAATTTTACTTTTTAGATTGAAATAAATATGTTTTAGTTTTAGTCACAACTTGTGTGGCATTTCTGCAAATTTATGTGGCGTTATTGCAAAAGCGAGCACTTCAAAATACATCAAACAAACAAAAACAAATTCTAACCTTTGGGAAAAATACTGTTTTTAATGTATTTTATAATGTTTCAATATATAATTACAAAATATATATAATAAAAGTTGTGAGAGGAGTTGACCACTTCCTGAAAAATGAATGGCTCTCTATGGGCCTCTGCTGGATATAGATGGTCATTACACTATTCTTTCAAAATCTGTGATTTCTACAAGTTTTTCTCTAACCACCAGATGGCAGTATTGTACACCTAACACCGAGATCAATATCAAGAAACAATTTAAATTAAATTTAGATCATCATTTATGAGATTTATTCATGAAAATGTAATATTTCACATGCAAGCTAATGGTGTAGTTGAGGATTTTTGTGGTAAAAGGGTACAAAAGTACTTCATACCTCCCAAAACACAGCATTAATGTATAGATGAGAAGTAAACAAACAAAAAAAAAAGATATATTATTTGTATGATTAAAAATTTATAATTTTTTTACAATTAACTTTCAATTATACTCTTGATTTTGTCTTTCTTGATCATTTTATAACAAATATTATGTAGATAGATGATAGATAGATAGATAGATGAGTTTGAATGGGTTAGAATAGTACATAGAAGGGAAGCTTGATTGAGTCTAATAGGCTTCAGTGTGTTTAGATTTGAATGTTTGTCAGTTGGAGCTGGCAAGGTCTGGGCTCATCTGAACATTCCGTCACTGTAAGTCTATGGGATTTTTATGATTTTTAATCTTCATTTTTATGAAAACCGTAAGTCGGATCAGTTAGAAAAGATATAGCACACCCGGCGTGATCAGTCTGAAGATCTGGTGCGAGTTTGGAGTTTGTAGAGTTAAAGCTCTAGGAGGAGTTAGAGTTGATAGTTTAGGATCAGAATAATAATAATAATAACTAGATAAAAAAGTTTGTCGAGACAAACTTTAAGTTGGCTTGAGAAAGCCGGACCAGAAAGTTAGAAAAGTTTGAAAAGTTTAAAAAAAGTTTAAGAAGTTTAAAAAGTTTAAGTTTGAAAAATGTTAAACGTTTTAAGTTTGATGGATTTCAGTCTGAAATAGTTTGAAGTTTAAAGTAGTTTTAAAAGCTTAAAGTTTGATAGATAGATAGATAGATAGATAGATAGATAGATAGATAGATGAACAGAAAGACAGATAGACTTTAGATAGATAGATAGATAGATAAACAGAAAGACAGATAGACTTTAGATAGATAGATAGATAGATAGATAGACAGATTCTAAGGACCTCAGAGTGGTTGCTAGGGTACTTAGAGTGGTTGCTATGATGGTTGCTAGGCTAACTCTGGTGGTTTCTAGGGTGTTGCTATGTGGTTGCTAAGGTACCGAGTGTGGTTACTAAGGTCTTGCTATGCGGTTTCTAAGGTACCAAGGGTGGTTGCTAGGGGGTTGCTATGCGGTTTCTAAGGTACCCGGGGTGGTTGCTAGGGTGATGCTATGCGGTTGCTAAGGTACCCGGAGTGGTTGCTAATGTGTTGCTATGCGGTTGCCAGGGTAATCAGGGTGGTTGCTAAGGTGTTGCTATGCGGTTGCTAGGGTACTTGCGGTGGTTGCTAAGGTGTTGCTAGGGTACTTGTGGTGGTTGCTAAGGTGTTGCTATGTGGTTGCTAGGGTACCCGGAGTGGTTGCTAAGGTGTTGCTATGCAGTTGCTAGGGTACTTGGGGTGGTTGCTAGGGTGTTGCTATGTGGTTGGTAAGGTACCCGGGGTGGTTGCTAAGGTGTTGCTATGTGGTTGCTAGGGTACCCGGAGTGGTTGCTAAGGTGTTGCTATGCAGTTGCTAGGGTACTTGGGGTGGTTGCTAGGGTGTTGCTATGTGGTTGGTAAGGTACCCGGGGTGGTTGCTAAGGTGTTGCTATGCGGTTGCTAGGGTACCCAGAGTGGTTGCTAGGGTGTTGCTATGCGTTTGCTAAGGTACCCAGGGGGTGGTTGCTATGGTGTTGCTAGGGTACTTGGAGTGGTTGCTAAGGTGTTGCTAAGCGGTTGCTAGGCTTCCCAGGGTGGTTGCTAAGGTGTTGCTATGCGGTTGCTAGGGTACTTGGGGTGGTATCTAAAGTGTTGCTATGCGGTTGCTAGGGTACCCGGAGTGGTTGCTAAGGTGTTGCTATGCAGTTGCTAGGGTACTTGGGGTGGTTGCTAGGGTGTTGCTATGCGGTTGCTAAGGTACCCAGGGTGGTTGCTAAGGTGTTGCTAGGGTACTTGGAGTGGTTGCTAAGGTGTTGCTATGCGGTTGCTAGGGTACCCGGAGTGGTTGCTAAGGTGTTGCTACGCGGTTGCTAGGGTACTTGGGGTGGTTGCTAGGGTGTTGCTATGCGGTTGCTAAGGTACCCAGGGTGGTTGCTAAGGTGTTGCTAGGGTACTTGGAGTGGTTGCTAAGGTGTTGCTATGCGGTTGCTAGGGTTTCCAGGGTGGTTGCTAAGGTGTTGCTATACGGTTGCTAGGGTATTCAGGGTGGTTGGTAGGGTACCCAGGATGGTTGCTAGGGTGTTGTTAGGCAGTTACTAGTTGTCACAGATCGTTACTATGAAGTTTTATAGAGTTCTTAGTTTGAATTAGCACTTAGCTAATCACTATTAGCATGTAGCTATTCACCGCTAGCATGTGTAACATGTTTGGAAGTCCTATTTGTTAGCATGAGTCAAAAGAACCAACTCCCAAGTCTATACGACATTCTGATGCAAAGATATAGGACTTGATAAATGGTTGCTAGGGTACTCTGTTTGGTTGTTAGGAAGTGGCTTGGCAGCTGCCAATGATAATGCTCCAAAGACTGTTTGCCAGTATGAATAATATAAACTAACCCCCATGTCTGTATGACATTCAGATTTGAAGATATGCCTGTTTGAGTTTGGGTTGCTAGGGTGCTCGACATTGGTTGCTAGGGAGTGGGTAGGAAGTGTCTATGGTGATTCATGGTTGACTGTTTGTTGCCCTGAGTCAAACGAGCCCACCCCCATGTCTCTATGACATTCATATTTGAAGATATGCCTGTTTGGGTTGCTAGGGTGCTTGATAATGGTTGCTAGGGCGTGGCTAGGAAGTGTCTATGGTGATTCATGATTGGCTGTTTGCTGCCCCGAGTCAAACGAGCCCACCCCCATGTCTCTGTGATATTCAGATTGAAAGATATGGCCGTTGGGGTTTGGGTTGCTAGGGTGCTTGATAATGGTTGCTAGGGCGTGGCTAGGAAGTGTCTATGGTGATTCATGACTGGCTGTTTGCTGCCCCGAGTCAAATGAGTCCACCCCCATGTCTCTATGACACTGTGATCCGAAGATATCCATTTGGGCTTTTAACATGGCAGTCTATGGGATCAGTTGCTAGGGTGCTCTAAATGGTTGCTAGGGCGTGGCTTGATAGCTTCATAATGATCCTGAGAATATGATTGGTTGGCTGAGTAAAATGAGCCCACCCCCATGTCTCTATGATATTGTGATGCAGAGTTATGTTCAATGCAAAATTCCAATGTAAATTACCATAGTAGGAAAAACGTGTGCTGTTTCATGGGCCGTCCCTCACCATGTTATGTCAATGGGACAATTTTGGGGCGCTCTTGTGCCCCAGGGGTACAACTTATACCCCATTGCAGGGTATGTTCTCGCACAGCTTGATAGCCTCTCTAAATGTGGTGATTCATGTGTTTCTACGAAATTCTTGCTCTGAGCTACGACTCGTCAAAGTTTGCCGCAATGTTAAGTCTATGGGATTTTTCGGCTGATTTTTCGCCCACTGTACGATTATCGTACACCCGATCGCTTAGAAAAGATATAGCACACCCGGCGAGATCAGTCTGAAGATCTGGGCTGAGTTTGGAGTCTGTAGAGTCTTTCTCAAGCCAACTTAATAATAAGAAGTTTAAATAGGATTTCAGTAAGTTGGCTTTCTCAAGCCAACTTAATAATAATAAGAAGTTTAAATAGGATTTCAGTAAGTTGGCTTTCTCAAGCCAACTTAATAACTAGACAAATAAAGTTTGTGAACAAACTTTGAAGTTGGCTTGAGAAAGTCTGACCTATTAAATGTAGTTTTAAAAGCTTGCAGTTTGAAGGTGTTCAGTTAAAGAAGTCTGAAGTTTAAATAAGATAGATAGGAATATTAAATAGATAGACAGACAGATAGATAGATAGATAGATAGATAGATAGATAGATAGATAGATAGATAGATAGATAGATAGATAGATAGACAGACAGACAGACAGACAGACAGACAGACAGACAGACAGACAGACAGACAGACAGACAGACAGACAGATAGATAGGAATTTTAAATAGATAGATAGATAGATAGATAGATAGATAGATAGATAGATAGATAGATAGATAGATAGATAGATAGATAGAAAAAATCTATATATATATTTTTTTAATTTGTCAAAAAATAATAATAAATCCAGCATAATTCTGAAAATTTTCACACAGAAATGAAGGCCTGGTACTAGATCACAAATGCAATGTAGAAAAGACGCACACACACACATACAAAAACACACATGTGTGACTGCAACAAAGAGCATTTTTATAGAAATTGAAATAAAATCAATAAATTCTGCATAAATCTGAAAATGTCCACACAACAAAACTAAAGTCTGATACTAGAGCACAAATGCAATGTGGAACGAGCATACTCACTCACGTATGTACACATGCACACACACACACACACACACACACACACACACACACACACACTCTCTTACACACATACCCACCATTCATATCTGCTTATTGCAGTTGTTTTTTAGTTTAGTTTTTTTTTTCGTTTTGATTTTATTTACATGTAAAAAAAAAATAAAATAAAATAAAATTTTACTTTTTAGATTGAAATAAATATGTTTTAGTTTTAGTCTCAACTTGTGTGGCATTTCTGCAAATTTATGTGGCATTATTGCAAAAGCAGGCACTTCAAAATACATCAAACAAACAAAAACAAATTCTAACCTTTGGGAGAAATACTGTTTTTAATGTATTTTATAAGGTTTCAATATATAATTACCAAATATATATCATAAAAGTTGTGAGAGGAGTTGACCGCTTCCAGAAAAATGAATGGCTCTCTATGGGCCTCTGCTGGATATAGATGGTCATTACACTATTCTTTCAAAATCTGTGATTTCTACAAGTTTTTCTCTAACCACCAGATGGCAGTATTGTACACCTAACACCGAGATCAATATCAAGAAACAATTTAAATTAAATTTAGATCATCATTTATGAGATTTATTCATGAAAATGTAATATTTCACATGCAAGCTAATGGTGTAATTGAGGATTTTTGAGGTAAACAGGTACAAAAGTACTTCATATCTCCCAAAACACAGCATTAATGTATTGATGAGAAGTAAAAAAAAAAAAAAAAAAAAAAAAAAAAAGATATATTAGTTGTATGATTAAAAATGTATAAATGTTTTACAATTACTCTTTCAATTATACACTTGATTTTGTCTTTCTTGATCATTTTATAACAAATATTGTGTAGATAGACAGATAGACAGATAGATAGATAGATGAGTTTGAATGGTTAGAAATAGTACATAGAAGGGAAGTCTGATTGAGTCTAATGGGCTTCAGTGTATTTACATTTGTATTTTGACAGTTGGAGCTGGCAAGGTCTGGGCTCATCTGAACACATATTTTTTTAATTTGTCAGAAAATAATAATAAATCCAGCATAATTCTGAAAATTTTCACACAGAAATGAAGGCCTGGTACTAGATCACAAATGCAATGCAGAAAAGACGCGCGCACACACGTGTGACTGCAACAAAGAGCATTTTTATAGAAATTGGCAAATAAAATCAATAAATTCTGCATAAATCTGAAAATGTTCACACAAAAAAAAAATCAAAGCATGATACTAGAGCACAAATGCAATGCTCAGAACGAGCATACTCACTCACGTACACACACACACACACACACACACACACACACACTCTTACACACGTACCCACCATTCATATCTGCTTATTGCAGTTGTTTTTTAGTTTAGTTTTTTTTTTTCGTTTTGATTTTATTTACATGTAAAAAAAATAAATAAATAAAAAAATTGAATTTTACTTTTTAGATTGAAATAAATATGTTTTAGTTTTAGTGACAACTTGTGTGGCATTTCTGCAAATTTATGTGGCATTATTGCAAAAGCGAGCACTTCAAAATACATCAAACAAACAAAAACAAATTCTAACCTTTGGGAAAAATACTGTTTTTAATGTATTTTATAAGGTTTCAATATATAATTACCAAATATATATCAGAAAATTTGTGAGAGGAGTTGAGCACTTCCAGAAAAATGAATGGCTCTCTATGGGCCTCTGCTGGATATAGATGGTCATTACACTATTCTTTCAAAATCTGTGATTTCTACAAGTTTTTCTCTAACCACCAGATGGCAGTATTGTACACCTAACACCGAGATCAATATCAAGAAACAATTTAAATTAAATTTAGATCATCATTTATGAGATTTATTCATGAAAATGTAATATTTCACATGCAAGCTAATGGTGTAGTTGAGGATTTTTGTGGTAAACAGGTACAAAAGTACTTCATATCTCCCAAAACACAGCATTAATGTATAGATGAGAAGTAAACAAACAAAAAAAAAAGATATATTATTTGTATGATTAAAAAATTATAATTTTTTTACAATTAACTTTCAATTATACTCTTGATTTTGTCTTTCTTGATCATTTTATAACAAATATTATGTAGATAGATAGATAGATAGATAGATAGATAGATAGATAGATAGATAGATAGATAGATAGATAGATAGATAGATAGATGATAGATAGATAGATAGATAGATGATAGATGAGTTTGAATGGGTTAGAAATAGTACATAGAAGGGAAGCTTGATTGAGTCTAATAGGCTTCAGTGTGTTTAGATTTGAATGTTTGTCAGTTGGAGCTGGCAAGGTCTGGGCTCATCTGAACATTCCGTCACTGTAAGTCTATGGGATTTTTATGATTTTTAATCTTCATTTTTATGAAAACCGTAAGTCGGATCAGTTAGAAAAGATATAGCACACCCGGCGTGATCAGTCTGAAGATCTGGTGCGAGTTTGGAGTTTGTAGAGTTAAAGCTCTAGGAGGAGTTAGAGTTGATAGTTTAGGATCAGAAGAATAATAATAACTAGATAAAAAAGTTTGTCGAGACAAACTTTAAGTTGGCTTGAGAAAGCCGGACCAGAAAGTTAGAAAAGTTTGAAAAGTTTAAAAAAAGTTTAAGAAGTTTAAAAAGTTTAAGTTTGAAAAATGTTAAACGTTTTAAGTTTGATGGATTTCAGTCTGAAATAGTTTGAAGTTTAAAGTAGTTTTAAAAGCTTAAAGTTTGATAGATAGATAGATAGATAGATAGATAGATAGATAGATAGATAGATAGATAGATAGATAAACAGAAAGACAGATAGACTTTAGATAGATAGATAGATAGATAAACAGAAAGACAGATAGACTTTAGATAGATAGATAGATAGATAGATAGATAGATAGACAGATTCTAAGGACCTCAGAGTGGTTGCTAGGGTACTTAGAGTTGTTGCTATGATGGTTGCTAGGCTAACTCTGGTGGTTTCTAGGGTGTTGCTATGTGGTTGGTAAGGTACCGAGTGTGGTTACTAAGGTCTTGCTATGCGGTTTCTAAGGTACCAAGGGTGGTTGCTAGGGGGTTGCTATGCGGTTTCTAAGGTACCCGGGGTGGTTGCTAGGGTGATGCTATGCGGTTGCTAAGGTACCCGGAGTGGTTGCTAATGTGTTGCTATGCGGTTGCCAGGGTAATCAGGGTGGTTGCTAAGGTGTTGCTATGCGGTTGCTAGGGTACTTGCGGTGGTTGCTAAGGTGTTGCTAGGGTACTTGTGGTGGTTGCTAAGGTGTTGCTATGTGGTTGCTAGGGTACCCGGAGTGGTTGCTAAGGTGTTGCTATGCAGTTGCTAGGGTACTTGGGGTGGTTGCTAGGGTGTTGCTATGTGGTTGGTAAGGTACCCGGGGTGGTTGCTAAGGTGTTGCTATGTGGTTGCTAGGGTACCCGGAGTGGTTGCTAAGGTGTTGCTATGCAGTTGCTAGGGTACTTGGGGTGGTTGCTAGGGTGTTGCTATGTGGTTGGTAAGGTACCCGGGGTGGTTGCTAAGGTGTTGCTATGCGGTTGCTAGGGTACCCAGAGTGGTTGCTAGGGTGTTGCTATGCGTTTGCTAAGGTACCCAGGGGGTGGTTGCTATGGTGTTGCTAAGCGGTTGCTAGGGTTCCCAGGGTGGTTGCTAAGGTGTTGCTATGTGGTTGCTAGGGTACTTGGGGTGGTATCTAAAGTGTTGCTATGCGGTTGCTAGGGTACCCGGAGTGGTTGCTAAGGTGTTGCTATGCAGTTGCTAGGGTACTTGGGGTGGTTGCTAGGGTGTTGCTATGCGGTTGCTAAGGTACCCAGGGTGGTTGCTAAGGTGTTGCTAGGGTACTTGGAGTGGTTGCTAAGGTGTTGCTATGCGGTTGCTAGGGTACCCGGAGTGGTTGCTAAGGTGTTGCTACGCGGTTGCTAGGGTACTTGGGGTGGTTGCTAGGGTGTTGCTATGCGGTTGCTAAGGTACCCAGGGTGGTTGCTAAGGTGTTGCTAGGGTACTTGGAGTGGTTGCTAAGGTGTTGCTATGCGGTTGCTAGGGTTTCCAGGGTGGTTGCTAAGGTGTTGCTATACGGTTGCTAGGGTATTCAGGGTGGTTGGTAGGGTACCCAGGATGGTTGCTAGGGTGTTGCTAGGCAGTTACTAGTTGTCACAGATCGTTACTATGAAGTTTTATAGAGTTCTTAGTTTGAATTAGCACTTAGCTAATCACTATTAGCATGTAGCTATTCACCGCTAGCATGTGTAACATGTTTGGAAGTCCTATTTGTTAGCATGAGTCAAAAGAACCAACTCCCAAGTCTATACGACATTCTGATGCAAAGATATAGGACTTGATAAATGGTTGCTAGGGTACTCTGTTTGGTTGTTAGGAAGTGGCTTGGCAGCTGCCAATGATAATGCTCCAAAGACTGTTTGCCAGTATGAATAATATAAACTAACCCCCATGTCTGTATGACATTCAGATTTGAAGATATGCCTGTTTGAGTTTGGGTTGCTAGGGTGCTCGACATTGGTTGCTAGGGAGTGGGTAGGAAGTGTCTATGGTGATTCATGGTTGACTGTTTGCTGCCCTGAGTCAAACGAGCCCACCCCCATGTCTCTATGACATTCAGATTTGAAGATATGCCTGTTTGGGTTGCTAGGGTGCTTGATAATGGTTGCTAGGGCGTGGCTAGGAAGTGTCTATGGTGATTCATGATTGGCTGTTTGCTGCCCCGAGTCAAACGAGCCCACCCCCATGTCTCTGTGATATTCAGATTGAAAGATATGGCCGTTGGGGTTTGGGTTGCTAGGGTGCTTGATAATGGTTGCTAGGGCGTGGCTAGGAAGTGTCTATGGTGATTCATGACTGGCTGTTTGCTGCCCCGAGTCAAATGAGTCCACCCCCATGTCTCTATGACACTGTGATCCGAAGATATCCATTTGGGCTTTTAACATGGCAGTCTATGGGATCAGTTGCTAGGGTGCTCTAAATGGTTGCTAGGGCGTGGCTTGATAGCTTCATAATGATCCTGAGAATATGATTGGTTGGCTGAGTAAAATGAGCCCACCCCCATGTCTCTATGATATTGTGATGCAGAGTTATGTTCAATGCAAAATTCCAATGTAAATTACCATAGTAGGAAAAACGTGTGCTGTTTCATGGGCCGTCCCTCACCATGTTATGTCAATGGGACAATTTTGGGGCGCTCTTGTGCCCCAGGGGTACAACTTATACCCCATTGCAGGGTATGTTCTCGCACAGCTTGATAGCCTCTCTAAATGTGGTGATTCATGTGTTTCTACGAAATTCTTGCTCTGAGCTACGACTCGTCAAAGTTTGCCGCAATGTTAAGTCTATGGGATTTTTCGGCTGATTTTTCGCCCACTGTACGATTATCGTACGCCCGATCGCTTAGAAAAGATATAGCACACCCGGCGAGATCAGTCTGAAGATCTGGGCTGAGTTTGGAGTCTGTAGAGTTAAAGCTCTAGGAGGAGTTAGAGTTGATAGTTTAGCATCAGAAGAATAATAATAATAATAAGAAGTTTAAATAGGATTTCAGTAAGTTGGCTTTCTCAAGCCAACTTAATAATAAGAAGAAGTTTAAATAGGATTTCAGTAAGTTGGCTTTCTCAAGCCAACTTAATAATAATAATAATAATAAGAAGTTTAAATAGGATTTCAGTAAGTTGGCTTTCTCAAGCCAACTTAATAATAATAATAAGAAGTTTAAATAGGATTTCAGTAAGTTGGCTTTCTCAAGCCAACTTAATAACTAGACAAATAAAGTTTGTGAACAAACTTTGAAGTTGGCTTGAGAAAGTCTGACCTATTAAATGTAGTTTTAAAAGCTTGCAGTTTGAAGAAGTCTGAAGTTTAAATAAGATAGATAGGAATATTAAATAGATAGACAGACAGACAGATAGATAGATAGATAGATAGATAGACAGATAGACAGATAGATAGATAGATAGATAGATAGATAGATAGATAGATAGATAGACAGACAGATAGATAGATAGGAATTTTAAATAGATAGATAGATAGATAGATAGATAGATAGATAGATAGATAGATAGATAGATAGATAGATAGATAGATAGATAGATAGATAGATAGATAGATGATAGAAAAAATCTATATATATATATTTTTAATTTGTCAAAAAATAATAATAAATCCAGCATAATTCTGAAAATTTTCACACAGAAATGAAAGCCTGGTACTAGATCACAAATGCAATGTAGAAAAGACGCGCACACACACATACAAAAACACACATGTGTGACTGCAACAAAGAGCATTTTTATAGAAATTGAAATAAAATCAATAAATTCTGCATAAATCTGAAAATGTCCACACAACAAAACTAAAGTCTGATACTAGAGCACAAATGCAATGTGTAACGAGCATACTCACTCACGTATGTACACATGCACACACACACACACACACACACACACACACACACACACACACACACACACACACACACACACACATACCCACCACTCATATCTGCTTATTGCAGTTGTTTTTTAGTTTAGTTTTTTTTTTTCGTTTTGATTTTATTTACATGTAAAAAAAAAAAAAAAATTAAATTAAATTTTACTTTTTAGATTGAAATAAATATGTTTTAGTTTTAGTCACAACTTGTGTGGCATTTCTGCAAATTTATGTGGCATTATTGCAAAAGCGAGCACTTCAAAATACATCAAACAAACAAAAACAAATTCTAACCTTTGGGAAAAATACTGTTTTTAATGTATTTTATAAGGTTTCAATATATAATTACAAAATATATATCATAAAAGTTGTGAGAGGAGTTGACCACTTCCAGAAAAATGAATGGCTCTCTATGGGCCTCTGCTGGATATATATGGTCATTACACTATTCTTTCAAAATCTGTGATTTCTACAAGTTTTTCTCTAACCACCAGATGGCAGTATTGTACACCTAACACCGAGATCAATATCCAGAAACAATTTAAATTAAATTTAGATCATCATTTATGAGATTTATTCATGAAAATGTAATATTTCACATGCAAGCTAATGGTGTAGTTGAGGATTTTCATGGTAAACAGGTACAAAAGTACTTCATACCTCCCTAAACACAGCATTAATGTATTGATGAGAAGTAAAAAAAAAAAAAAAAAAAAAAAAAAAAAGATATATTAGTTGTATGATTAAAAATGTATAATTTTTTTACAATTACTCTTTCAATTATACACTTGATTTTGTCTTTCTTGATCATTTTATAACAAATATTGTGTAGATAGACAGATAGATAGATAGGAAACATTAGATAGATGAGTTTGAATGGTTAGAAATAGTACATAGAAGGGAAGTCTGATTGAGTCTAATGGGCTTCAGTGTGTTTACATTTGTATTTTAACAGTTGGAGCTGGCAAGGTCTGGGCTCATCTGAACACATATTTTTTTAATTTGTCAGAAAATAATAATAAATCCAGCATAATTCTGAAAATTATCACACAGAAATGAAGGCCTGGTACTAGATCACAAATGCAGTGTAGAAAAGACGCGCGCACACACGTGTGACTGCAACAAAGAGCATTTTTATAGAAATTGGCAAATAAAATCAATAAATTCTGCATAAATCTGAAAATGTTCACACAAAAAAAAAAAATCAAAGCGTGATACTAGAGCACAAATGCAATGTGGAACGAGCATACTCACTCACGTACACACACACACACACACACACACACACACATGCCCACCATTCATATCTGCTTATTGCAGTTGTTTTTTAGTTTAGTTTTTTTTTTTCGTTTTGATTTTATTTACATGTAAAAAAAAAAAAAAAAAAAAAAATTGAATTTTACTTTTTAGATTGAAATAAATATGTTTTAGTTTTAGTGACAACTTGTGTGGCATCTGAAAATTATCACACAGAAATGAAGGCCTGGTACTAGATCACAAATGCAATGTAGAAAAGACGCGCGCACACACATACAAAAACACACATGTGTGACTGCAACAAAGAGCATTTTTATAGAAATTGGCAAATAAAATCAATAAATTCTGCATAAATCTGAAAATGTTCACACAAAAAAAAAATCAAAGCGTGATACTAGAGCACAAATGCAATGTGGAACAAGCATACTCACTCACGTACACACACACACACACACACACACACACAGAAACACACACACACACACACTCTTACACACACACACACACACACACACACACACACACACACACACTCTTACACACATACCCACCATTCATATCTGCTTATTGCAGTTGTTTTTTAGTTTAGTTTTTTTTTTTCGTTTTGATTTTATTGACATGTAAAAAAAAAAAAAAAAAAAAAAAATTGAATTTTACTTTTTAGATTGAAATAAATATGTTTTAGTTTTAATGACAACTTGTGTGGCATTTCTGCAAATTTATGTGGCATTATTGCAAAAGCGAGCACTTCAAAATACATCAAACAAACAAAAACAAATTCTAACCTTTGGGAAAAATACTGTTTTTAATGTATTTTATAATGTTTCAATATATAATTACAAAATATATATCATAAAAGTTGTGAGAGGAGTTGACCACTTCCAGAAAAATGAATGGCTCTCTATGGGCCTCTGCTGGATATAGATGGTCATTACACTATTCTTTCAAAATCTGTGATTTCTACAAGTTTTTCTCTAACCACCAGATGGCAGTATTGTACACCTAACACCGAGATCAATATCAAGAAACAATTTAAATTAAATTTAGATCATCATTTATGAGATTTATTCATGAAAATGTAATATTTCACATGCAAGCTAATGGTGTAGTTGAGGATTTTTATGGTAAACAGGTACAAAAGTACTTCATACCTCCCAAAACACAGCATTAATGTATAGATGAGAAGTTAAAAAAAAGTAAAATAAAAGATATATTATTTGTATGATTAAAAATTTATAATTTTTTTACAATTAACTTTCAATTATACTCTTGATTTTGTCTTTCTTTATCATTTTATAACAAATATTATGTAGATAGATAGATAGATAGATAGATAGATAGATAGATAGATAGATAGATAGATAGATAGATAGATAGATGAGTTTGAATGGGTTAGAATAGTACATAGAAGGGAAGCTTGATTGAGTCTAATAGGCTTCAGCGTGTTTAGATTTGAATGTTTGTCAGTTGGAGCTGGCAAGGTCTGGGCTCATCTGAACATTCCGTCACTGTAAGTCTATGGGATTTTTATGATTTTTAATCTTCATTTTTATGAAAACCGTAAGTCGGATCAGTTAGAAAAGATATAGCACACCCGGCGTGATCAGTCTGAAGATCTGGGCTGAGTTTGGAGTTTGAAGAGTTAAAGCTCTAGGAGGAGTTAGAGTTGATAGTTTAGGATCAGAAGAATAATAATAATAATAATAATAATAATAAGAAGTTTAAATAGCATTTCAGTAAGTTGGCTTTCTCAAGCCAACTTAATAATAATAATAATAATAATAATAATAATAATAAGAAGTTTAAATAGGATTTCAGTAAGTTGGCTTTCTCAAGCCAACTTAATAATAATAAGAAGTTTAAATAGCATTTCAGTAAGTTGGCTTTCTCAAGCCAACTTAATAAGAAGTTTAAATAGGATTTCAGTAAGTTGGCTTTCTCAAGCCAACTTAATAACTAGACAAATAAAGTTTGTGAACAAACTTTGAAGTTGGCTTAAGAAAGTCTGACCTATTAAATGTAGTTTTAAAAGCTTGCAGTTTGAAGGTGTTCAGTTAAAGAAGTCTGAAGTTTAAATAAGATAGATAGGAATATTAAATAGATAGACAGACAGACAGATAGATAGATAGATAGATAGATAGATAGATAGATAGATAGATAGATAGATAGATAGATAGATAGATAGATAGACAGATAGATAGATAGATAGATAGATAGATAGATAGATAGATAGATAGATAGATAGATAGATAGATAGATAGATAGATAGATAGGAATTTTAAATAGATAGATAGATAGATAGATAGATAGATAGATAGATAGATAGATAGATAGATAGATAGATAGATAGATAGATAGATAGATAGATAGATAGATAGATAGATAGAAAAAATCTATATATATTTTTTTTTAATTTGTCAAAAAATAATAATAAATCCAGCATAATTCTGAAAATTTTCACACAGAAATGAAGGCCTGGTACTAGATCACAAATGCAATGTAGAAAAGACGCGCACACACACATACAAAAACACATGTGTGACTGCAACAAAGAGCATTTTTATAGAAATTGAAATAAAATCAATAAATTCTGCATAAATCTGAAAATGTCCACACAACAAAACTAAAGTCTGATACTAGAGCACAAATGCAATGTGGAAGGAGCGTACTCACTCACTCACGAACACACACACACACACACACACACACACACACACACACACACACACACACACACACACACACACACACACACACACACACACACACACACACACACACACACACTCTCTCTTACACACATACCCACCAATCATATCTGCTTATTGCAGTTGTTTTTTAGTTTAGTTTGGGAAGGGAAGTCTGATTGAGTCTAATGGGCTTCAGTGTGTTTACATTTGTATTTTGACAGTTGGAGCTGGCAAGGTCTGGGCTCATCTGAACACATATTTTTTAATTTGTCAAAATATAATAATAAATCCAGCATAATTATGAAAATTTTCACACAGAAATGAAGGCCTGGTACTAGATCACAAATGCAATTTAGAAAAGACGCGCGCACACACGTGTGACTGCAACAAAGAGCATTTTTATAGAAATTGGCAAATAAAATCAATAAATTCTGCATAAATCTGAAAATGTTCACACAAAAAAAAATCAAAGCGTGATACTAGAGCACAAATGCAATGTGGAACGAGCATACTCACTCACGTACACACACACACACACACACACACACACACACACACACACACACACACACACACACACACACACACACACACACACACACACACACACACACACACACACACACACACACTCTTACACACATACCCACCATTCATATCTGCTTATTGCAGTTGTTTTTTAGTTTAGTTTTTAAAAAAAAAAATTTAATTTTACTTTTTAGATTGAAATAAATATGTTTTAGTTTTAGTCACAACTTGTGTGGCATTTCTGCAAATTTATGTGGCATTATTGCAAAAGCGAGCACTTCAAAATACATCAAACAAACAAAAACAAATTCTAACCTTTGGGAAAAATACTGTTTTTAATGTATTTTATAATGTTTCAATATATAATTACAAAATATATATCATAAAAGTTGTGAGAGGAGTTGACCACTTCCAGAAAAATGAATGGCTCTCTATGGGCCTCTGCTGGATATAGATGGTCATTACACTATTCTTTCAAAATCTGTGATTTCTACAAGTTTTTCTCTAACCACCAGATGGCAGTATTGTACACCTAACACCGAGATCAATATCAAGAAACAATTTAAATTAAATTTAGATCATCATTTATGAGATTTATTCATGAAAATGTAATATTTCACATGCAAGCTAATGGTGTAGTTGAGGATTTTTGTGGTAAACAGGTACAAAAGTACTTCATACCTCCCAAAACACAGCATTAATGTATAGATGAGAAGTAAACAAACAAACAAAAAGATATATTATTTGTATGATTAAAAAATTATAATTTTTTTACAATTAACTTTCAATTATACTCTTGATTTTGTCTTTCTTGATCATTTTATAACAAATATTATGTAGATAGATAGATAGATAGATAGATAGATAGATAGATAGATAGATAGATAGATAGATAGATGAGTTTGAATGGGTTAGAATAGTACATAGAAGGGAAGCTTGATTGAGTCTAATAGGCTTCAGCGTGTTTACATTTGAATGTTTGTCAGTTGGAGCTGGCAAGGTCTGGGCTCATCTGAACATTCCGTCACTGTAAGTCTATGGGATTTTTATGATTTTTAATCTTCATTTTTATGAAAACCGTAAGTCGGATCAGTTAGAAAAGATATAGCACACCCGGCGTGATCAGTCTGAAGATCTGGTGCGAGTTTGGAGTGTGTAGAGTTAAAGCTCTAGGAGGAGTTAGAGTTGATAGTTTAGGATCAGAAGAATAATAATAATAACTAGATAAAAAAGTTTGACGAGACAAACTTTAAGTTGGCTTGAGAAAGCCGGACCAGAAAGTTAGAAAAGTTTGAAAAGTTTAAAAAAAGTTTAAGAAGTTTAAAAAGTTTAAGTTTGAAAAATGTTAAACGTTTTAAGTTTGATGGATTTCAGTCTGAAATTGTTTGAAGTTTAAAGTAGTTTTAAAAGCTTAAAGTTTGATAGATAGATAGATAGATAGATAGATAGATAGATAGATAGATAGATAGATAGATAGATAGATAGATAGATAGATAGATAGACTTTAGATAGATAGATAGATAGATAAACAGAAAGACAGATAGACTTTAGATAGATAGATAGATGATAGATAGATAGATAGATAGATAGATAGATAGATAGATAGACAGATTCTAAGGACCTCAGAGTGGTTGCTAGGGTACTTAGAGTGGTTGCTATGATGGTTGCTAGGCTAACTCTGGTGGTTTCTAGGGTGTTGCTATGTGGTTGCTAAGGTACCAAGGGTGGTTGCTAGGGTGATGCTATGCGGTTGCTAAGGTACCCGGAGTGGTTGCTAATGTGTTGCTATGCGGTTGCCAGGGTAATCAGGGTGGTTGCTAAGGTGTTGCTATGCGGTTGCTAGGGTACTTGCGGTGGTTGCTAAGGTGTTGCTAGGGTACTTGTGGTGGTTGCTAAGGTGTTGCTATGTGGTTGCTAGGGTACCCGGAGTGGTTGCTAAGGTGTTGCTATGCAGTTGCTAGGGTACTTGGGGTGGTTGCTAGGGTGTTGCTATGTGGTTGGTAAGGTACCCGGGGTGGTTGCTAAGGTGTTGCTATGCGGTTGCTAGGGTACCCAGAGTGGTTGCTAGGGTGTTGCTATGCGTTTGCTAAGGTACCCAGGGGGTGGTTGCTATGGTGTTGCTAGGGTACTTGGAGTGGTTGCTAAGGTGTTGCTAAGCGATTGCTAGGGTTCCCAGGGTGGTTGCTAAGGTGTTGCTATGCGGTTGCTAGGGTACTTGGGGTGGTATCTAAAGTGTTGCTATGCGGTTGCTAGGGTACCCGGAGTGGTTGCTAAGGTGTTGCTATGCAGTTGCTAGGGTACTTGGGGTGGTTGCTAGGGTGTTGCTATGCGGTTGCTAAGGTACCCAGGGTGGTTGCTAAGGTGTTGCTAGGGTACTTGGAGTGGTTGCTAAGGTGTTGCTATGCGGTTGCTAGGGTACCCGGAGTGGTTGCTAAGGTGTTGCTACGCGGTTGCTAGGGTACTTGGGGTGGTTGCTAGGGTGTTGCTATGCGGTTGCTAAGGTACCCAGGGTGGTTGCTAAGGTGTTGCTAGGGTACTTGGAGTGGTTGCTAAGGTGTTGCTATGCGGTTGCTAGGGTTTCCAGGGTGGTTGCTAAGGTGTTGCTATACGGTTGCTAGGGTATTCAGGGTGGTTGGTAGGGTACCCAGAATGGTTGCTAGGGTGTTGCTAGGCAGTTACTAGTTGTCACAGATCGTTACTATGAAGTTTTATAGAGTTCTTAGTTTGAATTAGCACTTAGCTAATCACTATTAGCATGTAGCTATTCACCGCTAGCATGTGTAACATGTTTGGAAGTCCTATTTGTTAGCATGAGTCAAAAGAACCAACTCCCAAGTCTATACGACATTCTGATGCAAAGATATAGGACTTGATAAATGGTTGCTAGGGTACTCTGTTTGGTTGTTAGGAAGTGGCTTGGCAGCTGCCAATGATAATGCTCCAAAGACTGTTTGCCAGTATGAATAATATAAACTAACCCCCATGTCTGTATGACATTCAGATTTGAAGATATGCCTGTTTGAGTTTGGGTTGCTAGGGTGCTCGACATTGGTTGCTAGGGAGTGGGTAGGAAGTGTCTATGGTGATTCATGGTTGACTGTTTGCTGCCCTGAGTCAAACGAGCCCACCCCCATGTCTCTATGACATTCAGATTTGAAGATATGCCTGTTTGGGTTGCTAGGGTGCTTGATAATGGTTGCTAGGGCGTGGCTAGGAAGTGTCTATGGTGATTCATGATTGGCTGTTTGCTGCCCCGAGTCAAACGAGCCCACCCCCATGTCTCTGTGATATTCAGATTGAAAGATATGGCCGTTGGGGTTTGGGTTGCTAGGGTGCTTGATAATGGTTGCTAGGGCGTGGCTAGGAAGTGTCTATGGTGATTCATGACTGGCTGTTTGCTGCCCCGAGTCAAATGAGTCCACCCCCATGTCTCTATGACACTGTGATCCGAAGATATCCATTTGGGCTTTTAACATGGCAGTCTATGGGATCAGTTGCTAGGGTGCTCTAAATGGTTGCTAGGGCGTGGCTTGATAGCTTCATAATGATCCTGAGAATATGATTGGTTGGCTGAGTAAAATGAGCCCACCCCCATGTCTCTATGATATTGTGATGCAGAGTTATGTTCAATGCAAAATTCCAATGTAAATTACCATAGTAGGAAAAACGTGTGCTGTTTCATGGGCCGTCCCTCACCATGTTATGTCAATGGGACAATTTTGGGGCGCTCTTGTGCCCCAGGGGTACAACTTATACCCCATTGCAGGGTATGTTCTCGCACAGCTTGATAGCCTCTCTAAATGTGGTGATTCATGTGTTTCTACGAAATTCTTGCTCTGAGCTACGACTCGTCAAAGTTTGCCGCAATGTTAAGTCTATGGGATTTTTCGGCTGATTTTTCGCCCACTGTACGATTATCGTACGCCCGATCGCTTAGAAAAGATATAGCACACCCGGCGAGATCAGTCTGAAGATCTGGGCTGAGTTTGGAGTCTGTAGAGTTAAAGCTCTAGGAGGAGTTAGAGTTGATAGTTTAGGATCAGAAGAATAATAATAATAAGAAGAAGTTTAAATAGGATTTCAGTAAGTTGGCTTTCTCAAGCCAACTTAACTAGATAGAAAAGTTTGTCGAGACAAACTTTAAGTTGGCTTGAGAAAGCCGGACCAGAAAGTTAGAAAAGTTTGAAAAGTTTGAAAAGTTTAAAAAAAGTTTAAGAAGTTTAAAAAGTTTAAGTTTGAAAAATGTTAAACGTTTTAAGTTTGATTGATTTCAGTCTGAAATAGTTTGAAGTTTAAAGTAGTTTTAAAAGCTTAAAGTTTGATACATAGATAGATAGATAGATAGATAGATAGATAGATAGATAGATAGATAGATAGATAGATAGATAAGAAACATTAGATAGATGAGTTTGAATGGATTAGAAATAGTATTGGATCAGTATGACCCCAATCAACTTTCTTTAGTTAAAAAATGTTTCCCTTCATCTCAGTGGAATAAGATTTTGTGACTTTTCAACATTTTCTATCTGTATTCACATAAAAAAAAAGGGCTTGATTCGGTTGTTCTGAAGGTATGTATGTATTTTTTTTTTTTTTTACTAATATGGTCTTTGGGGTCAATATGACCCCAATTGAAAATGAATGGGAAATACGAAAAAATATATATATATTTTTTTAATTTGTCAAAAAATAATAATAAACCCAGCATAGGTCTGAAAATTTTCACACAGAAATGAAGGCCTGGTACTAGATCACAAATGCAATGTAGAAAAGACGCGCACACATACAAAAACACACATGTGTGACTGCAACAAAGAGCATTTTTATAGAAATTGGCAAATAAAATCAATAAATTCTGCATAAATCTGAAAATGTCCACACAACAAAATTAAAGCCTGATACTAGAGCACAAATGCAACGTGGAACGAGCATACTCACTCACGTACGTACACATGCACACACACACACACACACACACACACACATACACACACACACACTCTCTATCTGCAGTTGTTTTTTAGTTTAGTTTTTTTTGTTTCGACATTTATGTAAAAAAAAAAAAAAATTATATTTCACTTTTTGGATTGAAATAAATATGTACCTGCAATCAAGTTTTAGTGACAACTTGTGTGGCATTTCTGCAAATTTATGTGCCATTATTGCAAAAGCTAGCACTTATACAGTTTTTAATGTAATTTATAATGTTTAAATATATAATTACAAAATATATATCATAAAAGTTGTGAGAGGAGTTGACCACTTCCAGAAAAATGAATGGCTCTCTATGGGCCTCTGCTGGATATAGATGGTCATTACACTATTCTTTCAAAATCTGTGATTTCTACAAGTTTTTCTCTAACCACCAGATGGCAGTATTGTACACCTAACACCGAGATCAATATCAAGAAACAATTTAAATTAAATTTAGATCATCATTTATGAGATTTATTTATGAAAATGTAATATTTCACATGCAAGCTAATGGTGTAGTTGAGGATTTTTGTGGTAAACAGGTACAAAAGTACTTCATATCTCCCAAAACACAGCATTAATGTATTGATGAGAAGTAAAAAAAAAAAAAAAAAAAAAAAAAAAAAGATATATTAGTTGTATGATTAAAAATGTATAATTTTTTTCCAATTACTCTTTCAATTATACACTTGATTTTGTCTTTCTTGATCATTTTATAACAAATATTGTGTAGATAGACAGATAGACAGATAGATAGATGAGTTTGAATGGTTAGAAATAGTACATAGAAGGGAAGTCTGATTGAGTCTAATGGGCTTCAGTGTGTTTACATTTGTATTTTGACAGTTGGAGCTGGCAAGGTCTGGGCTCA